>VDFB02270651.1:599603053-599864080 GCA_007258455.2 Sequoia sempervirens | reverse complement strand
AAAAAAAAAGAGATTTGATGAAACAAAAAAATCAAATCAAAGAGATTTGATGAAACAAAAAAATAAAATCAAAGAGATTTGATGAAACAAAAAGAACAAATAAATAATAAAAATAATTTAAATATTTGCATAAACTAAAAGAACAAATAAATAATAAAAATAATTTAAATATTTGCATAAACTATAAATAAATAATATTTTTGATCACAAAGAGAAATCAAAGATTTGATCACAAAGATAAATCAATCAAAAAAGAAAATTAGAGAATGATAACTCTCGGCATATTTAATATATGTATGCTAGTAATTAAACATTCATATTTTGTGTGTCCAAGGCAATGTGTAATGGTAAGGAGCACTCAAAGCAACATGACCCAAGCTCGGTTCAAATTCCCCTCACCACAATAAGGCAGGCATCTCATAAATCTAGCAAACATGTTGTAAGGTAGAAAATTGTGTCATCCTAGAGGTCTCAATAGCATACATTCAAGCATGATCCATGTTTTACAAACCTTGGATGGGATACATGTAAGCATAACTGATATTTCAGAACTCTCAAATGACATACATTAAACGTGAACTGTGCTTTAAAAATGACTCGGGTTCAAATTCTCCTCACTGTAATAATGCATCTCAAAACTCTAGCAAGCATGTGGTAAAGTAGTAATGTTATGCCCCATATTTTATAGATCTGCAATGGCATACATTCAAGCATGACCCATGTTTTACAAATCTCAAATGCGGTACATTCAAGTGTAACCAATATTTTACAAATCTCAAATGTGACAAAAGTCTTACAAATCTCCGATAGGGTACATTCAAGTGAAATCTATATTTCAAATATCCCAAATCACAAACGCAGAACGTTCAACCGTGACCCATTTTTATAAATCTTTGGATAGTCAAAGATTATTCCACGCTACAATGAAGACAACTTAGAACCTCGCCCAAGATTTACCTAAGAAAAATAAAATTCTGCATTTCAATAATAGATTGTCTAAACGGCCACCTTGAAGGCATATATAAAAGATTTTGGAGGAGCTGTTGGTAATATGAAGCACATTTATTCTTGGAATCTGTCAAATTACAGAGATAGTGTGGAGGCAAATGGGTTTGTCCCAAATGGAGCTCTTGAAACAATGAATGATATTCAAATGAGTGCAGCTTTTGTTTCCGCTAAGGGTGATGTACAAAGAACCTATCTATCCCTGTTTACAGACCATAGAAAATTTTACTACTCGAAAATCGGATTGCTCATTTGAATGTAAATGGAACAAATTGCTTGTTGTCAATGAAAGTTCAATTTTGGTGTAAAAGCAATTGTCTCTACAACTAGATGCAATAACAAGAAGAAATGTGAATTGAAATGACGCAAAAGCTTTTGGAAGGGAAAATACCTTGGAAGAAAAGCTGTAATTCTATTGCCACTGCAAAGAGGCGGCGAAAGTTGAAAGTAGAGCGCCATTTTTGAACCTTATCTTCAATGACCCTTTCCCTGGTATTTATACTTTATTTATATAAACAGTATTAAAAGTGCCTGCCCTCCATCTTAACCTTTGTCTTAAGACCACTCTCTCCAGGTATCTTAAGTATATTGTTGTAGCATATAATTTTTATTGATTTGGTGTTTTAATGACTAAAATTTTTAATTGATTTTTTTTAATTATTTAAAAGTAAATTTTAAATTATAATTTATTAGTTTTTTTGGTTGAAGTTAAATCTATCAAGAAGATTTAAGCTATATTTTCAAACTTCAAATTTTAAATTTCACTTCAAGTTTAAGTTGATTTAGTTGATTTAATTTTTATTAGTTATTATGTGTTGATTCTTTTACTAAAACTTTCAAACTATATTCTTAGGTCGTGTATAAAAGGACATCACCCATTCTTTGTCATATACTATCACAAATCACTCGAAATATCACTCTTACTTTTGTTAGTAAAGTATTTTGCATTAACTTTTTTTATTGTCGACAAGTTTTAAAACCTCGATTTCACACTAGTTCATTGTATCACCTTCAACATTTTGTCCAAGTTCCAAGTTATCTTTACCATTATAGAAATATTTGTATTTATTGTGTGTTATCTTCCTATATTTATAAAAAACATTAAATTGATCAATGGGGCTTGACTAAGGCCAAAAACCTAGCATGGCAAGCTCCAAGAGGTGTTCATCAACATTGCCCACTTATTCGTTGCAATTAAAATATCAGGTGAGTCTTTATTTTGTTTGCAAGTATAGAAGGTATATGGACATCGAGGTTGAATTGTAATATGATTCCATATCCATATCGAAAAGGTCAAATTTGCAACATCGCATTGACCTCACACAAATTTTATGAGTGGTCTGATTTAATTTCATCATTTTGCTTCTAATGCAACCTAATTTGAGTAAATATGAGCTAGGACTCAAAAATTATGATCAAAATAGTGGACTACTACTTATCTAACCATTAAAATTAGTTGAGGCTTTTCACTCTTAGTTTCCAAGTTTTAAATTTTGTCATTAAGGACAATGAGAGTGACCCACAAATCTTCACAAATCTTCATTACGAAATTTTGTCATTAATATTTTATTGTTTGTTGCCTCACCCACTAATCATTAAGGACAATATCACTTTCTACTGCATGGAGAGTGACCCATGTTCTATATATGCACTAGCTCATAATGTTTATCTTTTTTATCTTTTATAGAGCTTGTTAGAACTTTTCCATCTATTTTATAGTCTTTCATCTACATGATTCATGATGGTTATAAATCATGTAACACATGATGAGGACTTAGCCCTACCTTTTAATGGTGCATCTAGAGATTTTGCTTCATGTGACGCTGTCATTAGTAAGCATATTCTTTCTATGTCTCATGATTAGTCTTCTCTTGCATCAATAGATTCTCCTACTTATGTATCTATTCCTACATCTTTCCTTGAGGAGCCTAGTGTTGTGTTTTATGATTTAATATTACTTGACTATGATGATTATTCTTGTGATAAGTTTTATGATTATTGTATTTCTTCTATCAATGGTGATATTCTCTTATATGACAATGCTTATTCATTATCTTCTCATGATATAGTTGATGCATCTTTAACTCATGATGCACCTATTAACACTGGTGATGTTTATCATATTATGATAGTACAATTCATGTTTATAATGCATGCATTATTTGTGATCCTATGTTATCTACATCTAATACTTTAACCCTAACTTCTACAAATTCATCTAGGGTTTGTAATTCATGTGATGTTGTTCGTATAACTAATGGTGATGATGTCTCGTCTTTCTCTCGCAATGGCTTATCTAATTAGGATCTCCATTATGCTTGTTTGATTACTAATCACACTTTACTTTCTTTATTGCATGATGTTATAAATTTTGATCATGCTTGTTAACTAACAAATGCTAGTGATACACATGTTGAAAAGGTTTTTTATTTTGTTTTGTTTTAAATCTGATATTTTTTAGTTCTCATTGTAAATGTGGAATAAGTAATGAGTAAAATAACAAATAACACTTCTTAATAAGACATTATATCAAAGATTTAACGGTAATTAAACTAATTTAAAAGCATAAATCTATTGAAAGTGTCATATTGTTTTCTATCTCTAAAGATTTATTAAATCACAAGGCTCTCAGATTTGGTAAGCATTGTGACTGTTAAAATGCCAATCTAGAGAATGAGATGTTGCTAAATGCAATAATCTATTCTTGTATGGTGATTTCTAGATGATATGATGAAGCTATTGTAATCTATGTTGACATGAATATGATAAAAAGGAAGCTACAGTGATCTACGATGCAACTATGATATTGATTCTATACTATGATTTCTATTGCTAAATGATATTGCTATTGCTAAGATGCTTGATTGCTTGATTTCTATTCCTGCAGAGTAAGTTTGCACAAGATTGGGATCCTATTTCCTGCTTCAGAAGGTTGTATATATAGATTCACGACAACATCCTGTGATGTGGCAGCACAGCAAAGGCCTGGATTTGATTTGGAGGATTGAATGGTGAGAGATGAAGAAGCTTGAGTTGATCATGGGGATTGTTCCTCCCCAGAAAAACATATTGCCAGAGGATTGGAAGAATCAGAGGAAGGAGATTGAAGAGGATTGCCTATAAGTTTGTCTCCAATTTATCTCCATAGCTTTCCCGTGAATGCCAATTGAATTAATTAGATGTTTCATATCTAATTTTATTGGTGAGTGAATAGAGGAAAATTTGCCTTTATTTGAATATTTTGATTTATTCAAATTAGCAAAAGAGAATAACTAATTTAATAAAACAAACTTATAGAATTTTTTTTATTAAATGACTATAGAAGAGATATGATAATTAAACAACAAAGTATTTAAACTTGTTTATTTAATTAAGATAAAATGATGTGATTAAGATAGAATAAATGAATAAATATAGAAGAAATAATAATGATAATAATTAAATAAAATAAAGTATTTAAATTTGTTTATTTAATTAAGAGGAAATAATAGAAGAACTAAAAGTGAACTATATAAATAAATATTTCTATTTATTCAATAGTAGATGAATTTAAGGTTAATTAATCAAATAAATCATATTTAATTAATTATATTCTCCAAACCATTTTTAGGTGTATACATTTTGCCCCTCTTTGAAGTGATGTGTTTACGCATTGCTTCAAAGAAAATTTAGTTGTTGCTGCTAGTATCGATGAAAAATTTTCAGAATGCCCCATATGTTGATTTTCAAGTGATGATGAATATATGCCCCTCAGGAGATAAATTGATGAATTTTTAATTTTTTTTGGATTTTTGGAATTTTTTAATTTTCTCTTGATTTTTTGATGATTTTTGATGATTTGATAAAGGTTTGATGATGAAATAATTTATCTCCCGACAATGAATGTAGAATTTTCCCCTATGATGAGTTTTCAATTAATCCTCCAGTAAATAATTTAAATAAACCCCATAAAAATCCCTTTATTAACCTATAAAATGCTAAAAAGAGGTAAATTTGAATTCATTTGTGCATTTGGAGTTTGAAGATTTGGAGTGAGAGCAACTTTGGAGTAACATGCCAATCCCTGACCACACTCACTGATTCGAGCATGTGCAATGATACAACCGCCCGACCGCCTACGGACCTCCGATACGTACCCATTAACCTCCTTGTTTTACATGTTTTCTTGTTTTTATGCTATTTTTTGGATTTTAAAATTTTGTTTCTTTTAGCACTTTTAAGGCTCGATGTAGCGCTTTTAATGTCTGTTTTAGCGCTTTTGATGAAGTAGCGCTTAGGCTAGATTTTGTAGTGCTTAGGTAGGTTAAATTAGCGCTTTTGAAGTTTTAGCGCCTAGGATAGATATTTTAGCGCATTTGATTTATGTTTTAGCACTTCAGTTAGTTTAGTGCCCTGACCATATAGATTAGCACTTTGACCTAGTAGAATAGTGCATCTGTTGAAACAATGCTTTGACTGCCTGTATTAGCGCATTCGATTGCTGAAATGGCGCATATGATATATTAGCGCTGTGAGCGCCTATTTTAGTGCTTCTAGGTGTTTTAATGGCACTTCTGATATTGTGGCACCTAGAAACATTGTCTTAGCACATCCAAGTTAGAATGATGTAGTTTTTCAAATTTATCCTTGATTTTGTCATTTTCGATCGTATCAGCTATTGGTTTGATATGATTGATGATCTCAATTGAGTAGATGATGGTCAACCTCATGATATAGGCGAGGTCTAATGATTGATTGATGATAATTATCATCATGATAGGCGAGGAATAATTATGGTTTGATTGATATACCTCATGATAAGCAAGGTTGATTTGATTTATTGACCTCATGATAGGTGAGGTTCAATGATGTTTGATGATTGACCTCATGATTGGTGAGGTTTGATGATGTTTGCTCATGAGATTTTATCCAAAGTCTCTCCAAGAGTTGATTAGATTTGATAGAATAATTGATGTTTTGATGTTTTGACAAAGAGTACTGACTTTGAATATTTTGGGATGATAGGAGGCTTTGACGAACCTTCAAATTCGAGAGCGGTTTCCCCAGACATTTGATTTGATACCACAGCTAGCACAAGCCAAGACAACAGTTATCACACATTGTGGTATGTCCTCTTTATTAGATATGCCCCAGATTAGGATTAATTGGGGTCTCTTGACAACCCTAGCAAAGAGGTGGCATAGCGAGCATAATACTTTCCACCTACCTACTGGCGAGTTGACAGTCACCCTTGAGGATGTCTGGAGGATTTTGCGGATACCCATTGTTCGTGACATTGTAGTGTATGATTCATCATAGCAGGGCGGGACTGAGGCTCTCCGCAGAGTATTTCAAGATGATCATATTTCTAGATATTGGATTATGTGGCATGAGATGGTGGATGCTTATGCCACTTTGCCTATAGTTCTAGCCGGTTTTATTGGAGGGTTCCTTTGTCCTGATCGTAGGTCAAAGGGACTTTCTGTTGGTTGGGGTTGTATGTTGGAGAGCATGATTTTGCACGAGACGAGATATTCTTAGGGCATGTGTATGCTAGCCCATCTGTATCATGATTTGTATTCGGTTGTTTACACTGGAGGTCATAGTTTGTCTTTAGGATTCACTCTTCTACAAGTGTTGGGGTGGGAGCATATTGTTGTTACGCGTATAGTGATGGTTAGACAGAGACCTGCCATGGAGCCATATGTACATAGATATACAGGTCGACTTACTCAGCTTAGACTAGGTAAGTTGGATCACTGGAGGAGATTATTGGATGATATAGAGGTTGTGACATGGCGGCCTTACTTAGATTGTGAGCAGTGGGATGATGATGATGTACAATTACCTTTCCTTTGCAAGTCGATGATTCTAATTGGGTAGACACGTTGGGTGTTGGAGATATTTTTGCTCAGACGTGTGCTTAGATAGTATGGTATTATTCAAGGCATGCCCCAGGGTGTTGCCCATTATGCTCGTCGATAGGTAGATTCTACAGACTGGGGGCCCGACCTTTCATATGATGTCGTTATTCAGGAGTTTTAGGCTCTACCACCTCTAGTTTGGGAGATCCGACCTAATATTTTTGAGCCACCTGTTTCAACCGATTATGTAGAGTATATGTTTCTTCATCCATTTCCATGTATTACCATTCCTGATGAGCCAACACCACTACCTGTCAAGGAGGAGGTTGTTGTTGCACACGGTTGCCGACGGAGGAGAGAGGAGGTCAATGAGGAGGAGGTGGAGGATGTCGAGGACAGTGGTGATGGGGAGGAGAGTAGTGATGATGAAGATAGCAATGATGATGATGATGAGGGGTATGGAGGTGGAGGACCAGGTGTAGCCAGTGGGTCAGGTGCAGCCATAGATGTACAAGAGTATACAGTGCCTCGTAAGAGGCAAGCAATGGTAGATCCTACAGAGCAGCCTATGCGGATTAGGGTACCTTCTCATCAGTAGTAGACACAGATTGTAAGCCTACAGGTGTAGGTTCAAACCTTAAAGGGTCAGTTGGTTCAGGCTCAGGGTCTATTGAAGCAGACACAGGCTCAGATGTAGGCACAAGCCCAATCACATTCACAGGCTCTAGCTCAAGTACAAGCTTAGTTGGCTACGACTTAGACACAAATTACATCTTTGACACCCAAGAGGGATGCCGCTAGACAGACTATAGAAGGGGGCTCAGGCTCAGATTATATCATTGGCAGTCGAGAGGGATGCCGCTAGACGGACTGCAGAGGGGGCTCAGGCTGCAGCTGAGAGATTGCAGAGATTGGCAAATGGTACCACTGTAGCGGATTATATGCAAAAGGTTGTCCATGTTGGTCGGGAGGTAGAGTATTACAGAGCTAAATTCTATGATGTTGTTCCTTCAGAGCAGAGAGTGAGCTATGTGCAGTCCCAATTTGGAAGGTCCCATTCGAGGATTGTGAGTAGAGGTGTGACGCAACCTCTCCCGAGAGACCTGAGAGATCCTAGTACATCTAGTGGTGGAGGGACTGGTCCTGAGATGCCTACACTGTCTAGAGCTAGCAGCACATAGTTTCATATTGTACCTTCTATTATATTTTGAGATGTGATGTACACTTCGATTACAACCATTTTTTATGATATATCTCTTTTCATTTCAGACATCATTGTATACTTGACATTATGATTTTGAGATCTATATTATATGCAGTGGATTTTTATCAATCTATTACGTGTTCTATATGATTCTATGATGGATGCATTTATTTGCTATGTTCTATATGCCATGTGATGATACTTTTATTATGATATTATGGATGCAATTTATAATCACGATGATATGCTATGATTTATGATGTTTTATCTATGATGTGTATAATGATGATGTATGGATGCATGATGTATGGATGCAGTTATTTATATGGATGAAATAGATGTATGATAATGTGTAATGATGTTTTGATGATAAATGACGTATGATGTAAATTGGATATGTGTACTTTACTTATGTGATATATTTAAATGCAAATACAATGATGTAATAAATGGATGAATGAATGATGAATATAATGGTATGTAGAATGTAGGATATATATGATATGATTATGTTAATGAAAATGCAATTATGCAAATGATTTGTGTTTTGATAGTCATGCAATTTTATGAAGAAATGACATGATTTAATACAAATTATATGATTAAATGATAAATGATGAAATGATGTCATAATGTTCCTAATGTATGCAATGAAAATGATTATGTAGCTACATGATAATGACGATGTTTTTGTTAATGTCAAGTATACTCAATCCATTAATGAGAAAATATAACATCATCCATGAATGATTTCACCAATTTTGTAACAAATACTTTGCAGATGTAACACTATTATGAATGTAATCTAATTTACCATGCAAATCTACATGCAAACATTGGCATCTTAATAGTCCTTTTACTGTGCTTTGTATCATCATGGAGCTTTTAAAATGTTGAAAGTGAGTACAATCATCAATGGTATAATGTAGACCAATGATGACCTGAGTACTACTTTCACGATTGTTTGATATTGCAAGTGAACACAAACATCTAGGTATAATTAAACCAAGATGACCTGAGCATTTATTGTGTAAACAGACAAGAATCAATCACTTTCCTATGTGAATTTTGAATGTCATCAGTGATACTTTGTAGAGCACGTCCCACAACAATTCACATAATAATAATGATTAACTCACAGACAATAGACAAAGAAAATACCATTCTCCTTCCTAGCTCCTCTAGTTCAATACATCATCGAGTTGCTCCAAAGAAATGATAACAAAGATCAAAGTACAATCATTCAAGATTTGCTTAAAGTATTTCAACTATTATTCAGATTAGATCATCCATTTTGATTTGATTTTGATTTTGATTTTATGATGTTTTTGGATTTTGATGTGATATGGATGTTTGATGTGTTTTTGATGGTGATTGATGTTCAATGTTGGGTTGCTTTTTGATCATTTTTTTTGTTGTTTTTGTCTTACTCTGTTTGTCTATTTGGTTAAGCTCGAAGTGTATTGCCCCTAGTGAGGTCCTGGTTTTTCCCACAAGCTAGGGTGGGACATGACCACATTGCAATGATACGATAATGGACGGAAAATGATAGTGAAAGTGAATGACCATGAAATTCCCCTAATAGATAGAAAATCTAGTTTAAATCAAAAATAGCACCTGTTTCCAGGTTTTCACTACATGTATTTATTGCACTTTTTCAGTTTTTATGATTTTTTTTTTTGTATTTTTCTCTTTTCTAATTTTTTTTGTATTTTTCCCATCACCAAGATGCATGTTTGCGAGGTTGTCATCAAGGTAACCATTGAACCATGCACTAGGTGATTCAGGTGTAAATTTTTTTGAGATGGATACTATTGATAGGTTCATAGAAAAGATCCCCTTCAGGTGTAGACAGTTGATAGGCCCTAGATCGATAAACTAATATGATGACAAAGGGACCTAGCTAGTTAGGTTCAAACTTCCCTTTCTTTTCTTTGTCCTGTTGATTTATAGGGTTTTCTTTTAGGACCAAGTCCCCAACCTGAAAGACTCTAGGCTTTACCCTTTGACTATAGCTTCTGGACATCGTCTGTTGATATGTCATCAAATGGTTCATAGCTTGTTGGCGACGTTCATCCAATAGTTCCAACTCTTGCAGTCTAGAGACCCTATAATCCTCATTTGGAATGATACCTTTTAGTGATACATGAAGTGATGGAATCTCAACCTCAATGGGTAGTATAGCTTTTGATCCATATACCAATGCATATGGTGTAGCTCCTATGGGTGTTTTGATGCTAGTTCGATATGCCCATAATGTGGGATTTAGTTGAACATGCCAATCATGCCAACATCATTAACCATTTTCTTTAGAATTTTCATAATTGTTTTGTTTGAGGCCTCTACTTGGTCATTTCCTTGAGGGTAGTACGGTGTTGAGAAACAATGTTGGATATGAAATCTTTCACACAATTCCTGGACATCCTGGTTCTTAAAAGGTCTACCATTGTCTGTTACAATGGATTGGGGAATTCCATATCTACAAATGAGGTAGTTCAGTATGAAAGACAAGATCTACTTTCTAGTGATTGTTGTTAAAGGAACCGCTTCTATCCATTTTGTAAAGTACTATGTTGATGTGATTATAAATTTGTGCCCATTGGATGAAGATGGATTTATCTTTCCTACTAGGTCCAGTCCCCACTGACAAAAGGGCCATGTTGATGTAAATGTATGTAAGTCTTGTGCTAGTCCATGAATTGAGTTACCATGGATTTGACATTTCTGGCATTTCTTAACAAATTGATAAGAGTCCTCCATATTTGGCTAGGAATACCCCAAACGAAGGAGTTTCTTTGCTAGGGTTGGTCCACTTGAATGAGTTCCAAAAATACCTTCATGAACCTCACGTAAAGTTGTCTTAGACTCGTTATGTTCCAAACACCAAAGAAGAGTACCATCTAGACCTCGACGGTAAAGTATGTCAACAATTAATGTATGTCGTGTGGTTTGGTGGATGAAGTTGCATTTTTGGTTTATGGAAAGATCGAGAGGAAGGATATTATCTTTTAGGTAAGCATAAGTCTTTCCATAAATGGAGGATTCAACGTCAACTAATTGGCATATGGTTTTAGAATCAGGATCATCATAAGCTGGTTTAGACACTTGTTCTACCATAAACTCATAACCTTGCTTTTCTGGCAACTATAAAAGAGAAGCTATTGTCGCCACAACATCTGCAACTTTTTTTTCTGCCCTTGGAATCTGTTCAAACTTGATTTCCACAAAGTAATTTTTGAGATCATCTATCATCTTCTTATATGGCATCAACTTTTCATCCTTTGTCTGATATTCGTCATTTACCTGATAAACGACTAGTTGTGAATCACCATATACTTGCAGTTCTGTGATATTTCATTCAACTGCCACTTTGATACCAATAATCAAAGCTTCATACTCAGCTACATTATTTGTGCAAGAAAACATGAGTCTATAGAACCTTGGGATTGTATGTCCTTGAGGTGTGACAAACAAAATGCCCGCACCAAACCCACATTGTGTATGACCCATCAAAATAAAGCCTCCATGGTTGTGTTGTCACAGTAAGAATGTTTGCATTAGGAAACTCAATGTTCATTGGATGATCATTAGATAATGGAGCTTCAGCTAATTGATCGGCAATAACTTGACCTTTTATGGCTCTCCTATCCACATAATTGATATCAAATTCACTCAAGATCATGACCCATTTGGCTAGTCTCCCTGTTAGAGCAGCCTTGTTGAGTAAGTACTTTAACGGATCAATCTTTGCAATGAGCTTACTGTGTGGGTCAACATGTAATGCCTCAACTATTGTGTAGAAAATACCACCACCAAACCTGCTTTCTCAATGAAGGTGTAATTTATTTCATAACCATTCAGAGTCTTGCTGATATAGTATATAGCTTGTTCCCTTCCTTCAGGATCTTCTTGTGCTAATAGAGCTCCTAAAGAAATGTTTGTTGTTGCTATGTACAATAACAATGGTCTCTCTTCTATAGGTGGCATGAGTATTGGATGCGGCATCAGATATTGCTTTATTTGATTAAAAGTTGTTTCACATCCTTCATCCCACTTGAAAGAGACATTCTTGTGTAGTAGATGATTGAATGGATGACTTTTATTTGCTAATTGGGAGATAAATCTCTTGATTGATTGTAACCTACCTTGTAGAGATCTTAATTGGCTAATATTATTTGGTGATGACATTTCCATTATTGCTTTGACTTGAGCCAGATCCACTTCTATGCCTTTTTCTGAAACTATGTATCCGAGGAGATTTTCCAATGTAACCCTAAATACACACTTCTTTGGATTCAATCTGACATTGAATTTCTCTAATCTTGTAAATATTTTGCCCATAATCTCCATATGTCCTTTCCTAGTGTATGATTTTGCTAATATATCATCAACATAATCTTCCATAAAAGTATGCATCATGTCATGGAAAATAGTGGTCATTGCACGCTGATATGTTGCACCTACATTTTTCAACCCAAAGGGCATGACGTTCCAACATAATGTGCCCCAAGGACAGGTGAATGTTGTCTTTTCCTGATCTTCAGGTGTTATCTCAATTTGGTTATACCTGAGAAGCCATCCATAAGTGACAACATTGCATGTCCTGCTGTTAAATCGACAATAATGTTAATGTTTGGTAAAGGAAAATCATCATTTGGACATGCCTTATTTAGATCTCTGAAATCTATGCATATTCTGATACTATTATTTGGTTTAGATATAGGTACAATATTTGAAATCCACTCAGCATAATCGATGGACCTGATGAACACTGCATCCAACAACTTTTTCAGCTCATCTTTTACCATCAATGCGATGTGGGGATGCATTTTCCTTAGTTTTTGTTTGACTGGTTTGATTCCATATGGTAAAGATAGATGATGCATCAGAAGGTTTGGATCTAGCCCCAGAATATCAGAGTAAGACCAAGCAAAGTTGATATGTCGCTCTTCAAAGAACTTAACAAATTCTGAATTTTCTTGTGTTGTCATTGATGCTGCCAAATGTAGAGTTTTATCTTTTCTGTTGTGCCAATATTGATTGATTGTGTAGGTTCCACCAGAACTGATGATCTTTCATGAAAATTTTGTAGAAGGGTGTCAAATCTTCCATCCTTCAGTGCCTCAGAGATATTTTCGCAGTCAGATACATTCTTTATTTTTACTTTTTTAAGATCTAATGCTGCCATTGAATGGTTTTCACCATTGGATCTATCGCTCTTGTTTTCAATTTTGCAACTGAAAGATTTGACACCCTCCTGACCTGGAGTGTCATTATGAGATTTATGATTTGCAGTTGTGTGAGGTTTGTCACAACAAAGGAAATTTATGATAGGATCATCGTTCTCAAAGATAGGAATACTAATAGGTTCAATAGGTTCCCAGTCGATAAGTTCAGGATGCATTAATGGTAAGAAGGTCATAGGATTGGTTAAGGTCAATGGCAGTAAAGGTTCTGATAGCAATGTTGTCAAAAAATTTAGTGGTAATGTCAAGGTCTATGATAGTACTCTCCTCCAAGTAATCTATCTCACTTGATATATGTTCATCCTCACTTGAGTCATCGATATTTTGTGATCCAAATACAAGGGGTCTAGTCCCTGAGCTTTCTCCCTTCTCACGTTTAGGTGCATACTCTTTTATAACATCAATTTGTATGTCCCTGCATGATGTTTCCAATAAAGAGTCCCACTTATATTTATTAGAATCTATCTCAGAATTATCCTATATTTAAAGGATTCTTTCTACAACTCTATGAATGTTTTATTCGTTTGTTTCCCTTGTATAACCCAGTCTTGTTTTGTCTTTTGGATGAAGTGTGAGAGGTTGGATGGGTTCTACAATACCTTCTTTTCTTTTTCCAATAGGTCCTTGTCCTTCATACCCCATTTTCTCTAAGATAGCCTTTCCTTTTTCATATTGATTTGTCTTTATGTTGATATTTGTTGATGTAGAGGCTTCCTCATCTTTATAGAGCCAATTTAGAATGGCCTTGTCTTTAGATTCTTCTTCTAGAGTACCTGCCTTTACAAATATATCATTTAAAGTTGTGGTAGGTGTTGATGATGGTTGTGTGGATGTTGATGGTTGTCCATATGTTCTTGGAGATGGCAACAATTGTGAAAGACATAAAGATTGTTCAAAGGAATACTCTCCCATGCCCTTGTATTTTAACTGAATCTTGTCTTTGAATTGTTGTGATAGAGAATCCAGTTGAGCTTCATTGTTCGATGAAGTGGGGTCAGCAACAATTGTTTCCTTTGACTGGTCCTTTTTCTCAACCCATTTGGATATAAAATTTAGTTGCTTTTCACCACTAGATGAACTAGAAGTGTTTTCTTCTCTATTATGGGGCACCAAAGTGTCTTGAGTTGCTTTAAGCATGTTACAAGTCTGGGGATTATTGTAGTCAGCTGAAATAGTGACTTCCTATCCATTTACTGTAAAATTTAAACACTGATGATAGGTTGAAGGCACTGCCTGCATTTCATGAATCCATGGACGTCCCAAGAAAATATTATATGTTAGCTCCTTTTCTAACACTTGGCAAACTACATTCTTAACAATTGGTCCCACTTGAATTGGTAACACAATCAACCCCTTGGAAGATCTCTCTTCTTCATCATAGGCTTTTATTGTGATCTTTCTTCTTGTATCAATAGCATTGTTAGAATAACCTAGTGCACTAATCAGTTTTAAAGAACAAATGTTTAATCCAACTCCACCCTCTATTAAGACATGTTTGACACGATGTTTATGGATTAAAACTTCTATATGAAGGGTTGCATTGTGTGGATGATTAAGTGACATATCATCTTGTTTGTTCAGAGAATGACAAACAATGAGGGGTGGTCAAATGTCCCACCATAGCTTGAAATTGATAGGTATCCAGATTATTGGGTATCGTTGTGGCCACAAGAGCCTGTTCTAAAACCTCCTTATGTGATGGTGAAATTTTAAGGAGTTCCAGTATGGATATTTTTGCTAGTATCTTTTGTAGTTGATCAACTATGTTATATTGATTTGAAGGGGGAGTAGTGGTTTTAGGTGAAACTCCTTTTAATATCACTTTGGATTGCCCCCTCGTCGTTATGTTGACTGGTTGATAGTCTTGTCTTTCCCTGATTTTTATGACATTGATTTGGTTGTCGGGTGTGTTTATGTTTGGGATCACGTTTAGGGATACGATGTCATTGATGCTAATATTATCTGTTTGATTATCAATGACATTATTTTTCTCAACCTCAGAAATGAAATGAATGGTGTTGTCATAAATGTAGTTTACACTTTTTCCTTTACTATTTGAAGAAGACTCTCCCTTTTCATAATTGGGTAAAGGATTTGTAAACGCACTATGATCGTTGTTTATTTGAGGTCCTTCGATAAATACCTTCTTGTTGTCAATCAAATCTTGTATCAGATGCTTTAATTGCATACAATCATTCATTTTATGTCCTTTATTTTTATGAAAGTTACAATAGTCAACATCATTCCACCAAGATGGTTTTACTTTTGGTTCCCAATTTCTCGCTTCTGGTAGGGTAATAAGTCTATTTGCAACAAGCTCTCTCATTGTTGATTCCAATGTTTGTCCCAATGGTGTAAATATTCATTGATTGGATTGTCTTTGATATGATGGTTGTCGGGATTCTCCATTGTTTGGATTGTTGTTTTGAGTGGCTCCTTGATTGATGTTTTGGTTTTCATTTTGATTATTCTTTACAGTCGTTGCCATTAAATTGAATACTAGTTTCGCATTTTGTGCGTCAGTTGTAGTATCATTGTTTCTAGTATTTCTATTATTTTTCCAAAATTTAGGTTTTTTAGTGTTGCCATAGTGATTTGAGGAATTAGTATTGTTTGATCCTTCATTGTAATGTTTAATCACTCCTCTTTTGACTAAGGATTCTTCGATTTTAAGTCCATTCTCAATCACTTTTTCAAATGTCGGGGACATTGTAGTTCAAGCCTATAGCTCATGTCATCAATTAAGTTGTCAATAAATAATTCCATCTTTTCCTCTTCAGGTATAGAAAGAACAAGGATATCTAGCAAACAACTTCCACCAACATTGTAGAAATGATAGGAATGTCTCACCCTTCTTTTGTTTCATGTTGTAAAGGTATTTTATGGTTACTTCATGTTGAATATTGAAGGAGAATTGTGAGATAAATCTGTTGAATAGTTCTTTAAAGGATCGAATCCCTAGTTGTAATTTAGAGAACCATTCCATACAGTGACCTCCTAAGCTCCTCAGAAATAACCTCATTAGGTAAGTATCCTCTTGTGCAGACTCTAAACTCATTGATTTGAATTCCCTCACATGGTCAATTGGATCGGTTTTGTCGTATTTAGGGAATTCACAATGTCTAGGAAATGGTATCATGTCCACACTTAGATGAAAAGGATAAGGACAAATGTCTTGTAATGAATACCTCTTTGTGGTTCCTTTTTGCATATCTTGAAGTTGTTGTTGAAGATTTTGCATTTGACATGTTAGGGAAACCACTTGATCTATGTTTTGTGTATTGTGTGGTTCAATTTCAGCTGCTTTAGGTGTTTCTTTCAGTCAATTGACGTCAAAGTATTTTGGAAGTTTGGCACCTAGCTCAACTAACATCAGAAGATATTTTTCCATATCCTGTTCTAAAACCTTTTCCATGAATTTGTGGAAATTTGGATCTTGTTGTGTTGTTTGGACATCCTTTTGGGTTATTTCATTTCCATCATTTTGGTGGAATCCGTGAAAGGGATTTTCTTCAGCCATGATATTTGATGTTTCAATTTCCTTTTCCCTAAGTTTCTGTCTTTGCAACCTTGTCGAAATTGGCATACAAGTATTTGCTATTCTCACTAAAATTTTGATCTTTTTGTGTTTAGATGATTGTCAATGGATTTTAACAAAGTCAAATAGAATGATATATTCTATTGATGAGACCGAGTTAAAAATATGATTATTGTGTTTCGTTTCATGATTTTAGGATGACAAAATTGGTGTGAAAAGGTGAAACTTACCAATACTTGTGAATTTTGATTGCTGATTAATTTAAGTCTTTTTTTTTTTAATTTAAGTCCTTTTATCTTATTTTCCATTTTTTTTGTGAAATATGTTTCTATCTTGATAAAACCCAAGTTTATGATGTCAACAGTTTGACAGATGTTTCCAATAGCTCTTTGTTTTCTTGTTATGTGGATGCACTATTACAGAGGGAAGAAGCGCTAAAATAGACTGTGGATGCGCTAAAACAAATGGTAAATGCATTGTCAGATAGAGTATATGCACTAAAATAGACCGTAGATGCACCAAAATATCTAGTATATTCTAACACTAATGGGTTTTGATGACAGACTTCAGATGCGCTATAAGATTTGTCAGATGCACTAAAACTGACTGTGAATGCGCTATTTGAACAATGAAAGTGCTAAAAGATAGCGTGCATGCGCTAAAGTATCTGGTATATGCGCTAAAATATCTGGTAATTTTTGACATTGGTGATTTTTGGAGACAAACTGCAAATGCACTGTAATGTTTGTCAGATGCGCTGAAACAGACTATGGATGCGCTATTTGAACAACATATGTGCTAAAAGACAGGGTGTATGCGCTACAACAGACTATATATGTGCTATTCTAGGACTCCATAGTGTTGTCTGGTTTTTTTTTCTCAGTTGAAGGATGGATTTTTTGGTGTAATTTGGGGTACTTTGACAAGGTATCTTTGCTGGTAAATCTCTAATTTTGATGACAAGCCTAATGTTTCCAAGTTTTCCTCTATTGTAAGAACTGATTTGGCCTGTTGGAATATTCTATTGCTGGTTGTGGAATGGAAGACTGACGAATAGGTTGACTATGATTATGCTTTTGTGAAAGAGTTCTTCTTTGGAAATAAGCTTGTGAATATAAAGGCTCTAAGGAAAAATCATCAGTATATCCCCTAGCAAAGTCATGAAACCTATGGATGAAAGTTCTATGTTGAAGCAAGACTTTCCTACTTTGATATAAAAATTATCTTCTTTCCAAAATTTTCTTGTAGCTAAGTTGTTTCTTTGGTTTGTTGACTCTTTTTGCAAGGGATTTCTTGACAAATTTTGTGGATTTCCAATCCCTAATCATAAGTTTTCATAGGTTGACTTGTCAAACTTTTTATGTTTTTCTGGATGATCTTTATCTAATTTAATGATTTGAAAACACGACGAGCAATTTGTAGAACAATTGTTTTTAAGTCCTAGAATTTAAACAATAAGTGTATGTTCAAGAATTAAACATGATCCTTCTTGATTTTCACTGGTTTTTGACAAAGAATACACTTAAATAGACTCACTCTTAAGTTCAAAAAGGTCATCATCATTTTCAACAACCCACATCTTAAAATTGTGTCAATTCACACAACCGTGTCACCCCCTAGAGGGCACCTGTGTTTTTTAATTTTCCAGGTGCGTACTCAAAGTTAGATTTCTTGATCCCTTGAGCAAACGGTCCTTGGAAATTATATGGTGAGTGTCTTGGGGGAAGATTCTTCCCTCCCCTTGCACCGTGAGTAATTCAATGTTCGAAAACTGACAAGTTGGATTCTACACTATGGTTCATAGATAAGGTTTATGTTTGGAGTGGCAAATGATAAACTCCCTTAGGAGACCTCCCAATATTTAGAACAAAGATTTTGGGGATGGTTATCTTGCACACTTCCAATAAATGTGGGTTTCCCCAAATTCACTTTTATTTTATAGTGGGTTGGAAAACTTGGCTTTGGTTTGTTCCCACTCAGGTCATTCCCGTAGGGTGAGTACTTTTTCCCACTACGGTAGGCCTTCTAAAGGATTTAACAAAGCATAAAGTGCATGAAATTAAAAGATGAGTCTGGCATTTTGATCACCCAATTAAGGGGAGAGCATAGGCCTATCACCCCACAATCACAGTGATCAAGTGTTTAGTTTTAAAGCCCAAATGATAATTTGCTACTCTACGTGAAGATATTGCTTCACAAAAGACATGATGTCAATTTTAACCAAAATAACAAATGAATGATGACTACCCTAGGATTGATATATTTTAATCCAAATGAATACCCTAGGATTGGTTCATTTTAGTCCAAATACATCAATGGAATTACTGGCCATGATCGCGTCAGATCCATACAATAAATTATAGATGCACTAAAACATAGATCATAAGCGCCACTTAATTGATCATATGCGCTGCAAAAATTATTGGAAGTGCTGCAAAATTTGTCAGAAGCGCTGCAAAATTTGTCGGATGCGCTAAAACAGGGTGAACATGGAACAGTCAACCGTGTTGAAAGCTTCTGGTCGATGTGCTGAAACAATCTTTAGAAGCGCTATAGTTTTTGGTGGATGCGCTAAAATAGTCAACATGAACACTAAAGTTTTTGATGGATACGCTACAAAATCTTTCGGTCACGCTAAAAGAAACATGCCATAATCCTGTACGAACACTTTTCAAAATTTTTTTTTTGTTAAAACATGGGGTTAGGGCCCCATGGTGGGCGCCAAAATGTAAGTGTGGAAAAATTAATGAGTAAAATAACAAACAAAACTTCTTACTAAGACATTATATCAAAGATTTAACGGTAATTAAACTAATTTAAAAGCATAAATCTACTGAAAGCATCATATTGTTCTCTATCTCTAAAGATTTATTAAATCACGGGGCCCTCAAATTTGGTAAGCATTGTGACTGTTAAAATGCCAATCTAGAGAATGAGATGCTGCTAAATGCAATAATCTAATCATGTATGGTGATTTCTAGATGATATGATGAAGCTATTGCAATCTATGCTGACATGAATATGATAAAAAGAAAGCTACAGTGATCTACGATGCAACTATGATATTGATTCTATACTATGATTGCTATTGTTAAGATGCTTGATTGCTTGATTGTTATTCCTGTAGAGTAAGTTTGCACAAGATTGGTATCCTATTTCCTACTTCAGAAGGCTGTATATATAGATTCACAGTAGCATCCTATGATGTGGCAGCACAACAAAGGCCTGGATTTGATCTGGAGGATTGAATGGTGAGAGATGAAGAAGCTTGAGCTGATCATGGGGATTGTTCCTCCCCAGAAAAACATCTTGCCAGAGGATTTGAAGAATCAGAGGAAGGAGATGCCTGTAAATTTGTCTCCAATTTGTCTCCACAACTTTCCTGTGAATTCCAGTTGAATTAATTAGATGTTTCATATCTAATTTTATTGGTGAGTGAATAGAGGAAATTTTGCCTTTATTTGAATATTTTGATTTATTCAAATTACCAAAAGAGAATAATTAATTTAATAAAGCAAACTTATAGAAATTTGTTTATTAAATGAATATATAAGAGATACGATAATTAAACAACAAAGTATTTAAACTTGTTTATTTAATTAAGATAGAATAAATGAATAAATATAGAAGAAATAATAATGATAATAATTAAATAAAACAAAGTATTTAAATTTGTTTATTTAATTAAGAGGAAATAATAGAAGAACTAAAAGTGAACTATATAAATAAATATTTCTATTTATTCAATAGTAGATGAATTTAAGGTTAATTAATCAAATAAAACGTATTTAATTAATTATATTCTTGAGACAATTTTTAGGTGTATACACTCATGATATTAGAAATTCATTGATTAATGTTCTTAGTATTGATAGAAATGGTTATCATAGAAATGCATATGTGCATATTATAAACAATCTTCATATACTATGCACATGTTGTTGATTATGTGTTTCTAATACAAGATTATTTAGAGAAACTTTAGTTGGTGTAGTTGTATTATGGTTTGATTTACATCATGCTTCTTACACATTATTTATGGATTTTTGACATGATTTCATGAAGTATTTCACTGTTATTCATTATGATTGTTTGTAGGATCATACTCTTCTAACATCGAGAGATTATCATGCATTACTAGATATAATTAGACTACTATTCAAAACATGAAACAACATGAGCATGAGTTCACACATTTGTCAATAATATTGATCATGGGGAAATCACTCCACATAAACAATTTGTCAATATAAGTTCATTGGATCGGTCAATCCTCTACATGTGATATTGAAACAAACTTTAGAAGCACAACTTTTTCCCTCATATAAAGCTCTTTGATATATAGACATGTGTCAGATTAATTTAATGCTAATTATTTTAATGATTATAATTATATACATGGACATACTATGGGTAGATGTATTACAAACAATAATAAAATTTAAGATCTTATTGAAAAAAAGGTAGTATAAGTTAAGGATATTAATAGTTATGGACATATATTTTACACCTCATCATGAGAGAGGATTATTTCATGGATAGAGACAAATCAATTAGAGGTTTTGTGAACACCAAAGCATCTACATCTAGCACCTCATGTGGCATGCATCATGAAGAATGATACAAGGTCTACATAAAAGTACATATCAATGAAACAATAATATATTCTTACAAAGATGCATAAATTTGAAAGTAGATCTTAATAGAGGATGCAAAGAAGAACCTGGTGCCAAAATTTGGAGCAGAACTAGAAATACACCAACATTGGGAACCCTTGTCTAGAAGTGTTAGAAATTAGGGTTTTAGAGCACATACAAACTTAGCATTGTTCAAAGATCTGTGACTGTGAAAATTAGGATCTAAAGTGTGACTGTACTTAGATAATCAATATGCCCTATTTTATTGATGATGAGTCAATGAAAGTATGAATTAGGGTTTTAGAGTCTTTAAAATAGTTGAAATTTCAAATCCACTTCACACAACCTATAAACCTACAATATGCACATAGGTAAAAGGGTTATGTCGTATAGGGGATTTCCTTGGTCAAAGCCCTTGTTGGTGTTCTCACGTCCACAATGGAAATGATGATGAATGATAAAGAGTGCATGCTCTCTAGGGAGTAGAGGCAAAGCAATAAATGATAATGATAATGATAGATAAAACACAATAATATCTTACCACTCAAATATGCAACCCTTCTTGGACTAATGCATGCATGCCAATCTCATACAAGGAGGATGAATAAGTATCCTTCAGATCTTGCAAATGTTAGCACATGTAATAATAATAACAACAAATAAGAACTATCTTAGAATACTTGAACATGAATTTGTTGATGAGTTGTAGACTGTGATTAACTTGAATTATGCCTTTGATCTTCTACTTTTCTTGCCTCTTATTTGCATTAATTTTCTTAGATCTTGAGAGTCATTCAGGTGTTATGAAGGAGGGAAAAAAATTATACATGTGTGTGTGTGTGCGTGTGTGAATTCAAACATATCTGGGATTAACTATTTATTAAAGCTGACAAATGAAGTTATTTTCTAAATTACATTGAGAATGACATTTAAATTCAAAAAATTGAGCACAAATAGCCAGGACAGGGGCATTAGGTGCTTGGGTCTAGGAAAAATTTGCTCTGTGAAGGCTCAATAAATAAGGATTTAATCAAGTTTCCAAAAAAGGTGGTAAAATGGGTACATCACTAGCATAATTAAGCACATGTATTAAAGAGGGAGCCAAAACCTAGTGTGAAACTATGGGCAACAATAATTTACAATATAGATATTCATCCCCCTTTACTCATTGTGCATCTTTATTATTTCCCATCTCTTAATATCTCCTCCATCCCATTTGAACACACTATTATAGCCTAGAATCCAACCCAAAATTTTCTTCAATAAGCACTAAATCTCTACATGCACCACTCTAACCTAAAATATAACCTAGGGGTAAATTGATAAACGTTACTAAATAGAACTCACTTAGAGATGCATACCCTCCTAAATTTTCTAGTTCTACTATGGAGGTTGAAATAAGCCAAATTAAGGCAGTTTCCTAATAATGCAAAATACATTTTCATTTGCCCAAAAGTTCTTCTACAAATTTCTTAGTGTTGGAAATAGACATCATTAATCTACAATGATAAAAATGACAAAAAAAAGGTAATTATATCTTGTAAGTTATAGAGTTCTTGGAGGCATGGACATTAACGCTTTACGAGGACATAAGCATCGCTGAGATCAAAGTTATCATGATTGGATAAATTTTGTTATGGGTTATTATATAGCCTTCATAGGTCCATTTTCAAAATTTATTTCTTGACTAAACATGTTCTTCAATCCCTACGCTCAATTTATTTTTATATGTTAATTCATTTCTAAAGCCAATCCCATCTTGTGTGTTTTAATGTATTGAATCAAAACTAAAAGAATTATTATTTTTATATTTTATTAGAAATATATTTTTCTTAATATAATCAATATATAAAACAATGTAAATAAACACCATGAAGATTGAAATTTAATCTTCCATTTGGGAAATCTTATGAACTTACATTTCTTCCTTTTGAAATATATATAAGACAAGAAACTAAAACATCAAAACATTTTTTCCAATTTCGACATGCAATAATTATTATATCATAAAACAACTTTCTTAAACAAAGTTAAACCCTAAGTACACTTCTCTACACCTTTCTTCTCTTAAACCACCCCTCTTTACCTTACCTCTCACCTTCCTTATTATTTTCCCTCTCCTTTTCTCTTTCACAACATTCCTCAAACCCTTCCCAACATTTACTTTTCCTTTCCCTACACTTATCCTACTTCATCCTTCACATATTCCATTCCCCTTTGTCCTTTCCCTTTCATTTTATTATAACTACATGAAACTCAATTTTCATACAACTTGTTGTCTATTTATCAATAGTCATTGGCATTTATTAAATGTTTGGTTTAGATATTTTGTCTTGAGTCATTATCCTTAAAAGAGGCATTGGTCATGGTGTCTTTAGTTAAAGCTTATGCAAAAGGTATTTTTAGACAAATTTATCTCAAATATATTTTTCCCACACCAAAGAAATCAAGTTTTCCATGTTGCATACAAGGAAGAGGGAAAATCTCTTCAAGGAAGTTTAGCTTTTTCTAAGCTCGATTTTCATCTTGGAGTTCTCTAGGGTTTCATGAGAAAAGAGGATCTTCTTCATGTTGCAAGTTCAAACAGTGATCAAAAGTCCAGTTTCTTGAGGTTCATTGCATGCAAACTGGGTGTTGGACCATCTTTTATTGAAGACAAAGAGTTAAAAGGAGTTGCAAATCCTTTGAGGTCGCGGGTTTTTAGTCATACCAAACCATGCATATTTGAAGTTGTGAAGCTTTTAATGTATGGGTTTGTATGTTTGGTCCTTTGAAACCCTTGCATTATCACTCTATTTTCAAAGTTTTGAAATAATGATGCAATAGATGATAGAGATCAAGAGGAGGTATCTAAAATATTATTCAATGATTCTATGGAATCTAAAAGATTAGAAAAATCACAAAACTTATCCACCACATTCTTGAGGTTTCATCTAAAGAGGATAGTCCATTACAGATACTAGATCTTATACCCTTTCTCAGTTGTAAATGATTCTAAGCTTCAAATGAAAATCTAAACAGTATGTTAAAGTGGCATGTTATAACAAGGAAGGAGGCAGTTATAGTCTATAGTTCTATATTGAAAGGAAAAGCATATAGAAGTCAAACAAAAAACCTATAGGTAGCATTGTATGGCACAAAAAATATTTAAAAACAATGGTAAAATATGCTAGAAACCATGTTACAAGCCTATTATAATGAATAGGGCAATCAACATGAGCAATAGCAATAAAATGCCAATAACAGTATTTATAACAGTCTTTATATGTGTATGCCTAAGTAGACCTTAAATATGGTATGAATACAAGATAGTCAATAGTTGACCTCACGAAGTACCAAATGTGTAAAAGACAGTCATTTCAAGGCATTCACAATGAATATGTTTTAGGTTACCTTTAATAATAAAGACATGGATGGAACAGTGAGACAGTTTTCAAAAAGGTAGTCACCATTAAGATTCATCAAATGACATTGCTTATGACAAAAAAGATAGTGGCATGGATGAAGATGTGACAATCTCAAAGGAGCAAGGGTAGATGAGAAAAGGGGAGCCTAGTTAAAAGATAATGATCTTTTGAATAGTGTTATGGATTCTAGGATAATATATAGTGCAAATAGATATATATCTTGAAGATGGGCAGTCATATGATGGTTCAGGGACATAGGTCTCAATATGAACAATGTAATATGGAAGTTAAAAATATGTTTTTCTTTAAGGAGAACGTTGGTAAGCCAACCATAGGTGTCAAGGAGGGCAATGTACACTTAAGAACACATCCTACAAAGCATATAAAATGACATCCATTAGAGGCATCTTAGGTATTTTGATAGACCTAACAAACCTGCAGTATTTCCCAATATATTGAAAATGCCAACAAATAATGTTAAAAGCAATCATATAAACTATCCTTATGGAAAAATTCCATACCTCTCAAATAAGGTCATTTTTCCTAGTCAAATGCATGACTGTGGATATGGAGGTTAGGAGGTATGAGGATAGTGGGAAGAGAAGTTTTGAGAGGCCTTAATGCTCTAAAAACTCTTATAATACCTGTGATAAATTAAGTATTGGGCACTTGCTAACAATCCACAATACAAAATGGGACAACAAGGCATAACCAAAAGATGGTTTTCATTAATGATAGTAGGTTAAAATGTTCATAATATGGTAGTCTAGATAAGGAATGGAGGATTAATGAAAAAATATAGAGTTCTAATCAAGTAGAGTAGGAGAGAGATGAATAAAAGACAATCAAGAAGAAATGGACAAAGAGCAAGTGGGAATATATTTTAAAAATGAATAACAAATTCCAAAGATTGTTAATAGGGGATGATATCCTTAGGGTAACCTTTTGGGTGATGATTTTGGATAGATGAATGAGGTGTATGAAATGGTTTCTAAGGATGGAAATGGATGGATTGGATAGAGTGGATTTATTAGATAGGTTTTCTAGACTTGTATTATTAGGTATTTCACTCTTTTGGATTTTAAATAAAGGATTTTGGTTTGATTAATATTTTTAGAATCTATATATAGTTGTAGAGTTTCAAAGGATGGAATTTGACCTTGAGATAATTAAGGATCATAGGGATAGAATTTAATGTCTTAATAATAATTAAGGGTCCTAATGATGGATTGAGAAATTCAGTACAAAGGATCCAAAGGTGAATTTAAGAGATTTCCAAGGCTCACTCTTAAGGTGATTGTGGATTTGGATAATGATGACTCTATGGAAGATGGAAAATTTGAAATGAGGTGATTTGATTTGGAAGGATGGCCTAAGTGATTAAGGTGATTTTATTTGGAAGGATGTCCTAAGGAATTCAAATGTTGGATTGTATTGGATGGCTAAGGTTGGTGGATTTTGGATAAACTAGATGGGGGAATAAGGATGAAGGTTCTAAGGATTGGGTTGAAATGAGATTATGGTAATGGACCAAGTTTAAAGGAGATTAGGGGGAGTGGAAAATGTGAAAGGAAGTTGGGTAAGCAAAATAAACTTCCTACACCAATCTAAGTGTGGGATATAATACAAAATTTTATTTTTAAACACTTATCAGTTATAGATTCAAAAGCACATTCATTTAACAAAATAGTAATAACCACAACATAATATATACATGGGTAAAATCCTTTTAGGATAAAACCCCACACTCAAAAAGCACAAATATTTTTATTATTATTAAATCTAAAATAGGTTACAATAAAATCATAGAGCTAAGCTCATTCAAGAGTCTTCAACTACAACAGTATTTTTTGAGTGATTTCGGTAGCATAATGGTACTCATGAAAATTTAAACCTATACTAATATGCAAAATGACCAACTAGCAAATAAATACAACTCCATGAGAGAATATGGATGCCTAGAATTGATACATGGCACAAATCTAATGCATTCATTCCTCTCTTGAGTCTCCTTAACATGCATGACACTTGCATACATGCAACAACCTTACATGAAGTGTAATTCCATAAGTGGGACCCACCTTATTGAAATATTATATTATTATAATCCCTATATCCTCATGCATAGGACACCTCACAAATGCAATGTGCTTACCTGCATGTATAGGATTCACTATTGCATGGGGCCCACCTATCATAGTTAACTCTTCCACTATCATAATCAGTCTTAAATAAACCTTATCATAAGGTCCCGTCATAATTTGTCATATGAAATCTTACAACATGAAAAATTCCACCAAATTAGCTACATGATGGAGTCTATCAAGAGGGACACCTACTTCCACAATTTGTGTTTTCATGTCATACAAATCAACTCCATGTAGGATTCCACCTCACTTGGTAGGTCCCATAAAGTGATACAACATAGTAGGAAAAATATTATCATAAAATAAATAATTTAAAAAATATTAAATGATAGGAATTGTAAAGGTTTAGACACTATAATCCCAACACTCTCCCACTTATCTAAGAACTTTCAAGATCCAAACAAAAATAAAATTCTAGGGGTTGTGAGACCCATGAAACTAAAACACCATTTGAACTTATTTGTGCTCATAGGCTTTGTCAATACATCTACGACATTCATCAAAGTGTAAACCTTCTCTAGTTTCACCTTCCCATCTTCCACCATGCCATGAAAAAAAGGAATTGAACATCAACATGCTTCATTATGGCATGGAAAGTAAGATTTCTTACTAATAAAATGACACTCTGACTGTCACAATAGATAGTAATCATCTTTGCATCAAGACCAACATCTAAACACACACATCTAATACAAATGCCCTCCTTACAAGAATGAGTGTCTACCATATACTTTTTTTCTATCATAGAGAAAATGACTACAATTTACCACTTTGTCATCCAACTAATAGCACCACCAAACATCATGAACACATATCCACTAGTGGATCTTCTGTTGCCAATGTCACCCACCCAATTTGAATCCACATATCCACGAATACAAATTGAATGTTGAGGTTCTATAGGATAACCATGAAACCATAGGGAATACTCTAAAGCACCCCATATATATTTGAACACTCACTTAACTGCATACCAATGTACTCTTCTAGGATTAGCCATAATTCGACTGATGACTTCCACTACTTGGGCAATGTTTAGCCATGTATAAATCATGACATAAATCAAATTGCCAACAACACTCACATATGGTTCTTTGGTCATTTCCTCCATCTCAGTAGGAGATTTTGGACACTCCTCCGTAGATAACTTCATTCCTTGTAGAAAGGGAACTACCAAGGATCTAAAAACTATCTTATTGAATCTGTCCAACATTGAGTTCATTTAATTTCTCTAGCTTGACCAAATATTTATGTTGGATCCATCTCTTCTAATCTCCATTCCTAAGATGTACTTAGATGCACCTAGATCTTTCATCTCAAATTGTGTTGATAATTGTGACTTCAAGTTAAAAATCAAACTCTTACCATTTCCAAAAAACAACATATCATCCACATATAATGCAATAATGAGAATGCAACCATTATCAACTTTATAGTAAACACAATGATTTTATTTTGATCTTTAAAATCCAAAACTCAACATAAAGGTATCAAAATTTTGGTACCATGTCCTAAGAGACTATTTTAGACCATATAAATACTTATTCAACTTGCAAACAAAATTTTCTTTATCTTTTACTATAAAATTCTTTGGCTATGAAATATATATTTCCTCCTCCAAATTAACATGAATTAATGTTGTCTTCGCATCCATTTGCTCAACTTCTAAATCATAAGCTACAACAAGTGATGATAGGAACCAAATGGATGTCAAATTTTCTACATGAGAGAATATATCATAATAATCAATTCCATCCACTTGTGAATACCCCTTTATGACTAACCATGTTTTATGATTTTCAACACTACAATCAAGTCCACACTTTTTCTTGAACACCCATTTACAACAATGGGTTTATGTCCTACATAAAAATGTACTAGATCCCATGTGTTGTTTTTTTAAATGTAGCCATTTCTTCATCCATACATTTCATCCATGAATCTGTATCACTCATACCCATAGCCTTTTAATAGTCCTAGGCTCATTAGTGTTAGAAATCAAAGAAAAAATACAACTGGAATCCAACAATGAACAACCAAACCTTTTTGGTTGTTGCCTAACTCTCATAGACCTCCTCAATGGTTGAGGTTGAGATTCTTCTTCTTCAAAAATTTCAAAGTTTCTAGATCTCTCCTCATCAATAGGTCTAATAGGTATATGTAGTTCATTTTTCATTAGATTACATAGAACATGAACTACATCCTTTTTTTTCTCCTCTTTCTCTAGCTATAGAACAAAAAAATAAGGTTTCAACTCTCTAAAAATAACACCTCTACTATGTAAAATATTATTGGACACTAGATCCCAAAGCTTGTCCCCTTTCACATTGACATTACAGCTATGAAGACACTCTTAACATCATGTTTCTCCAACTTAGACCTCTTCTCATTCATCACATGTGCATATGCCTCAACCAAATACTCTAAGATGTCTCAATGAAGGCTTCTTACTTAAACACACCTCCATGGGTGTCTTATCAACAACTATTGATGTAGGAGATCTATTTAAAAGATAACACATAGTGGAAATAAATTCATACTAGAAATTTTGTTCAAGGCTAGTTCCACTTAGCATACTCCTAGTCCTCTCCATAAACATCATATTCATCATCTTTTCAAATCTATTATTCTAAGGGGTATATGGAGTCATCTTATGCCTCTCAATCTCATGATACTTACATAACTTGTCAATTTTTAAAAAAAAACTCACCACCATTAATACTCCTCAAATAATCAATCTTTCTACTAGTCTAATTTCCAACCAAGGCTTTAAACTCCTTAAACCAACTAAAGAATTCATATTCTCTTGAGGAAATAAATAAATTTCCTTCTACTATAGTTATCAATGAATGAAATAAAATATAGAAACCTTGATAATGAAGGAACATTAATAGTACCAAACATATCTAAATGAATATAGTCCAAAACCCTAAAAGATTCGTCAAAACTAAAATAAAATTGAACATGATTTTTCTTTCCATAAGTGTAATGGTCGCAAAAATTAAACTCAAGATTATAATTATCAAGCCCCTCTAAGACCCTTACCAATATGGCCAAGTCTCTAGTGTCCTAACATCATATTATATGTTGTATTGGCATTCTTTTGTCATTGATGTCATAATTTGAAGTTCGGTTGTTTCAGGAGTTGCTACAGGGAAAACTCGTTATTGTCCATCTCATGGTGCTTGAAGGCATGGGATTCATACAAAGGTTTATGGAAAAGTATTCAATCATAAAGTTACTTTAGGGTGTCAAAGTATTGAATGCACAGTAAGTTGCTTCATCTCGTGGATTGATGATCACCATGAATTTGCAATGGACTTGTTGATATTTGATGTTACAGTTATGCAAGGCATTCAAATTTGACGAGTAATTTGCTTGTTCAGTTAGCTTCAAGTCATAATCAATTTCTTCATTTCAAGGTTCAAAATCCTAATGTGCATTCTACATCAAAGTTTATCCTCATCGATGAATATATAAGGCACAATATTCTGTATTAAAGGCATGTGTATGATTCAAAAGTCTTGGAATAGTTACATGGCTGAAATTTCATCAGAGGTTTGGATTTGTTTAGGGTTCTTTATTTATTGGAAACCTTGTTTCTAAAACCCTAAATATAAACTCTTTATACAAAGTTATTAACAAAGGTATTTTTTCCATATTTACAGGGAAGGGAACCATGTGGCAGATGCCTTAGCCAATTTTGGCACACATTGGAAATTGTCCAAATGCTGGCATGATCTAAGTAACCTACCTCCTAACATTTAGAGTTTAATATTGAAGGAACAAAGCCCTTACTTCACCCATGATGATAACTAAACATGTACCTAGCTGGATCTTCTGGGGGGTCCACATGCTTATCTATTGGGCTATGTGGACTAATTGTACTGATGAGATGGATAACAAATGGCGTAATTCAAATTATGGGATGGAGCACATTTTGAAAAAGGAAATCATGAATTGTTGCAACAAGTACTTAATGATTAATACTAAGTTGGACCGTACCTTACGTAATCTCCTTATGGGGATCTTATTAAGCTCTCATATTTCCAAGCTCTTTGATTTTGATTTTGATGTGACTTGTAATTATGAGATAAAGCTCCTTTTTGGCCTTTTATTATCTGTTATTTTGGCTCTGCGCCTTATAGCTAACATTTGTGGTATAACTAAATGTGGCTTGCCCCTGAAAACTATCACTTTAGATGTTTCTAATTCTGGCCCCATGGCTATCTTGCCTAGATTTTTGTGCATCTTCTACATGGAAGGCAATTCTTCCCTTCCTTTCATGTCCTACTTGCTTAGCCGATCATGTGAGGAGATCCTCATCAATGTTTTCGCTAAGATTGCTTTTGGGAAATTAATTACTCATGCGTGTGACTTGTCCTTAGGCTTGATTATCAAAGACTTTCATTTATTGCTTAAATTCCTTGATATGGGGGTGATTTTTCACCTTGCTATTATCTCTAACATTTTATTTTCTCAGGGTTCCTAGTTATCCTATGTGCAGAGAGAAATCATGGGAGGTGATAGGGTGCAGATGAAGTTGGATAACTGCAATGAATTTCGCAAGGATCCGCTCGTCTGACACATTTGTGTTGAAGGTGGTCTTGCTCCTCTAATGGAGAGACTTGTGGGTCATGACCCTAATCTGTCTACTTAGTTTTTCAACTCATGGAAAGATCGACATGTGACTATGGGTGGCATTTCCTTCACTGTGGACGAGGAAGTGATTGCGTAGTTGATGGGTCTCCAGTGTACTGGTATGAAGCATCTAAAGCACACTAGACCTAGGATAATGAAAGTATGAAATTTTTTTTTGTGGGGAATGAGACGCCGGTGCACAATCAGTTTGGGTTTGAATGAGAGGCTCTCCCTCAGCCGTGGAACCAGGTGTGCCTTGCCTTGATTACCTACCTCTTCTACCATTTCCCTCTATTGAATCACCTTAGGCATAAAGTTTTGTTAAGCTTTCCTTTTTTCCTTCTTATGGACCTTGAAAATTTAGTTGAAAAATGTGTTGAGGTTGCTGCTCTGAATCCTAATGACCCTACTCCCCTGCCGCTCCACTAGGGTCTTATTCTGAGACTCTACCACTTCCATCTTGCTTTATGCCCGCCTAAGCCCATTTTGACTATCCACAATGAAGAAATCGAGCCTTCCACTGTGACCAACTTATCTCCATAAAAAAAAATCACTTGGTCCCTACTGACTTGCAAAAACCCAAACCCGCTACAAAAAAGCTTAAGGGGAACGAGGGGGCAGCCCAAACTAGTGTGGCGACTAGCCTATGTGAACTCAAGTCTACCCCTGCCAAGACTACTAGCAAGCCCTCCCTAAAAAAGAAAGGAAAGGAGGAGAAGGAACCTCCAAGCAAAGGGAAAAATGTGGTGTGCAAGGACTCACTGGGGGATACGACATTTGTGGAGATGATGGTTATTGGTTGTGATGCCATCATTCGATGTTCTAGTAGGTTGGCCAAGAATAAGAAAAAAATGCAAGTTAAAGATTTGGATACTCAAGAGGAGTTGTCAGACAACAAAGATAGTAGGGCTGAAGAGGTGTCAGAGGGTGAGGAGGGGGAGAATGATAGAGGTCCCTGCTCCATTCCTGACATGGGAAAAGTTCATAAGGAGGTTTCAGCCTTTCAGTCTTCAGAACCGATGGATGTTGAGCAGGTTGATCCCGACTACACTTCGAGCAGCAGGGAGGAGCTATGTGTGCTGAAAGAAAGAATGGATAAACTGGATAAAAAATTATGTGGATTGACTCGCTTCATGGTCAAGTTGGTTTACTGTGTCACTAGTACCCTGTCAGTAGTCATGAAGGACGAGATGGACAAGAAGAAGACTAAAGAATGCCAGGAGTGGGTCGGAGATGATGTGGTTCATCTCTTGTCCAAGAATTAGGAGGATGCCAGCTAGCCTGCTCCTAGTCCACTATTTGTCTGTGTGTTGTTTGTCCATTGTGTCTATTTTTTGGTTTGGTGTTTTTTGATGCTTTTTTATTATTATCTTGAACTCTATTGGCTTGTGTGGCTCCATGTGAAGGGTACAACACCCTAAAAATGTTGCTTACTTTATAAAAAAAAGGTGCTTTTTTTATAATTATTTAGTGACCAATTATAGGTGTTGATCATGATGTTAGTCATACACCAATAGTGCAGATAAATCCTCACAGATAGACTACAAGAACCTATCTTTACTTGAAAGACTGAACCGGGATAACCTAAATCTTAGGTTGACTCACCTTAATCCCAAGGCTCGTTTATGTCAGGACTTGAACACACTAGGTTCGCATCAGGGTTCATTGTGATAATGTTGTTAATCACGAGGGGTAAATGGTTATTTTTGGTTCTCAAAGGAATCATAAGGATAAGTAAAATATATTCTTGGTCTGTTCATTAGACAATTTCATGAAATCAACAGATTTGCAACAACATTTCATGAATTTCAAATAACTTTGCTTTCACTTAAGTAAATTTAGCTTTAATAATTCAACAATATTATGGAATCGAAATATTTGCAATAAAATTTCCATTCATTTATATCTTTTTTGAAACATTTTCTAAAATTTAAACATCTATTCTAAAATTAAGCATCAAAAATACTGAAAAGTAAAATTGCTCCCAGGTATTATCCACGCATGCCTCAAGAATTCACCAAATCAAAGTAAACCACTCTATACTTCACCAGATTGCTTTATAGCTAGGCATAGAATGATGCAAGATTTTAAAGAAAGGGGGGTTTATTTGGACATCGGGCAGGTTTTGTATGCACCCTTAAATGGTGCAACATACAGTCTTGTCCAACTGAACAAACAACCAACTACATAAAATTTCATACTAGGCGGTAGCTTTCAAATTATATTTGATATTGATTAGCTTCTATGTGCATACAAGTTTTTATTCTAGAATGGAACAAAAAACAAGAAAAAGAACAAAACTTAAAGAAGTTTTGATTCTCCGACATCCACAAATTCTGAACTTAACTTAAAATGAAACATCTCCTGGCATTTTATAAGAACAAGACACAGGGGAGATTAGAAAAATACATGAGAGGAAATCCAAGGGACAAATCACAACAAGGCATGTGGAACATGACAACTGGGAGGAGAATTGTTGATGAAGTCAATGGATGTCAACCTTCTCAACACATTAATATCTTTCAGGATCTTCATCTTTGTATTATCACCAAGATAATAACTTGAACCCGAATAGGATGCAGGAACTTCCCATATATTTAGAATGATTACTTTAACATCTTGTTCCTACACTTTGGTTCTACCTCAGGTTCAATACTCCCGAGAATGGGTCACATCAGAGGTTGGAACATTCCTTTATTGCATGAGTAATACTAGGGTCCTTGGTATTACAACAACTCAAGCTCCTCCTTCGTATATAATCTCAAAACGTATCACCCGATCTAGATATGATTCTATTCATGATCCAAATTTTCCTGATCGTCCATACTCGAATGTTGCCTTACAATCTATTCTTGTTGCAAGCACAAATTCCACACATTAAATCCCTTTTAAAAACATTCATAAAAGTCTCATGAAAACAAAACCATTATTAATAAATCATCATTTTAAACACATCATAAATATCACGCTTTTAAAATCTTATTCTCACGTCATTATCCTTTTTAGTTAGGTTACCGGACCTTCGGACCCTCGAGAAAACTTAAACATTTAGCTTTAAACTTAACACTGTTACCCAATACCTGGTACCCGATACTTCTACTTTACCAAATAATATTTTCCTAGACCCTGGATTCCACCGGAACCTCCACATTTTCCCAGACCTTTACTCCCAGAACAAAACACTTCACCCAAAACCTTGCATTAAAATTTTTACATTTTTGGCCCTCCAATACTTGGTAAACTCGAATCATGAAGTACTTCAAAATTTTCCTTTGACTTTAACTTTCGGTGATCTCTTCAACTAGCCAGCACTTGCCATAAAGCATTAGTTTTCACTTGGGTCCCCAAGTCTTACAGTCTTGGGGTGTGTTGCGATACCACACAACAATAGGGAGTTAAGAGTCACTTAAGTAACCTTTTTAAGGGTTTAATATTGTTTATCAATTGACCCCTTCTTTTTAGCTAACTAGACAAGCAAGTTAAAGTCTTTGCATATAATTTTTGAACGTAGATCAATGGTTGTTGTTTAAAGTTAGGTGTGGTAGAAAATAAAGATCAAAGGATTAGATTTAAATCTTCCAACAGTCATTTCCTAAAGTTACTTTTTTGATGGGAGTTTGACCATCATAATGTTTTGTTTTGTTTTTGTTTTTGATTGAATATGAACAGTTTTTGGGGTTGAGTCTGTTGGCACCAATTTGAAAAAGACTATTTGAATATTGCATTGAGAATGTGTGGGGCCAGAGTTATGAAGTTGGAATGATTTTGAGGAGAATGGTTTTTTCATGTTCTTGATTGTAATATGTCAGATAGAGAAATCTGTAACGTTTAGAGGTATTTAATGTGATGGAGCTTTTATGAACAAAGAATGTTGTTTGTAGAAAGAGTTAACAAATTATTCAGAATTACATGTTCAGAGTGATTGAGGTATGTTGTGATAAGATTGTATAGGGTTTTGATAGAGAAAGTGTAATCTTTTGATTGAAAAAGATGTTAGGGCAAATACAATTATCTTTTTCCTTTCAATTCAAGATGATGTTGGGTTTTGTCAGAGCATGATGACATGATGGTTGTATGTGAGATGGAAGAGGTGTATTCTTTATCAGAATGATGTTAAAACGCTTTGATAAGTGTGAAAATCTATGTTGAAACTTTATTTGAGAAGTGATTTGAAGTGAAATAGGGTAACCCTCTGTATTCTTTTATTTTCCTTTTGAAGATTGTCAATGAGATATGGAGTTTTTCCAGTGAGGCATGGGAATCTACGAGTGAGGCTTGAGTAATTTCTAGTGAGGCTTGTTGTATTGCGAGTGAGGCATACAATTTGTAAATAACAAGTTTTATGTAATGTGCCTTGCCAAATTTGACCCAAAATTTCTGATTTTCTGCCTTAGGAATTTCGTCAAACAGTTTGCTTATAAACTTCTATCAGCTAGTCTCGATGTTGTTTTATTTGTTTTCTCTTGATTGATGATATGATGCTTGCAAGGAAACTTGTCTAATAATTCCAAAACAACTGAAAATAAAGTATAAATGCAATAATAAGTAATTTTAATGATTTTCCAAGTCTCACTAATGACTAAAAATGCATCTGCAACTGATAGACATTTTTTCATACATTTTCTTTGCAACGCCAACCACTAATATGCCTGAAACTTAATGTAAATATGCAGTTATAAAAAATGGAATTTTACAAATAAATGATATGCAACCCCAACTTCATGTATAGTGCTTAATGGACTATCATCAGATTACAATGTATCTGAGACTGCTGATTTCAAATACAATGCAACTTTGACCTTGATTACAATATTTTCTAATGAATTTATAATGACAAGCCCAATCCAATGCTCATATATTCAATACACTGCAAGATACATGTATATTGAATTGTAAGCTAAATACAATGTAGTCCCAACTATGTTTATCTTATGAAATGCAGATTATAGAATGTTGTGGTGACAACAACTACAAGGACTATGCATATACTATTCTAAATGTAAATAATAACATGAACTTGGATAGATTCCAACCAATGGTGAGAATGACCAGGCATATGATTGAATTCTCCAAATGAAGAACACGTCCCAGCCTAGCAACTTTGGTGTCGATATTCTCAAGTAGCTCCTGATGATTTCAAATTGTCTTCATACAAAGTGCGGCTAAAGAATAACTTGATATATTCTTCATAAATTGTCCTTTCTTTGCTAACTCAAGCTTGGACTTATTCAATACTTTTTCATTTGTGGATAATGTCCTTTGTCTCCTAGCAGTTGAAGCTTCAAACTTTTTTTTCAAGCCTTCGATTTTTCCCTTTGCCAAAATATGACGACCCAGAGCTGGTAGCAATATAATAAGAAATATTATAGTTGTGCTAGAATAAAGTAAACGGGTTCGTCAATAATAATATTTACCCAATAGCCTGGGTGCTTAAATCCCTTTTGTTTTATCTTCCACCATAAAATACCCGACAAGTGTATTTATTTTCTCCAAATATCATTCAAAAGATAACTTTTGCTTGTCTTATCTGAAGCAATAATCGTACCTTTAGTCAACTTGTATTTTTGTCTTTATTCAAGCTGGAAATTTGTCTTAATCATCTAAACAAGGATCTTCAAGCTACTAAATCAAATGTCTTCAAATTGGAGGGACTCCACAAATGAATTTCCCTTATAACTAAAGATGAATCCAAATCAAATTCTTCCAAAAGAAATTATTATCAAACCTGCTAGTATTTTCTTCACAAATCAAATCTCCTAAGATATCCAAATAATCAAATCCTGAAAAACAATTCCAAATTTGGCCAAAGGCCATTAAATTTGGCAGTGATTGATTAAAACATAAATTAACTTCCTCCACAAATGAATGCAACAATACCTCAGCTACTACAATCATGTAAACCCTCAAAAATATTTGCAACAATACAATAGTTGTTGCAATTCTACAATCTTGTCAACAAGATACAATAATAGACCAGCTATTGTATCATCTCAAAATGCAATAATTCCTTAGCTATTGCAAAGAATCTGAAACCCTTGTACAACCATCGATGAAGCACAATGTAGAAACCCTGGATGAATTCCTCAACAATTCTAGCTAGGGTTGATCTTTCACAACCAAACCTGGTACTCTAGAGTCTTCAAACCCTCGAGCAATGCAAAGCATTCAAGCTTTCTTACCAAATTGGTAATGAGAAATGAATTCCAAATCAAGCATGCCCAAATGCTAAGCCAAAAACTCCTTATAAAGATTTATCCAAGACTTCCAAGAAGCTTCTAGAAATATTATTATTTTAATCTCCAAAGTGACTTTATAATATATTATTTTATTTAGTCACTTTATTAAATTAATTAGATATAAAGTCATCCTTTTGATATTAATTTATTGGAATAAATTTATAAATAATTAATTTAATACCTCCAATTTGGGGACATGACAGTCCTCCCTTCCCAAAGATTGATTACCCTCAAGCAATCCACAATTGTAAATCCACTCAACTGCTACAACATTTGATACTTGAATAACAAACCATCTATATCTATCTACCAACCACCTAGATCCCAAATAATCCTATAAAGAACTCCAACCAGCAACCTCTAAAAATCATCCCTATATAAATTATGCACAGGGATCTCTACCATCTGCTGATTAGTGAGCTCTGCCATCCAAGTACTACTATCATACATATCTAAAGGAAATTCCTACCTAGATCCCATGAACAAATTGGAAGTCCAACTGGCTTCCGTTGTGCCACTCTGATAACCCCTAAAGTCCAATCGAACCCAATCTCAAACTCCTACTACTGGAAATATCCAACTAGAGAAATCAAAGTAAGAGACCTGTCAAACTTGGAATCATCATCTGAAATCTAAAGCATGCCATACCAAAGTGAATCTGAACATCCCTTGTTCAACCCATCTCTTTGTGTCATCATCAAATCCCATACATGTAGGCTAAAAGAGAACTGATGAGTACATCTCATGATGCAATTGAGACGAAACTCCCTTGATTGCACCAATGGACAAATAGAGTAGTCATGTGTACTCCATCCTATTCTGCCATCATCAAAAGAAGACTCACAACTCATAACAGGATGAGTTGATCTCAACACAAAATCATCATTACCCTTTGTAGTCCTGTCAAAAAAACCTCTATTCGAAAGCAATTGCAAGTGTCCTGATTTGCTTTCAAGAGTGAGAATAGTACCCTCATGTATGTCATCAATCTCCTAAAAATAAGTTATTTTTAATGGTTTGATTTTTGATCACTATTAGGCTTTGAGCTTCGTTGTTCCCTCTTACTCCCTACTCAAAGTCATTTATATAAGGTAGGAGGTGGCTTCAATCGTCAACCCCTGATCATGTCTTTGAAGAAATATCAACACCTTCAAATTTTGGCCTTCGGGGATATCCTTTAACATCTTCCTTATGGAGGTGGAAGAAGGAAGGGGTATGTTCAATCCCCGATATCTGACAAAGCATTTTTGAACAATAAATTAAGGCGTGTAGATCTCCAAAATTGCCTTTCCCACACGAGTGTATGATTTCCTTGGGTTTTAACTTGGATTCTTTCCTTAGCATTTCAAAGACTGAAAACACAGTTTTGGCTTTCAGACTTTGCAATGTTCATTTGTTGCTTTCTCATAACATTCACAAGGGGTAAGGAGAAACCCTGACCATCGATCTACAACACATTGGCTTAGACTTAACAATTTTTTTGAAACCGTTTAGATTTCAGGTGTCGGTAGTACCTCTTACTCATTACTTATAGAGGTGTAAAGGGTAAAGGGTATGCCTAACCCCCAACCCCCAATTATACTAGTAGAAAACTTAGCCAAAGAATGTCTTCCTTCGGATATCGGGTATCAACGATACCTCTTACCCATTGCTTATAGAGGTGCAAAGGGTAAGAGTTATCCCTGAGTCTCAACATCTAGTAATGATTACTTTATTTTGACTGTTATAAAGAATAGATGCATATTTTTCATGTTCCTTTTTCCAAATTTTCTAAAATAGAAACTTACTAAAAATAGCAAGTCGACAATCCCAAAATAGCAAATCAGGATCAATTGACAGTTTGGGAAATAATAATAAATTTGGTGAATTAATTAAGATAATTTGGGAGGTTAATTGTCAAAGGTTTATGAAATATTTAAGTGAGCCAAGTTGTGAGTGGATTTTTGGAAAAAGGAAAAATGGATTTTTATTGGCTTATGAAGTGGTGTAGGAAATGAAAATATTTTGTTATTTCCCTCAGGCACACTTGATTTTTGCTTTTACACTTGGAATCAGAGGTTACATGCATTAAATGTAAAATGGAATCTCTCCTTGGTCGTGATTTTTGGGTCCCTAACTTGGAAATTGATGATTTTTCAATAAAACATGAATTTGGACTTCATTTTGGATGATTCTTGTTGCAGATTTTGGCTGAGCGTTTGCTCTTCTTCAGAGGCTAGTAAAATAATAAAGAAAGGATCTCCAAGGATAGTAAACCAAGGAGATTGAGGCTCAAATAAAATGGTTATGAGGGTCTCTAGGTACAATTTCATCCAGAAATTGCCATTGTGTTGAATGCTCTTCAGTTTGGTAATTTGTCTTACTTTATTTGTAGGAGTTTGGTGTAGTTTGGGGTGCATAATGTGGATTCATAAGTCTTAGATTTTTTTACTGTTGTGAGCAGCATATTTTGGTTTTATTACAGTATTTATATATTTACTTTTCTATTGGAAAGTTTTTATAAAGATTGGGGTGAGTTTGTGTGGAGATTGCACTAGTTTTGGATGAGTTTTGGGCTTCTAGTTGAGGATCTCTTTGGGTATTTTGATGTAGCTATATTTTTTGTTAAAAAATATTTATGATATAAATTGATGTAATTTTCATTTTACTATCAGTTTTATATCATTTTACAACAGTTGCAAATCTATTTGTGTTAGTTAAAAACATTTTGATGAAGTTTTTATCCTACCCGATTTGCATCTATTTTTAGTTTAATAGAAACAAAGATCTCCAAACTTTACAGATTTTTTGTTGATGTTCATTGCTGTTATCTGATGTATTTAACAGAAAAAAATTATGTGATTCCATGTGGAGATATATAATAAATCATTTGGATTCAGTTGCACATTACCAGATTTCCATCTGATGCATGTTGGTGTTTATTTCAGATTACCCGATTTGTCTGACATTAAGTTTGATAAAAATTAAGACTTCCATATTCAAGATATATATATTTTTAATTATTAATCAGATTTGATATTTATTTTAATTTGGGAAATTACAATATTTTGTGTTCAAAGGCTATGGTTTAAATTATAAAGTGAGGTTGATTAACATTCGTAAGTTTGGTGACAAGGAGTAGACCAAAAGGCCGAAATCTAATCCCTGAAGTCCTTTTGGACTTCGTGAGTCAGAAATACCACTTAACCAATACCATTTCCAATAAGGTAAAGGGTTAAAATGGATCCCCGATCCTTGACACTTGATCAAGCACTAATATCCCTTGGGAGATTTTTCATTGACAAGCAAAGGATACATGATACCCCTGATCTTCGATGCCTGATGAGAGGAATATTCAACAGATTAAATTCATTTCATAGGTATTTGGTATAGGGGATTCTCAATCCTCGATACCTAAAGGTTTTAATAATGAAAATATGAAAGATTAAGTGTAGGTGTTGATGGTAAAGAGTAAGGAGTAAGCCCGAAGGATGAGATCCCCAAAATTTTTGTGTGATTCCTATTGGATAAATTGTAACTTTTAGATAAGAGTAGATATTGCCTAACATGGTTTGTCTTTCAGGTTTTCTCTTCTTGACATATGAAAATTGTTGATACATGCTATTGGTATTTGTAGGAGTTGGATTCTTTTGTAGAGATACTATAGCAGATCGAAAATGCCACTTTCAATCAGAAGATTAAGTTCTAGTTCCATAACGGGCATGCCATGGAACGAATGAATCAGATCATGCCAACCCGGTTCAATCACTTTGCTAAATAACTAGAGATAGGTGGAGATCGTTGCTGATATCTAGCATTTTTTTTATGAGCGATGCTATTAATGTTGAGAATGACGTATTTTCCTAGTATTTCTGCCCAAGTTGAAGATGTCTGAGGATGTGCATGATGATTGCAAGAAAAATAAATATCACACATCATGTGCCTAAGTTTAGTGGCATTGGTATTTTTTGAGATTGTTGCTTGCTTTAGTTTACTTTTGTTGTTATTTTCATACTCTCCTTGAATTTAGGAAAAGACTTAACTGCAATTGGGGCACCCAATTCAGTTTGATTTTATTTTTTTAAATGTTTTAATTTCAAGTTCTATTTCAAGTTAAAGACTCAGGTGTTGGAGTTAGTTCCAGTTGTCTTTTATTTTAGATCCATAATTATGGGACTTATTTTTCTATAAATTTTTAGTTTTGGATCATTCAAAGGATCTGATTTCGATGTAATTTTCTGCAATTAAGCAATACAATCTCAGTGTGGAATTGCCTACTAACTTTGTGAATTATTGATTCAATCAAAGGGTTGCACTTGTTGATGCATTGTGATTTGGTATCATGGTGATGGTATGAATATTTTATTTCGAACTAAATTGTTAAATTTGTAATATTTCATTGGTAATTGTGGACTTCAGTAGGATTTTATCTCAGATTTGTGCATGCTTGACGTCATTGTGATTGTATGAAATCTAAAAATATTATGGGGTGACTTTTTTCCTTTGAAGATTTTACATTTCTATTATTGGTAAATGTGTGAAATACTATTTGTTGTAATGGTGTTTTGGGAATCTTGCTTAAATGCATAGAAATGATGAACGAAATATTTCTTGTCATTGTCCAATTAGTTTAAATTTCCTTTACATTACTTCTTGTTACCCTTTCTATCTTCTGAGTTTTATTTGAAATCAAGTTCAGAATTATTGAAAGAGAATCAAATTATTGTAAATCTGCTATAGATCTGAACATGCAATGCATTTATTAATTTTTTAGATTTATTATTTTAAGTTTCATGCTATTTCCAAGAAGTTAAAATCTAGATCCCCTCGTGAAACTACATTGATCTTACAACTGTGCTATCCAACACGGTCAAGACCTGACTACAAAGGAACCTTGGAGTAGTTTTCCTACATTTCAAGAGAGACAATAAACCCTTATTTCCTAGCATGTTGTGCGTGACTAAAATCACCCTCAATAGTTGTCAAGATTCTATGCAAGTTTCAAACCACTCATGTAGCTCGCTATCCAAAACAATGAGTGAAGATAATGTATGGTACTTATGACATCCAACTAAGAATATCTCGAAAATATCTATTAGATCTTTAGGACAAGGGTCCCACTAGTTGTACTAGAGATGTGGAACCCCTATTTGAGCTCCAAATAATGGGTTAGCACAATAAACAACCCAAAGACTTAAATATAAAGTCACACTCATGATAGAGAAAATAATGGTAGATGAAAACTAAAAATAAAAAGTATCAAAGAACAAAACATTGTACCTCTATTGTGATGACATAGATATGATCCAAGATGATGGTATACAAATTCTCTTTTATAATATATTACTATTTTGATAGCATAGGTTGCAACATGAGTGATTGATTATGAAAATTAGGAGCATAAGGATAACATATGATTCATGGATGAAATAGGGGTGGAAAGTCTTTCTTAAATAGATTTCCAAATGGAAAATGGAGGATTGGGATGGAAGGATATAATTTTAATGGTTGAGATGGGTTTAAATTGATTGGATTTATAACCTCTTGAGTGTTAAGAGAGGGGAGAAGATCCTTGATCAATGTAAGATATTTGATAAAAAAAATTTAAGATTGAATGAGAAGAGAGCAAGTGGAAGAAGAGGTGGAAGACCAAGTGTGAGAATGAAGTGGATAAGAAACACAAGTAAGAATGTGAATGGTTAAGATCTTGATCCATGAAAATGAATAAGATAATTGAGATTAAAAGGAAAAATTATTTTGTCCATTAGTAATTATGTAGAATTAAAAATTAGAGGAAATATTAATAAAGGATTAAATGGCTTAAAAATTACTAATCATGGGTTGATTAATTGATTAAGTTAGAAGAATTTGGGAAGTAAAGTTAATTGATTAACCTTATAGGAATTGAGGAATTAATTAGTAATGAATTACAAATGCAATTAAATAAATAATGGTTTATTTAATTAATTTATGAGAAATTAGAATGAATAAATTAAAAGTGAATTTAGGGCATCTACATTTTTCCTCTCTTTGTGTAATTCCCCAACCCAAACACTAAAGACATTAGCCATGTGAATATTTTTTTTGAAGAAAAACATAAAAAAATGACCTCTTAACAACTAAGACAACACATCGACATATTGCACTTCACATAAACATGCATTCAAGGTGTTGTAAAGAAAAATGACACATAAGAAATTCTAATTATGGTGTTACAAAGTTTCACATCATGGACAACTCAAGACATGTATACCACTTACAAGACATCACCATTTCTTAAGAGTGACACAAGTAGAAGACTTTCCAATTGTTTGATGAATACACCATGATGATGATCAAGTTCCAACACACAATTATATTATCTCATGAACACAACATAAGAGTAGGATAAGGGAATCATCTACCTCTTGAATATACTCCCCCAAACACAATTTATGACACTCACATCACTAAGGGAAACCTATAAAAGAGATGGGACAACTAGGATTTATCACATCTCGACTAGATGGATGACCATTGGTTATTACAATATGACACAATTACGAATACAAGGTGGGAAATTTCACAACTAAAGACACCCAACACAAGGGACAAAACTTCACAAGAGTTTTTCTCATTATGAGATACAATCCCTCCATCAACTAGAACATTAACAGGTTGTTTTTATGCAAGAGAACACTTTCCAAGGAAAAATATAACATACATTCTAGATAAAGACACTTGTTGATGAAGAAACAATATGGGAAGACTCAAAAGGCCAAGGGGAAGAAATTTCATATGCATAGTTTTCTCAAGAAATGATTGGAACTATATATCCAAAGAAATAAAGGAGTATAGTGTGCCAAAGGACTAAAATTCCTAGAAAGGACACTATCATGCAAACAAGACACTAGTGCACTATTACTTAGGTGTCCTAATTTTGTGCTATAGTCTAGTTTTGGTACTGAATTCCCAAATTAGCATTGGAGTCTAAAAATTGTGTTGTATTTCTATTTTTTCATTACAGTCATTTTGGAATATTGTTGTCCTAATTAGAGAACAAACATATGAATATTTTTAGGTCATGTAATTAGGTACAATACCTAGTACTAAAAAAGGATATAACTCAAAAATCTCTAAAATAACCACAAGTGACTAGGAGACCAAGAGGATAGTCACACTTGATCTCTAAGACGAGCTAATAGAAGGGGTGCTTCCAGTGGATTGGTAGGTCTACCAAGGAATCCAAAATGACTCCAAGGACACAAAGGATGAAGGGGAATATTCCCAACACATCCCACTTAATTTCATCTCATGAGGAGAACCAAAACACCATCACCCCATGCAAGTCTTCACATTCTAACCCAATTCTAGGAAGGTGAATATAATATACTTTCCAATGACATCAAAATTAATTATTCTCTATCAAATTATATACATTTTAAGACCAAATGTAATGGCTCTCTAATTTTATTTTACTAACATCACAATAATTACATGAAAAGAATATAAAATGACATGCATATTTGACACCAATGTTTATACATGATAAAGCAATAATAAAACCATCACCACTTATGTGGGTGATTTATAATCCATCAAATTAGGAGGTTCCAATATAATAATATAATTATTTATGACACTCAATGGTCTTGAATTATATAATTTACATCTTTTTGGCAATGAAATAACCAATATGAAGCCTTTTCCATCTTGTGCCACTCTAATGGATATTTTATTCCCCAATAGTTGTTGAGCACCACCCAAATATGCGATACCTATAGGGCCACTCTACTATGCTAAGAGATAGTCACATGAGACACTTGTTGAGCCTAATAATTACCTCTATCTACTACTTACTTTCATATTTTCAAATGCATGACTGCAAACATTTCTACTTAAAAAATAAGACCCTTTTAATTATAATTTTGATAAAATAACAAATTTTTATTATTAGATATTTAATTGAATGATCATGTGTTAAATTAGTTATCCTTAAAATAATATAGTATTTTATCATAGTCATGATGATCTAAAAATAAATTTTGTGTGGAAATAATTATTGCTTGCAACAACTAAGGATCGAACCTTGAGATTTTTTTTGGTGTGTCCTGGAGCAAAATTGTCCTCACCATTGTGTCTAGAGTGGCTGAAAACCTAAGAATCAACTGTTGTTTTGTGAAATTTTTTTAAGCGTTTTGTGAAAATTTGATACTTTGACTTTTTGGGTGAATATTTGGAGGGCATAGTTTTTTAGGATTTTTTTTTGTAAAATCATACAAAATCCATACATTGTACAAAATTCATATGTTGTATGGGTTGTACAGGTATGACCTATACCCACTACACAAACATAGAAAAAATATGTAGGAAAAAATAATCAGTCGCAAAAAAAGAAAAAAAATTGATTGGAAATTTTTTTGCATCGTACAAAAAATTGTAAGGTTGACATCATTGAGCAATATTCTTCTTTGATCCCACTACCTTCACCATTCCTCCACTCTATCTTAGTCGCACCTCTCCTCCCACACCTACCAGTGGTCCCTCGGTCATGTGGGTGAGCTTGGGCTACCTCTTAGACCTAGCCCCCTACGGCCTTGTCCCCCTAGTTTGGAATAGGACCAAGGGCCTATTTTTAGCCCCTTTTCACATTATAAGGCAGATTGGGAAAATTTTCTTAAATCAGGTATAACTTGGGCGTCCGATCTCCATTTTTCATGATCCATATATCATTGGAAATATGGTTCCAAGCTCGATACAATGATGGAGGTGATTTTTCCATATTTTTCTCCTAATTAATTCTATAGGCCTTTGAAGTCAGATATGTTGGAAGAATGAAGAAGAAACCCTTTGATGTATTGCCATTGATGCCAACATTGTTTGTTGACAATTTTGTCTAATCCGGTAAACAGTTTTGGTGATACCTTGATCCAATAATTTGGTCTATATTTTTTCATGTTAGAAGATCGGCTTATGTAGTTATAGTATGTTGCTTAGGACTTCTAAATACATCTATGATCAATATTTTAGTGATTTTGGTTAAACAAGTTGAAAGTTACAAGTAACAAAAGATTGACATACAATTTTTTGGCTCATACAGTGCAAGATGGTATGTGTTATCTGGTCCACATTCATTCGGTGTTTGGAATAAAACTTAGCAATTTTGGGAGATGATTTGCAGGTGTTAGTACTACACATATTCCAAATGGTGTGTGCTTACATGATCATATGGTTGATTGATGTTGGTTATATTGGCTTATTTTGTGATTAGGTCTAATTCCTGGCTGACCTAATACTTGAAATTGTGTTATGAAGATTAATATGTTGATTGTCTGAAATACTGAGAGGGGGGTGAATCATTATTCTTTTAAACCATTTAGTTGTAAACCATCCAATTGTTAAAGCACATATAACTGCAAACAAGAATGAAGACATTGAAAGGAACATGATACCACAAAACACATCAACACCAGATTTTTACATGGAAACCCAAAATGGGAAAAACCATGGTGAGGATTAGCTCACAATATATTATATCTAGATACAGTATATTATAGGGCTCACTACCATGACTTTCTATCCTTAAAAGGCTCACAACTAGAGTACAAAATGATATGGCTCACTTCCAAGATACAAAACGGTATGGCTCACTGCCAAAAGTATGAACTGATGGAATACACCTTCTGTGTGCAAAGTTTAGTTCCAATGAAGCTCTAAATATGAAGTATTGTCCTACTTAGCAATCGCTTAACAATTTTGCGCAGATCCTTAACTTCTATCAATCGCATCTAATAGATCATTTAAGCTCACACATTCACTTCGCATCTTTACTCACTTTCAATTCTAGAACATCTCATATATATAAAAAATACATTTCATACATCAATTAGGTCGACCTAATTAGATGTAAACAAAACAATCCAAAATAGCTCTTTTCGACACCACAAAAGATTTAAAACATCTTTTTTCCCAAGTAAAACGTCTAATACTCAATTTCAAGTCAACATGGACCTAAATTAAATTCAAGTAATATTTGCAAGACATAATCAATCTTCTCAACACGTATCATGCATTAGGTCTGCTAGGAATAGGACCTAATCACAAAAAATCCAATCCAACACACACTTCTCAAAGTAAACACCTTCCATATCCGATATTACTTCATTTTCTCTTCACATTAACATCAAGGAGACTATCTTTAAAATCACAACATCAAAACATTCTTCTCAAGAAAATGCTGAGTCTCCCACACTAGTATATTGAACAGAGATATGATTGTAGTATACAAAGTTGAACTTTTTCATTGATAACTTCTTATACACAACACAAAAATTATCGAGATCTTGAATATAGTTGTATGAATGTCATAATAATATGTTTGAGAGATTAGAATCACATCTCTTCTTGCGGTGAAGTCTGAATCCAAAAACCAACATAGTAGACCATAGCATTATAAAAAAAGAACACTTAACCAAACCTCTAATAGATCACCTTCTAGTATAGATGGTATTGTACACTAAACATGCTTCCCACAATGTTGACATCAATGACAACACTGGAACAACCGAATCAACCTACGTAGGTACACTTCATGCTCATGTTCAAACTTCCAACAGTCTCCCCCTTTGGCATTGATGGCAACATGCATATCAAAAACATTTTTCATGCCAATACAAAACCAACTAAATACTCCCCCTATCAAAATTGTCCTTGACTTCCAATTTTTTTTTCCAAGAAAAGAAATGTTTTTCTTCTTACTATCTATCTCTCCCCCTTTGAAATCAATGGAAAAGGTCCTATAGGGGTCTGGTCTATTTCCCTTGATATGTGTATGTATACATCAAAATTGATCAAAAAGGTGTTAATCTAAAGAAGAACCCTTCAGATTCTTCAGGATATCCTACCATGAAGATTTAACTTCTTCCCAAAATCCTTTTGCATTTGCAAGAGTCTTGTATATAGTAATTCAAGCTTTGTTAAAGACTCTATACCTTCTTCCATGGTGTTGGGGCTGATATTTATTTTTGATAGACTACCAACACTATCAAGAGCACTGGATACAAGAGTGTGCCTGATTTTTACCAAATCTCTAAGTGCCACATACTACTTGATCACTTATGTTCTTTGATTCTGAAGACAAAATAATTTGTCTTGAAGTTGCACAATGTAGGACCATCTCTGACCGTCCCTTTCATTTTCCAAGCTATAGACATCTGCTTGAGTGCTCAACCGAATTTCATTTTGTCTTATTTCATCTCTTACATTTAATGTCTAGTTAGACCAATTCAGGTAGAAAGATATTAATTCCTGAGCTTCTTTTTCACAATCTTGATCAACCTTTAATTCCTTCCAAACTCTATGGTGTGCATCTATACATTTCTTCTTGATGCCTTCTATATTTTCTTATGTAGTCCTTAGATCATTTCCTATTTTCTCTTTCAATCCGAAGATGTATGCTTTCAAAGAATCAATCATACTCCTAAGATTTTCCAAAGTAGATATAGATGAATAAAAGATAGCATCGAGAATCATTTCTTGTAAGTCTTTCAATACTTCATCCAGGTCTTGTGTGTTTTCACTTTCATGCTCATGTTGGGTTATTTAAAATTAATTCCTTCTTGTTCAGTGAGCTCTTGCTTAATAATTATTTTTCTCTTCTTTCATATTCTCTTTGTACTACCAGAGGCTTCAGTCATAGACATTTCTTCTACATCTATTTTGTTGGGGTCCATGGGGCTTTTTAGAAGCACTTTTGCATAGTGATCAACTTCTACCTCAGTTACTTCTTAATCCAACTCATAAATCCACACAATTGTAGACTCAACCATTTCCATGTAACAAACATAATAGAGACAAGGAAGTTGATATTTCCAGAGTATTTTTCCACCACACTTTCTAGAATTCTTGTTCTCTTATTCATCCTCATCTAAAACATTCCAAATAATGCTGCAAGAACAATTTCTTGACCATCCGAACCACCAAGATTTTTCATGAGATTCCTTATCTAGTGTGCTATTGGTTTTGTGTGGCCATTCAACCTTTTCAATTATCAGTAACTCCTTCATAAAGTAAAAGAGCAAGCAAAATGTTAAAGTGTCGTACTAGAATGTACTCTTCTTATTATTTTTGATTTATTTCAAATTCTTCATTAGGTGTTGTTGAAGTAGCTCACATAGATCATAGTCTGTACCATTATTAATAATATCAATTACAATGTATGCAATAGTATTAGAACCTATATAGTCATTACTAGGTATGCAAATTTTATGTCCAATAAGCATTGCAGCATACCAGATGACCGGATCTTCAATTGTACTCAAGACAAGTTCTTTTCCTTCAAGAGTCGCTCCAATCATCTCCATTATCTCTTGATCATTGATAGTCTTCCAATTTAGAACTAGTCTGAAGGACCACAATCTAGTCACATCCCTTATAGCTTATCTAGTTATCAAATGTACACCATCATCCAAATAGATTCACCATGAATCCTGCTTAATTCCATTCGTATGTACTTCTTGTTGAATTCAAATAGAGGGAAATTTTTCCATACATCTAGTTTCTTTTCAACTAGGGTTTTATATGCTTCATAATTTTCTTCCAATTCATTTTTCCACAAAATGGTTAATCGAACAAGTGACATTTCCTCAATTTTTTTGTAAATGTATGCATAAATATCTTCAGTAGGTATCACTATAAGGGGAATTCCAAAAAATGCACCCATCGAATCTTTTGAAATTTTTTTCAGAGAATATCCTTTTAATTTGATTTGAAATTTGTCTAAAACATTCACAACCTTCCAACCATCCATTGCATTTAAAATTGAAAATTCTAGAAGAGAATTGTTTAAGCAAAATACCTCTATAATTTTATCTAGTGAAGAATAGGGTTTTGATGTTTGATTTTGGAGCATGCCTCGAGTCCACTTCCTCTGCATGATTCTCTTCTTTCACAAATTCCATTCATCAAATGAATGTTTGAATTTATTTCCTTAAACCCAAATGCTTCAACAATAAATGCTCCAGACCACAAGTAGATCACTTGAATATTTGTGTATACCTCCATCCTTTCAAACTCAATAGAATTCATTCTTCACTCATGTGTGTCTGAAAATTCCTTTCGCATGAAATATTGAATTCGTAACCTTAATAAATGAATTTATTCCATGATATGACATCATATATCGAAAGAGGGGTTATTAAATGTTTTGATTATTGCTCCCCCTTAGCCACTACCTGAATTAATTTCTGACGGGAGTATCTACACCAGAGGATGACACATATGAAATCAACGCTTCTAATTCTGCTTATTTTTTAGATTCACCTTCCTTTCTCTAGATCCTTTCCATTTCCTTCTTAACTTCTATCAGATCAATCTTAATGACTGGTTCATCTCTCTTTACTGGATTGTTACTTCTCATATTTCTGCTTCTATAGTCTCTTGCAAAATGTCATGGATTGTTGTAATTATAACACAAAAATATTCTTCCATCCAAATTGTCCTTTATTCAATCTATATTTGCATTGGTTAGCCTTATGTTCAAATGAATTATAGTGATAATAGTACCCATTGAATGGATAAATCATCTTTTTCAACTTCTGATTTCTGCGTTCTTTAGTTTTGTGTTCAATCCTCTTGCATTCCAAACATTTACTGGAGAATGATAAAGCATTTTGTTTCATTTTATTTTCACAATCTTTTGCCCTATTTCCAAACCTACTACAAGAATAACAAACACCATTAAAGGATATGTACCTTTGATCATTAGGTTGTTTGATAGGAATCCTTTCGGTATGTCCACCATTGCTTTGAGTCTTTATGTCAGGGGGTTGATTTTCCTTTGAGCTTTTTCCTTCTTCAAATCCCAAACCACTTTTTTCTTTAGAGGGTCTTTTCCCTACAGTTAGTTCATCTAGCATTGTAGAGCTTGTTGCAAATTTATCTTCATGTCTTCTAGCCTTTTCCAATTTTGATTTCAGAATTTCCACTTCTTGTTCAAGCTTTGCACATTCATCCATCTTCCTTTGTATTTCAATTTTCTGACACTCTTCAATTTTTCTCTTTTCTTCTAATTGTTCTTTTAGTTTGGTGATGTCTTCATCTGATTTCTTTAATTGATCACTGACTTCTCCATATCTTTCCCTCAATTTATTAATGCACTCATTTGCTTCCTTTAGCTTATCCTTCAAATATTCATTATCTTTTGTATGCTCAACAAAGATCTCTTCTAGAGGAATAAGAATTTTTTTTATCTCCCACGTATTCAAATTTTAGGACCTTCCCCAAGTTGTTAGACTTCTTCAGAGGAACCAAGCTCTGATACCAATTGTTGATTGTTCAGAATATTGAGAGGGGGGGGTGAACCAGTATTCTATTAAACCATTCATATGTAAACCATCCAATTATTAAATCACATATAACTGCAAACAAGGATGAAGAAATTGAAAGGAACATGACACCACAAAACACATCAACACCAAATTTTTACGTTGAAAACCCAAAATGGGAAAAGCCATGGTGAGGATTAGCTCACAATATATTATATCTGAATACAGTATATTACAGGGCTCATTGCTAGGACTCATTGTCCTTCAAATGCTCACAATCAGAGTACAAAATGATATGGCTCACTTCCAAGATACAAAATGGTATGGATCATTTCCAAAAGTATGAACTGATGGAATACACCTACTATGTGTAGAGTTCAGTTCCAATGAAGCTCTAAATATGAAGTACTACCATGCTTAGCAGTCACTAAACAATTCTACTCTAATCCTTAACTACTATCACTCACATCTAATAGATAATTTAAGCTCACACATTCACTTCGCATCTTTACTCACTTTCAATTCTAGAAAATATCATATATTATACAAAATACATTTCATACATCAATTAGGTCAGCCTAATTAGATGTAGACAAAACAATCCAAAATAGCTCTTGGCAGAACCATATAAGATTTAAAACATATTTTTTCCCAAGCAAAACATCTGATACTCAATTTCAAGTCAGCATGGCCCTAAATGAAATTCAAATAATATCCGCAAGGCATAGTCAATCTTCTCAACACGTATCATGCATTAGGTCAACTAGGAATAGGACCTAATCACAAAAACTCCAATCCAACACACACTTCTCAAAGTAAACACCTTCCATATTTGGTATTACTTCAGTTTCTCTTCACATTAGCATCAAGGAGACTATCTTTAGAACCACAACATCAAAACATCCTTTTCAAGAAAATGTGGAGTCTCCCACATAGGTATACTGAACAGAGATACGACTGTAGTATATAGAGTTGAACTCTATCATTGATAACTTCCTGCACACAACACAAAACTTCTCGACATATTGAATATAGTTGTGTGAATGGTCATAATAATATGTTTGAGAGAGAAGAATGACATCTCTTCTTACGATGAAGTCTGAACCCAAAAAGCAATGTACTAGACCATAACATTATCAACAAAGAACACTTCACCAAACCTTTGATAGATCAATTTATGGTATAGATGGTATTGTACACTAAATATTCTTCCCACAATGTTGACATCAATGACAACACTGGAACAACCAAATCAACCAATGTAGGTACACTTCATGCTCATGTTCAAACTTCCAACATAATATGTATTACAAATATTAAGGGGATCTATTTTAGATTCGTGCCAACCTAAATCAAGTTTTTCATGTTTGATTGGAGCACGAAGAAGTTTTGTTTTAAGTAAGAAGCCGACAAAGTGTTCTTGAATTAAAATAGGGCTACATCTAATCAAGTCAACCTAATTGATGTATGTGGATGTAATAGGGTATATATGTGGAACATTTTTGAGTTGCATAGAGTGGTTGACAAGGTAATGTGATGTGTACAAAATTTGATATTGTGTGAACTTGTGGAAGATCAGTATAAAGGCGAAAGTGTTGTGTATATTGAGCAATTGCAAAGCAGAGCAATATTTTGTATTCAAAGCTTCATTGGAACTAAATTCAACACAAGGAAGGTGAATCTTTCATTAGTTCACACTTTGGCTATGTAGCCACTTTTGTTTTGAATCTATTTTTGGCTGTGAGCCTTATAAGGACAGTGAGTCTTGGTAGTGAAACCCTGTAATACCTTATAACTGGTTATAATATATTGTGAGCTAATCCTCACCGTGATTTTTCCCTTTTTGGGTTTTCCATGTAAAAATCCTGGTGTTCATGTGTTATGTGGTGTTGTGATCTCTTTCATGTCTTCATTCATAGCTGCAGTTAGATATGTTTTGATTATTGGTTAGATTATGACTAAATGGTTTAATAAAATACTGATTCACCCCCTCTCTCAGTATTTTGGGTGTTCAAAAATTGTTATCAAAGCCTAGTTCCTTTTGAAAAGCCTAACAACTTGCAAAAGATCATGGAGTTTGAACACATGGTTGACAAAAGGTGTCCTATTCCTCTGGAAGAAATTTTTGCAATTAAATATGAAGAAGATGAATGCATGTTTGATATAAAAGAACTTAAAGCGATTCTTGAAGATCTTGATAGAGTTGAAAGTGAGTTAAAAATCCTCAAGGAAAGCCTAGGAGAAGCAAATGAATGCATCAAAAAGCTGAGAGAACAAATCATGAACTTCAAAGAAAGACATAGAGAAGTTAATGAACGGTTGAAGAAGGCAAATGAAGATATCACCAGACTGAAAGTGCAAGTGGAAGAAAAGAAGAGATTTGAGGATTTTCTGAATGCTAAGATACAAAGAAAGACTTATGAATGTACAAAGCTTGAAAAAGAAGTGGTAAACCTAAGATTAGATCTAGAGAAAGTAAGAGCTCATGAGGACAAATTCAAAACAAGTACTACAATGCTTGATGAATTGATTGAAATTCAAAAACCTTCTAAAGATAAAGGTGGTTTGGGACTTGAAGAAGGACAAAGTTCAAAGACAAATTAGACACCTAACAAGGTTGACAATCAGAAGCAGACTCAAGACAATGGTAGACAGTTAGAGAATCAAAGAAGCAATACTGGAAGATATCCTATTAGACAACCAAATGCTCAAAGGTACCCATCTTTCAATGGTATTTATTTTTCATGTAATAAATTTGGACATAAAGCTATAGAATGTAGAAGTAGAATGAATCATAATGTTGGATCCTTTTCTGGACAATGTTTCGCATGCAAGAAATTTGGATGTAGAGCTATTGAGTGCAAAAGTCAGATGATGAATAGATTCAATATTGGTAGAATGTTTCAATCTTTTAATGGCTATTGTTATACATGTAATGTATTTAGACATAAGGCTAACTAGTGCAGCTCAAGAATGAATAGAAATCAATTTGGTCAAAAAACATGGACACATTTGAAGAGTTTGCAGAAGCAAGAATGGAAGGTAGACTAATCCAAAAAAGAGGAATAAAATTGTAAGAAAATTTGATCCTACTAAAGTCAAGAAGGAAATGAAGAAGATTTGGAAGAAAAAAAAGGAGCCTGAGAATAAAGATGAATCAAATGCATCTGTACCACCATCTGGTGCAAATAATTCTTCTGAAAACTAAGCCCATGCCAAAGCTTAGAGGGAGCAATAATAGAGAAATCTAACAACCCCTTGGAAATATGAGGTGTCAAGTAGTGACATGAAGATATATGGTGTAAGATGATATGCTTAAGCTCCCAGAAAAGAAATCGGTAGAAAATATGCAAATCTAAAGAATTGGAAAGCATTTTAGGGTTTATAGTATTTCAATGAAGTGTTTATCAACTTTTTGGGAATTTGAAGCATTAAATGAGAAATTATGGTAGATCAGTAATGTATAAAGTGAAATCCTTAATTGTTTTTTTACACATTTGAAAGAGAGCAGAGCAAATTGAGAAGTGATTGAAGGTGATTCAAAGCAAATTGGTTCAAACCCTAGTTCCTGTTGAGCATGGAAAAGGTATTTACAACTATCTTTGCTTTGTGGGTTTGTATTAGAAGTGATTTTATAGGCATTTGAAGATGTAGACACATAAAATTGACCTAGGCCTGCAAACTTTATTTTCTCCATATTTCTTCTCAACATAATTAAAATATTTAATTATGACCTATAGTCCAAATTCAGCTATTAATTAAATAATTCTCAATTATTTAATTAATTCACATCTTTTATTCCTCCTAACTATTTAAATAAATAAATTATATTTATTTTATTTAATAAGTCGCTAATTTCTTATGTCTCTCTATAATTAAATAAATTCCTAAACTTTATTTATTTATTTAAATATGTCATTAATTTCTTATATCTTCCTATAATTAAATAAATGTCTTTGATTTATTTAATTAGCAGATAGGCTTCTTATTGTGGACTTTCCAGTCCACAAGCAACTGATAAACCTGTCTCACACATCCATAAACCATTTTTGATTGCTGATAAACTATTTTCAGATTGCCGCCGATGGTCTTGACTAATTGCTTCGCGTCTGGAAACAAATCTCAATAAGATAGACATTGCGTCAAATCAAATCAAATTGGATTTTTTGGACTTCATTTCAAATTGTATTTTTGTCAGAACAGTCTTACACCATCATATCTGTCTCCCAGAAAACAAGTCTCAATACGAAATGCATTGAAAGATAAAATCTATAAAATCTTGCACTAAATGCATATAAATCTGCTGGGTCGAACTAAATCACTGGTCATAATGAGAATTGGTAGATTTGATTCACTAACAGCTATGATTTCTTCTTCATTCTCCCCATTAATCTCATCGGCATCATTGACAACACGACACAATCTGTGTAGAATCTTGAGCTAAATCGCCTGCCATGGTGTCTTCTCTTGGAGTCGGGCCAAATGGGAGCAGAGCTGGGCGAAACAAGAAGTGGGTCTACATTTGGGAAGGCATATTTAGCACATGAATTCACCTTTACCATTTGAAAACCAAGCACTGAAAATGGAGGGGAATTCTACACCTTCATCAATGGAGTCCACAGCATCTGGGTGTTTGACAATGATACCACCAGCCCTTCCAGACCACGCATAGAAATGATTTACAAAATCAAGGTATGGAAATTTTCGTAAATTTATTTAGATGACACACTCTAATTTAACAGCCCAAATCCTGGGACTGGAAGCCACACTTTCTGTTGTGGGGTTAATCTACATAACAATGCGAGTCAATGTTATGGCACCGACAAGTTGTAGGGAGATTGGTTTTGGTTTGTCTCATTTAAAAACATTTCTACTATGGCAGGGTTTCGTAAAATATTCTTGCAAACACTTTCCAATTTTTTCTCATTGGCATTATTGACAGCATGACACAATTTGTGCAAAAACTTTGGTCGCCACTGCAAATAAATAATGCTGAGTTCCATTCTATCCCGCAGCAGAAAAGCGAGGTCAACAGTGAAGCGGTAGGGAGGGGATCGCGCCTCCTTCTAGCCATCTGTTGACCCCCACATCTTGATTTCTTGAGCTAGTGCCCCCCAGGCAATGGCGCCTTCTTGTCTTGTATCTCCGGGCGAAGCTCCTGAATATTCGGTCCAATCGCGTGTCTGACATGCCTCCCTTACGGGGCTTCGTTTGAGGTGAGCGAGATGCCTCTAAAACCAGAAACACAGCTACCGCTCAACAAATCGCTTTAGACCGTGAGGTAAGTCACTTTCCATGGTTTCAGTTGGTTTTATTTCTGGGAATCTGTAAGCGACCAAATCCTTTTGTTTTGTTTCTATTTTAGAAATTCATAGATCATCGCTCAGAGTGAGCTGAAGCATAAGACTTGTTTGTATGACGTGACTCAAAAACGGTGTTTTTATTGGGTGTGGAAGCCGAGTCGCATATAAATCTCAGGTCTTCGGCAAAGTACCCACTTTTCTTTTTATTTATTCACATATGTATTTATATGGGTGCTGAAGAAAAAAGACCTTTTTGGCTTTTTGAGAAACTTCACAATTTCATACATGTATCAGATATGGGTTTTAATCAAATGGCCTTACTAGAATATTTAGCAAGGCACCCACTTACTTTTTTGCACTTGCATCAAACATGGATTCTTAACTTAGACCAAAATGGCATGTACTTAAAATTTGGTGGGTTTGTAATTCATTTTTCTTTTCATGACTGATGGTTTGTCACGATCACACTTCCCAAATAACAGGGATGAGAAATCACAATTGCTTTTAGGTATAAGGCGTGCAAATAGGCAACAAGCAGCTATAGCATCCTTTGTCCTATCTAGTGATAGTATGCATATTGGAGTCTTGGCTGTAAAAACTCATGCTGCTTAAAACCATAGCCTGTTATAGTTTTCTACAATCCCAGATTAGTTTGATTTTTTCCTGCCATTTCGTTGCCCTGTTTGGATCAGTTGTTTTTAGTGGTAATTTCATGAAAATTAATTTGAAAATTTTGTTTTATTGTTTACCCTTAACAGTTCGGAGTGGCATCCTATTTGTGGAAAAATTAGAATCCTTAGTCAGCATATTTGCATTACAGTGAAAAAAGAGATTAGCTATAAAACAATTAATCTTCCAATCACCTTGAAATCGGATTCCACCACATGCTACATATAATTAGAAACCCACTGCTGTGTAATGCAAGAGAGAGAAGAAGAGAAACACAGTTTTTTCTAGACAATGTGGTTATCAAGCACATAATAGATAGCCATGTAAACAGACACAGAATAGACAGCTTGTTAATTACCTTTAATTGCAACTATATTTTTTGATTTCCACGTTTTATGCCTTGTCTACTACTTTGTCCACCTGTTAGCCATTGTAGAACTTGTCCACATGCAAATGCATTGATAGAAGTGTAAGAAACATAGGGTTTGCAGATTTTTTGGTCAAGATAATAGGGTTTGTAGATTTTCTGGTCAAGATACACAGCAGAAGATCCAAGATGCAGAAAGAAAAAGAAACATAGGTTTTTTTTGCGTTTTCTAGGGTTCACGTCTATTCGCTAGCTATCTGTGGGTCCCATAGGCTGCTTGGCCTCGTGGACGTGATTAAAAACATTCATTCATTCAAACTATAAAGATTGTTTAATTATGTTAGAAGTATTAGCATCAGTGCAAGTTTATGAAATGTGAAAATTTAAAAGTTACATTTTTTTTATATTAGATCTTGATGGTCGTTCACGTCCTTAAGCTAGAAGCTTTTATTAGACTAAAGTGTAAGGACTTGCAATTTCAAACAGTGAAGTTCAATACCTGTCTGTCTCTTATTTACCATTAAATCTGCTCAGAAACCTCACAATTGGCTTTTAAATTGTTCATACAAAGATTTCGACAAAGGATGACATCAAGTCTTAAAACCCTTGAGAGTTTAATTGTTTACAGCTCTCTTTCCACATCCTTAGACATTCAGGGTTGAATGAGTCTACAAATCATGAAAATCCTTTCCAACTAAATCAATCAAATTTGAATTTCTATGCCCAACTGAAAATTGAAATCATTCTAGGCTAATCTGCACATTGGAATGATCGATACCCACTTCTAATCAATCCCTCTATTTTGACATAGGTGGCCAAAGAAATGTCTGTCCTATCAAATTCCATATTTTTTCTCTATGTCGATCGTCAACTCTCCGGAATATTCTAAATCATATGGAACAATGGGTGAAAAATGGTTGTTCTTCATATACACGTCTGTTAAAAAAAGAGAGGGAGACAAGTTCCTTTACTAACCCATTTTTTATTGATTCCCTTCAAATCAAACATTAATATTGTAAGTCTACAACGTTTATAGTATGAATAACAAATTTAGTGTTCGTACCATCTTGAATGCTGGATTGGGCCACTGTAACTATTGGAGCTATTTTGCATCACCTGGAGTCTAGAACATGTCATATTTGTGGCTGTAAAATACAATTTGGGAGTGTGCCAACAACCAGAGTCCATCCACCATACATGCCATTACCGGCCACCATTTTTCTGGGTAGTATATATTGCTGGTCGCTACTGCTGCATCACTTTTGTTGGAAGATCCATTGGGGGAAGGGTGCCACACCAGTTGGTGAGAGTTTGACACATAGGACAGCATTATTGCTACCATTGCACCTGTTCAAACCTTTTGCCTACTACTAGGGAAACCAGATTTGAACCATATGGTTGTCCATATAGGAGATATAGTAAGGCAATTTCATCATTGTGGAAGCTGAATATAGGCTGCTATGACCTCCATCTGCCCCATTCAGAAGTTAGATCAGAACTATATCATTTCTATATTTTTTTAATTGTGAATCCAGCTGATAAATTTTGAATATTGCATGAAAGCAACAGTATAATGACTACAAATAGAATTAAGTGACAAATCTGAATTTGTATGGTGCTGTCGCATACAATGTAAGTTCATTTCTCTACAAATAGTTTTTTCTCCTCCATCTTATACCTTGAATTTTCTCTTCTTAATGATGGATCATCTTGTGTGATCCGAAATGTTGATGTTAGAAAAATGCCAAATTTTTTTATGTGTCTATTTATATTGTACAATGCATCAATGTATACAAATATGTTTTTATGTAACATATTATATATTATTACAATTCATTTATGTTTTTCCTTTTGTTTCCTATCGGCGTCTCCCTTGAACCTTCTATAGGTGCAAGTGCTAGTTATTATCCACCTTGGCTTTATCTAATTTTAAATAAAGTCATTTATTTAAAATTCCCCACCTATTTTCCCATCAAGTAAATAATTTAAAATCATTATTAACTATCACATGACCCCACCACTTTTGAATTAAATTTATTTTTAATTCAAGAAGTTAACTCAACCTTTCAAATCAAATAATTTTAAATTATTATTTGATTTTCTAGCAACCTCTTTTTCCGTGCCCAATATCTCCTTGTCACATGCATTCTTGACCTTTGATTTGATTTTTCTAAAATCAAATCTCAACCCTTCATTTCAAATTTTACCCTAATGCTGCCCTAACCCTAATTGTTACTTGTCATAGGCAATTTTAGCCTTTGATCTTAGGGCATCTCTCAACTGACAATCTTGGCCATTCATCCAAAATTGACTTTTCTATAAAAGGACAATTTCAACCTCATTTGACATACTTCATGCTAGCATAACTTCACATTTTCTGCATACTTCAAGCTTGCTTGAGTACATTTGCAACAATATTATAATCCTTCAATATTTGCTTAGGGCTTTGTCATAGGTCAATAGTTGCTCATCAAAATATGAGGGCAAACACCATTTTGCAACAAATGGAGAAGGGAAATGAAGGTTAATCATGGAGGGCATGAAGGTTGTTTGGTGAAGCTTTTCCTTTGTTTTATGCTATTTTACTCCATTGTACTTCATTGTTTAGTTAGGGTTTTGTTTATGCATTTGATTTCATGCTAATCTAACTCTTTTCCTTAGTTACATTGGTGAACCCGATGCCAAAAACACTTTTTTGCAGATTTCCATACAGTTTTTTGTCATTTTTTTGTAGGTACAGGTATGAAACGTCATAATCGCAACTTTTTGAGCTGTATTTGATGCGTCACGACACATCTACATTTGGGAATGACACATTTGAAGTTCTGAGATGCACTTGATAGCCTGAATGATGTATTTGATCTATTGCAATGCATCTAATAGCCCGAACGATGCATCTGTTGTTGTAACGCATTTGATAGGAAGAGCGACGCATTTTCCTGTTGCAGGCATACTTTTAGTTTTTGACATTATTTTCCAGTTTCCTCTTTTCAATTTAGTATATTAGGGCTTTTTGGGTTACTAATCTGTTGTTGGTAGCATGTGGCAAGTTGGGAGGAGACACTAACCATTGTTTGTTGATGATTTTATAAATATTTTTCAATCCTAAAGCAAACAAACAAACAATCACAACTATAACTTGCATTCACATTTCATGGTTTAAAATGAACATGCATTCACTCATGAGATTAAAATGAACACAACTTGCATTATAACTCATCAAGGCTAAAATTTACATGCATTTTCATAGAATTGGCTTAAAAAGAACCTTGCTTGTCTCTCAAAAAGTTGGGTTAAAAATGAACAAGTGTTTGGTGTGTCTTGTGGTGTAGTGATAACTTCTTAGTGTGTATGCAATTCTCTTGCACCTTGTTGGGATTTGGAGAAACAAAAAAACTTAGGGGTTGTTGCTTTACCACCCACATATTTCAATTTGATCATTAAAATGAACAATCTTGTTTTCACCTTTTTGTAACCTTGATTCAATAATAAAAGTATCCTCTCCCCTTGCACACTTGTGCGATCCTAGGTGCAAGAGAAATTGTTATTAACTCTAGGAATTGGGCCTTCCTTGGTGGGAAAAAGTACTCACCCCAAGGTGACTCAAACTGGAAAGGAGCTAAAGCCAAGCACTCCCGGTCGGTATATAAATGTGAATGCTACTGGAAAACTTAGCATTACAGGTGTGGATGTGTCACACAGACAAGTGATTCCCTCAGTACCCGCATGGTGCGTAAAAAACTATAGAGCGTAACCTCTGTAGGCTAGGAAACCTCCTTATCGGAGCTAATATTGCCTCATGTATGGCCACCTGAATGGGTGCCCTTACTAAAAACCATTTGTGTAGTTTCCAAAATCCCTTTCTATTCGCTAGTGTAGCAACGATCGTTGCCAAACCATCCCATATTCTCACGGTTCTTAGTAGAGATGAAGAGTTTGTCATGGGAGAGTCATGAGAACTCGAAGCTTGGTTGACCTAGAGAAGTGAGTGACGTGGAGGGGAGCCAGTGTGGCCAAGCTTCTAACTCATCTGCTAAGAATAAGTGTGGCTAGAGAAATCCAAGTGGGAATCCAGTGAATATAGTCCTTGCCATCCATAGGGATGTGCTTGTTTTCAATGTGCTTGTTTCCATAATTCAAAGAAAAAATCATGTGTTTTCTAAGTATTTTTTGAATCAATGAACACATAAACATCCTTCAAAAATTTGGAAAACCACAACCAAACTGAAACAATTTCAAAAATCTGCCAAAATTGCAAGAAAACCAGACTTTATCCAAACTGCAACACATCTGAGACTCTGCGCAATGCATCTGACTTGCTAAACTACATTTGACAAATTGAAAAATGCATCTTATTGCTTTGTAATGCATTTGCTACACATAACAACACAATTGACTTGCTGAATCGCATCTGCGGTTTGAAACAATGCATCTACTGAAATTGAAATGCATTTGAGACTCTATAATGCATTTGCTATCTAAAACAATGCATTTTCTTGTCATTTAGAAAAATCACTGTCACTATCCAAATCCGAGACCAAACACTTTCAATCTATTTCTAAACATCTTTCCTTAGTGGTATTTGTCCAAAAAATAGAAGAAGATAAGCTCAAATTGCCCATCTTTGCATCTTTTAGTTTTCATTTAGCTCTTACTGTAGGTTTACCATTGCAATTTGTAGTTGCATTTTAGGATCCACCATTATTTTTTTAGATCTTAGGTCCTCATTTTGTATACTTTAGAACAGGAAAAAATTTTGTACTTTGTGAAACCTTTAATAGATTGTCCTTGGACTAAGTCAAAATCAATCGTTTAGTCTTTGTCATCTTATGTGAGATATTTCCAACTCATAAGTCTAGATTGGGAACCTCACTTTGTCACTTTGTCATTTCACTTGGTCCTACAAATAGTCCTTTGACAATCAAAATCGAGACATTGACCAAACTTTGAATGGTTAGTAAACCTTTCCTAAAAGTCTACCCAAAATTGATTGCACCGTAGAGTTTCCTTATACTTTGCATTTGCATTGTCATATCCAAAAACACTTTAGTCTTCCACCATTCATTTTAGTCCTCATTATCACTTTGCATTTGACATCCCTTTTAGACAACATTGTCACTATTGCACTCCTTATTCCAAAAATCCAAAAAACATAGTGTCACATCATTTCCATACATAGATTTGGTTATCATTCATCATCCCTCATTTGAGAAAATCTTATATGGTTGAGACTAGGCTACAAAGAAAGAAAAGAAAAATGGGCCCCTTTGGACAAGGAAACAACTCCTACAACTTTTCTAATGACATGAACTTAAACATAGGCATGGGGACATCTTTCATCAATCCTTTTAGTGACATGAACATTGCATCTTCTTCACACAATACTTTCAAACAATTCATACATAGAGATGAAAATAGAAAAGTGTTCATGGAAGACTTAGAAGTTGCCGCCCAAAACCCCGAAGTGGCTTCCTTTGTAGAGGAATTACTCTTACAAGATTCTGACCAATATTTAGCCATGCTTCTACACCAAGGGGCTAAATTTCCACAAGGGTTCGATATTAACACCTTGAGAGCAACATCTCTTGATCATACTACACAAATTCAACCCCAATCAACACCACAACATAATGCAAACAATACTTCCATTGGTGCCACAACACAAAATTCCACAAAAACCATTAACGCTACTTCCATTGGAACCACCACTCAAAACATGTCCAACACAATCAACACAACATCTATTGTGGGAACATCAACCATAGTACAAGCCATATCACAATCAATCCCACAAATATCAACAACTCCGTCACAAACTGTTGGGGCTACATTTGGGTCTTCAACCAACACAATGGGGACAAATTCATCAAAACTTTTATTTGGATCTTCATCTAGTGCTAAGGGAATGACATCGTCAAATCTTTTACTTGGGTCCTCAACTAATGCCATGGGAAAAAACTCATCAAACCCCTTTGGGAGGAACAAAAGATGAATTACTATTCAAGGCCCTCAACCCAATGTTAATACTTCATCACAAATCAATATCAACACTAATGTCCCCTAAAGGAAAAACACAAATATCCCACATGGCCACATTTATCGATTTGGACAAGGAAACCAAATAGCACAACACATGACTCCATTTGGGCATCAAAACATTCAAGGGAAGCAAATTCTGCAAATACAAACTAACACTGTTGGAATGCACATTCCCACATATGCATCCCACATTCATACGCAATAGCACATTCCCACTCAAAATGCTCAATACCAACAAATTCTAAATGTGCCATATGTTCCACAACAATACATCCCAAATCAGAACATACCACCACCACAAATGGGAACTCATGGGATACCCATTACCAACATGTGTGATGCCACGAACAACCCTATAGTAGATGCACTCATGGCTCAACTCGCTGCCTTGCAAAAAAAAGTGGAGAACATGCAATTGTCCAACAAAAAGACCCACACATCCTATGATTTATGTCCATACCCATTTGACATGAGTTTACACATGCCACCATTCCCTCTAGGATATGTGGTACCCAACTTCTCCAAATACAAGGGCAAGACTAATCCTCTTGAGCATATAAGATAATTTATGACCAATTGCGTGGACGTTGCATACAAACATACCTATCTGATGAGACTCTTCCCTAGAAGTCTTGTGGATCCTACACTTGAATGGTTTCCTCTCTTTCCCAAAGGGATAAATTCATGGGATGAACTTGCTGATAAATTTGTAGAAAATTATGCCTATAGCATCAACACCGACATTACCAATGTCACTTTATGTAAGATGACCCAAGAAGACACTGGCAAAACATTCATTCCATTTTTCCAAAGATGGCAGGGTCTAGAAAGTCGATGTCTTGTCAAGATACTAGAAGAGGAGAAAGTAAACATGTTTGTTCAAAACCTTGTTGGCCCATTGAGATACAATTTACAAGTTCATTGTTGCACCACTTTCATAGACCTTTTCAAAAAATGAGTTCAACTTGAAAAGGCTCTAATTGCAAAAGGAGAACTTAAATATGGCAACAAGAACACAAACCTAAACCCACCTAATGATAAAAACAAATATTGGGTCAAAAATAAACATATAACCAATGATGGCATTGTTGTCGCTAAAACAGTAAATGCGATAGGTCTTGCAATCACACTCAAAGGAACTCAACCGCAAAATGCACCATTAACCACACCAAATCCTACAACAAACACCGTCCAAAACAATCAAGACAAAGGGAAACCACATCAAACCCGACAATTTCTGAAGAGATGCACATACACACCCTTGGGTGAGCTAATTGAAGTTGTCCTCAAGAAGCTCCTCTTAAATGTCATCACATTGCAGGACCCTAAACCATATGACCCAGGGCAGTTCAAGCCATCATGGTGGGATGATAATGCATTTTTCAATTACCATCGAATAAAAGGGCATAAAACTTCTTGTAGACAATTAAGAAATCATATACATGATCTTATTGGAAGTCATATCATTGAAATAGATGATCAACAATTTCCTTGAAACTCAGACCATACCATCCATAAAAACCCACTGCATGATCATGGTTCAGGGAACCGCTCTATGTAAGGTTCAAAGACTAATAATCAAGCCAATTACACTCGCACTGCCTTTGACTATTCCGGTGGACCTATAATTAACCACCTCCGAGCTGCTAATGAACACGTTAATACTATCACCATTAAGAAGACTCCAGAGTGTAATGTCACCACCCGTCGAGGCAAGGTCACAATAGTTGGTCCTTCTGCCAAACAACCAAAGATCACGATACCCAATCCCTCTACCAAACAATTACAACAAAAAGGACAATTTAATCTTATTGATCAATTGGGTAAAACACCTGCTCAAATCTCCATACTCAAGCTACTATGCATCTCACCTGCACACAAAGCCATACTTGATAAGGTCTTATAGGAGTCTTATGTACCAATCGACATTGATGTCAACCACTTTGAAGCCATGGTCAGATACTTGACTACTCCCCATCAAATCACCTTTTCAAACCAAGACTATTCCTCACCTAAACCATCCCACAATGATGCACTGCATATTGAAGTCTTCATCCATAAACACAAGGTTAGACAAGTCTTAGTAGATAGTGGAGTAGGATTGAATATATGCTTTGTAAAATTGGTCAAAGCACTAGGCTTCTCTGATGCGTGTGTGGATGCCACCAAAAGCATTGTCATAAAGGCCTATGATGATGAGGAACGCTCTTCTAGGGGCATTATCACACTTCCTATTCAAGTAGGGCCAACCATTGTAGATACCACATGTCAGATCCTAGATCTTGAGCTACCATACAACATATTACTTGGTCAACCTTGGATCCATGCCTTAAAGGCCGTACCATCCACTTACCACCAATTCTTGAATTTCCCTTTTGATGGCACCGAAATTACCATACTTGGAGATCTTGATCCCTTCCAGTATTGCACCAATTTGAGAGGTATTTCTGAACACCAAGTGCTAATTAACCATGAAGCTTCGACATCCACTTCTTCGAAATACATTGATCCATCCACACTTACCAAGCCATCCACATCCACTCCTTCAACCTCCATCATACCAACTCCTACCACCATCCCAAGTGTTGAACCTAACATTAAGATCCAAGACAAAGGTTGTGGTGTGTACAAGTTAAGCACTTCCTATTGTATCACCAAGATACCCAAGTCTCCAAAATCTTACAGTAGGCCTTATTTCATATTGGAGCCCAAAGAGATTTTTAAAGTTCCTCCTACAATGACTTTCATAAAATGGGGAGAACTATATCAGCTTGGATTTACAAAGACATGGAAGACCTACCTCCGTTACTAGCACAACAGTATGGCAAAGGCTGAGTTGATGAAGGTAAAAGTCTATGATGGAACTAGTGGCCTTGGTATAAACAAGACTAGAAAAAGAGAACCCATAATGCCTTCTATAAGACCAAAGAATTTGGGGTTAGGGTTTGAGCCAATCAAGATTGACGGTCCACATACCCATGTACTTTCAAGTGAGGGAGTAAATGCTTCTGAAAGTGTCAAGACAATCAAGGACACCCATACCGAGACTGACTCCCACGAGTGGGAATATGGTTATGAAAGATCCCTAAGTGATTATGAGCTTGAAGAAATGTTTCAAGAACCAAGTGAGCCTTCTTTCGATGAACGATTTAGACAAATGTTTAACATTGAACTTCCTAAAGATCCTCCTAAAGTCCCATTGAAAAGAGAAGACTGGGTAAGACTCTTTTGGCCTCGTGATGATGGAAAACCTAAACCACCACTTGACCCTATTGATTATGATTCTAATGCATCTGTCCCTTATATTGAACATGATTCCCACTCCTTTGCCCCCTACTATGACCATGAGTCTAATGAAGATGATGATTGGATGGAATCCTCCTGGGACTTTGAGGACAATTCCATCTTTAACTTTTTAGCCTCAGTTTGCATGCTTTCCGCATCATCCCCACCTTTCACCAACACCGATGATGGTATCTACCTTATGTACCCACAACTCATTGACTAGGATCAACAAGGCCTGCCCACTATGGACATTTTTCAGAATGACAAAGCTATTGTAGAATTTATGGGACTCCGTGAAGGCATACCGATTGGGGACCATAAGGATGGATTCACTATAGATCTTGATTCTGCAACATACTTCGAGGAGGCTAGGAAATCCTCTAGTTGCAAAAATAACAAAAATAAAACAAAAAAAGTTACGTCTTTAGGTGAAAATCACAAGGCACCTTCTGACAACACAAAGGTAAAAAGAAAGGACATATTCGAGGGTGAAAACCTCTCTAAGGCACCCCAGGATGGAGGATTGGAATTTCTTCCCGTTACATAAGAAAAATCAGCAATGCTCATTGAAGACACCATAGAAGTTAATATAGCCACACCAGAGGATCCCAAAATTGTTCTCTTTGTAGCATCATTGATAGAAGAGGAAAACCTTGAATTTAAAAAATTCTTCGCAAAACGTAAGATCAACTTTGCATGGTCCTATACCGATATGTCAAGATTGGATCCAACACTAGTTTTGCATCATCTTCCCTTACTTCCAGATGCCAAACCAATCAAACAAAAGCTACGAAAGATGCACCTACAAATTGCCTTGCTAGTCAAAGCCAAACTCAAAAAGTTACTAGATGCAAGGTTCATAAGATCAATAGACCATGCTGACTAGATTTCAAACCTCGTGCTTGTCACTAAGCCAAATGGTCAAATACACATCTGTATAGACTTCCACGATCTAAACAAGGCATGCCCAAAGGATTATTTTCCACTTCCAAACACAGACATCATTGTGGATCTTACAGTAGGATACAAGATGCTATCCCTCATGGATGGTTTCTCAGGGTACAATCAGAGTTGCATCACCCCAAAAGATTAACACAAAATAGTGTTTACTTGTCCCTGGGTTACATATTGCTGGAATGTTATGCCTTTTGGCCTAAAGAATGCAGGTTCCACATATCAACGAGCCATGACCACAATATTTCATGACCTTATGCACACACTAATGGAAGACTACGTTGATGACCTCCTGGAAAAGTCTTTGACACGCAGTGATCATCTAAAGGTGTTGGATAAAATATTTAAAAGGCTAGAAGAGTACAAGGTCCGTTTAAACCCCAAGAAGTGTATTTTTAGGGTGACTTTAGGAAAACTTCTGGGATACATAGTTTCTCACCGAGGCATTGAAGTGGACCCTGATAAAGTGAAAGCAATCTTGGACATCCCTCCGATGAAAGGAATCAGTGAAATCATAACATTACAAGGCAGACTACAGTCCATCTGACTCTTCATTGCATAGTTAACTGACAAATGCCAACCTTTCCAATACCTCCTACGCAAAGGCATTCCCTTTGTGTGGACCGATAAGTGTTAAGCGACTTTCCAACAAATCAAAGACTATCTTTTGACACCACTTGTCCTAATGCCATCCATTGAGGGAAAACCTCTGATCTTGTACATTTTGGCAACCACTTCAGCACCAAGGGCATTGCTTACACATAATTACCATGATGAGAAAGAAAGAGCCATATATTACATCATTCACACATTGGTTGGATATGAACTCAACTACACGCCCATTGAACCTTCCTGTCTCGCAGTTGTCTTCGCCGCTCATAAATTGAGACATTAAATGTTGAACCATAAAAAATAATTAGTGGCTAAGATAGATACATTGAAGTATCTCCTTAGTTGGGCAACGTTAATAGGTTGATTGGAAAAATGGGATATGATACTGAGTGAATATGACATACAATAGGTGGAATGCAAAGCTATAAAAGGACAAGCAATAGCTGATCAAATCACTGATGTGCTCATACAAGGTGAACACCCTTTGGTAGTCGACTTCCTAGACAAATCCATCTTTCATGTAAACCCTAAATCACCTTAGAAGCTCTATTTTTATGGGTCCCATACAGGTTGTGGCTCAGGAGCAGGTATTTTTTTCATCACACCACAAGGGGATTCTATTCCTAAGTCATTCTGAATCACCTTCCCCTACACTAACGATGTTGTTAAGTATGAGGCACTCATCAGAGGACTCCGAATGGATATCAAATGGAAAATCAAAACACTCCTAGTCTTTGGAGATTCTTAGTTGATTATCAACTAGGTCAATGGTGAATATGACACCAAGGATGAAAAGTTGATGCCCTACAAACACATGGTTGATAGCTTTCTATCATATTTCCACATGATCACTTTTGAGCAGATTCATAGGGAAAAAAACAAGGAAGCAAATATAGTGGCTATGATTGGATCTGTTTTAGACATTCCCAACAACGTGCCGCAATTCAATTTCTTAGTGGAACAACTATTGGTTCCCGCTTATGATATTCCTGAGTCAGAAATGGTTTGTGAGCTTGTTGGTCCCAACTCCCCTTGGTATCAAGACATATATGATTACCTCCAGTCCCAAAACCTCCCGTCGAACCTTTCCAATAACCAACGTAAGTTCTTTATCCACAAATCTGCCTGTTATGCCATCATCAGTGACACCTTATACTAATGCAAATTTGACAATACCCTTCTTCAATGTCTCGACACTGATGAAGCAAGAACAACCTTATGTGAGGTACATGAGGGTATATGCATATCTCATTCGAGTGGCCCAACCTTAGCTAAGAAATTTATGAGACTTGGGTATTACTGGCTGACAATGGAAAAGGATGCCCTTCAGTTTGTGAGAACATGTCGTCAATGTCAAGTACACAATGATCTAATTCATGTGCCCGTGCAAGAACTTCATCCAATCACTTCTCCTTAGCCTTTTTCACAATGGGGACTTGACCTCATGGTTAAAATCTATCCTACCTCATCCAATGGCCATAAATTCATTATTACCACCACTGAATATTTCACCAAATGGATAGAATCCATTCCTTTCACTTACATAACCGGTAAGCAGATTTCCAAGTTCATCCTTAATTACATCATCTACTGGTATGGTGTTCCACAATCCATCATCACAGAAAATGATCAACCTTTCAAAAATCAAGATGTCCATGAGCTTTGTGAATGCTTCCACATTCAACACCATTTCTCCATGCTCTATTATTTGCAAGGTAACAGTTGGTGTATGATAGCTCTAAGGTTTGCTTGCACTCACCAACAAGAAGAATTCACTCTGCCTTCCACCAAGAACCTGACAACCTCTAGGCTCTGTCTTGACTTAGTTCATCAACAAAACCTTGCTACAACTCTGTTCCAAGAGTTTCAACCTTTGTGCTTAACCTTGGAGGACAAACACCTCTTGAAATTGCAACTTTTCTCCACAACACCTAGAAGGATCTAAGTGTTAGCTTCATCATCTGGTTTGAACTCTTTGCAGGGGTGTTAATAACTCTGTTTCCATGCTTTTCACCACCATTGGAATACATCTTGAAGGTTCTTTAGCTTTCAACTTACCCGATCTCAAGATCTTGCCTTGAAGAGGCCAATTCCCTACTAGCACTTACTAGTCAATTTTTGGCTCTTCTTGCTTAAACTTTCCAAATAACCTATCAAACAAAAGACACTCTCAGGTACCCTTTTCAGTACTTTAAAAGTTTCATAGGGTGTCAGACCCCTGTATTATTCGTATAGTGGATTCCTATAACCTTGGATAGAAGGGATAATTGACCTATTTTCTAGGGTTTCGAGGATCTCTTGTTGATTTCTTACATCAATGGATTGTTCAAGCCTCAATCCTTTCAACATGTCAAAATGTGTCTAAAACCTACCTGAAACCGTACTGTTTCTGTACAGTACCTTCTACCCCTGCCTGATTTCTTCACTTTTCCTCTCTCAAACTCCTAACCATGCATTCCTAGCTCGCCTATGGTTTGAGATTATAAATACCTGCTTGGCTCTTTGGATCTCCTACTACTAAATATGTACAATGGACTTTCTCCTCTCCCATATTCAACCAATCTCAGGAAAACCCCGTGGTCAGTGTTTATGGGGGAGCCATTCCAAGTTTGACTGCACAAAACAAAGAAAACTAACACTCTACACTATAACTAGGAATTAGAAACAACAACTCTACACTAAACACACTGAATACAAGATGAATATTACTCAAATCTATCCAATGAACACAAAAATAGTGAGAAATTTGTATTTACAATGCCTTTATATCACTGTTTCTCAAGAACACACGGGTACACAAAAAATGCAGTCTTCTTCTATTCCTTCCAAGCCAAAAACTTAATTACAATGCATATTCCTGCTCTCTACGAGCCATCACCCCTATTTTTATGCCTTTCCCACATTCAAAGGAAGTTGATCGAGCACTTACCCTGATTTCTAGGGATTCCCAATGACAAGTAAGTTGCATGCAACCTAACAATGTTGCCATGCAACTTTGCAACATTTTTGCAACTCTTTCCATCATCCTACATTTTAGGATCTCCAACTCCTTGCTTCAAACCATCAACTTCCTCAACTGCCTCTTAGCATCTTCTAACAACAAGGATATGATTAGCACACATTTACTGCCCTACATTGCAACATAGGTTGTCAAAAGCTAATTTAAAGCAAAATGTAACAACATTGATTAAACTAGGATGTCCTAGGTCCTAGTGACTAACTCATCACACAAATACAAGACCTTCTAAGGTCCAAATCAAACTCACAAACATCCTGACTTGGCTAAGGTCAGGTACAAGCCAAAATTTTTAACAAACACCATGGAGGTTAGCCTAGGTGCTCCTGCACCAACGGTCAAGCTGAGGCGTCCAATAAGACAATTATCAAGATTCTTAAAAAGATTATCAATGACGCTAGCCGTGGCTGGCATCTACAACTTAATCCTACTTTGTGGGACTACAAAAAAAGCATTTGCATGCCTACTGGAGCCACTCCATTCGTTGGTATTTGGAGCTAAAGCTATCCTACCCATCAAGGTCAAAATCCCCTCTCTTAGAGTCTCAGCTGCATGAGCTAGAATTGTTAGAAGAACGAAGAAAAAATTAATTGAATCACTTACATGCATATCAAAATCACCTTTGTCATAGTTATAATATGAGAGTTATGGTCCAAAAGTTTGACATTGGTGACTTGGTCTTGATGCAAAATCTAAAGAATCAATTTTACTATGAGAAACCTGACAAGTTCGAGCCTAATTGGCTAGGTCCTTACATCATCACTGCCGCATTTGGTTCTGGCGCTTACCTTTTAGCTACCCCAGATGGGGAACAATTGACATAACCTATCAAAATTTTTCATCTTCACAAATTCTACACATAGCATCAGAGAGCTTGGCTGAAAACCAAAAGATACAAAAAAATTAAAAAATACAAAAAATCGTCACCTGGATGAAAACTTGGCAAAAAGGCGTCTTGGTGACACCAAAAAAATTAGAAAATATCAAAAAAATAGTAAAGATAAATAATTCATCCAATAGTGAAAACCAATTTGGATAAGTACCATGGTGAAAACCTGGCAAACAAGCACATCCGTAGTCAGTCTTTGCTTTGCCATTTACTATCACTCCATCTACCTTTGTCCATAATAAATACCCAATCTTCCCACACCCTCACAACATTCATCATACTATCCTGCCATTTCTTTCCATGGCTGACAATGGTTGACATTAGGTCTGGCATATCCTCCACCTTTCATCTCGATCATATCCTTTTCCATCTCCTTCAACTTGGCTAGTCGTCGACTTGACTAGGGGAAATCCTCTTATCATGTGACTACAGTGGGTCTCACACATGGTCCCCAAAAATCATAAAATGTCCTAAAAAAATTCAAAAAAAAAAGAAAATGTCTTGAAAAAAGCCATAAAAACCAGAAAATGTCCTGAAAAAATCCATAAAAATTAGAAAATGTCCTAAAAAAATCCATAAAAATAAAAATGTCCTGAAAAAATCCAAAAAAATTAAAAAATTAAAAAATCCAAAAAAATCAAAACATGTCAAAACACAAAAACATCCAAATAACACTCAAAAAATCCCAAAAATAAAGTCATAGCCAGTTTTGCCAATGGTGTCAGTCTTTGTCATCATCGAACTACGTTGCCTCTATGACTGGATGAAGGCAAGGCCATCTATTGATGCACCCCGAGGCAGTAGGTTAGTCCTTTTGGGTTGTCCAAATAAAATTATGACTCTATCTTTTGTCAAATACGAAAAAATTAAGTTGTGTCGAACTATAAGGTCTTTTCGCATTGCTACGTAGGCAAGGCCATCTATCTCTGAGCCCCTGAGGCTGCCCTAGGTAAGTCCTTTAGGGCTTGTCGCATTCACTATCACACACGTCAGATATCTTCAAAATAAATCAAATCTTTTTTCAGTTAGTTTGGTCAGTCGAAGTCTGTTCGAACTACGTGGTCTTTGAGTGTATGACGTAGGCAAAGCCATCATTGATGAGCCCTTGAGGCCCCCTAGGTTTAGTCCCTTAGGGTCTATTGAATCAATTGTCCTTTTCTTGCGAATGCTTTAAATCAGACAACTCTTAGACAAACTTTGACAATCATTTAATCGACATTTCAACTAAATTGGCATGACAACACTAGCATGTGGTCAATTCAGTCATCTTGTCAACTTTGGTCAAATTGTCACAAGTCAACTTGTCAACTCTTGGTTATTCTTCAGATACATCTTTCTGAAGAACAACTCTTGTCATTTATTTATGATTTGGGATATGTCTTTCTAAAGCATTAACTCTATCATCTAGCATTTTGAGGGATTCTCTTGAGATTTGAGGATCGATCCTCTCGACATCGACATCATTAAGGATGTGTCCTTCCTAAACTTGACATTACCTAGCATTTGTCACACGCAAACCTAGACTTCGTCAAACCTAATATCTCATCAGAACACTTTAGAAAACACTATCATTAATATTGGCATTTGTAATTTGAGTTTTCATCATGCTACGAGTTCCTCGAGGATGTCCTGGCATCAAGATTTAGATGAGCAATGACATATCATGGTGATTATTTTATCTTTTCAAATAGTCATGTTGCTAGTTCCTCGAGGATGTCCTGCATAGGATTTAGAGGAGCAACGACGTTTCATGGCTTTTCTTTCTTGTCTGTGGTTGGTTGTGACAAAAAGATCAGGGCAACTAAGTTCCTTGTATGAGTCATGATCATCCTTGTCTGGGACTGCTTGTTCTATGTGATGGTACGACCATGCACACTATTGATTTATGTCATCATGGTGTTTGTTGGCCATTACAATAATCCACCCAATGATGATTAAAGCAACACCTATTAGTACTTTTCAATATATTGAAGGATTATTTCTCCGCACTAACATCCATCCCCTTCTGTCTAGTCATGTCTCTTCTTCCATCTCTTGATGATATCCTGTGACATACAAAAATAATTGCATACATGCTCACATATAGAAATTGCATTAGTACATTATACATTTACATAAATCCCTTTTGATATTTGCATTTACATCACTAGCATAAATACATCATTTGCATCAATTCATTTGCATTAACATAACATATAAGCGCATTAAACATTTTCATACATCATCCATATCATTAATGCATATAGATTTAGGATCATAAAATAAAGCATCATATATCACATTATCCATACATACATAATCATACATCAATGCATTCATAATCATAAGCACGATATCCATTAGTGACAAAAAAATTATGCATACTCATTATCATCATCATAAAATAACCATCACAAATAAAGTAGCATCATCATTAGTACTTGTAGACATCCAAATTTGACCACTTCCATATGGTCAAAGTCCTCTTCTTAATCATCCCTTTGCTCTTTTAAAATCGTCCTCTTTGTCGGTATTAATTAAATAATTCATTTAATTAATATTATGTTTCTTGCATAAGGTTTCCCAAAGTATCTAATTTAATAAATACTTTTCCCCTATTTCCTCTCTGAATTAAATAAATGCATCACTTTATTTAATTTAGTCATATTATCTTTTGGAATTTTAAATTTACTTTTAAATTCCCTATTTTCTCTCTCATTGTCACATCCTCCAACTTTTGCAAGTTGGCCTTCTAATCCCTCTTAGCAATCTAACCCTCTTTCTTAGTCATAATTAATTTATGATTAAGATGTGCACACCCCTAATCATCATTAGGGTCCCATCCTCCATAATTTCCCACTTGCCTCTAATGAGTCCTTAATTAGTCTAATCAAGTACTTGCACAACCTTAATCACCCAATTAGGTTATCTCTAATCCCCATATCATTTATGGAATGTGTCCTTAGTCAACTTCATTAAAAGATTTCTCTTTTTGAACAAGGCATCTCCATTCCCCATGTGAATTTTTAATTCACATTTAATCCCCCAATGCATTTGAAAGAATTTTAAATTCCTTCTCTCTTCCCCATGAGAATATTTGAGGAATTTTTAATTCCCCACTTGTCCTCTCACCCACATGGGGACAAGTACCTCCTTTATGAGGAGATCTTGTCCCAATCCCAAGGTACTATGTACCCTCTCCATGTCATGTACTATCCTTCCACCTCATGTACACATCACCCCTTTTAAGCCATATCACATGCCACATGTCAAGATGTGAGGGCTTGTGAGTTCTCAACTCACCTTGGCCCTACATCTTGATCTTGGTGGCTCAATCTTGACTGTCCATTTCCCTAGAGATTTCCAAAATATCTATAAATACCCCCTCTTTTCTCTCATTTTGGGGAGATCATGCATTGTAGCCAAACTCTTGCAAATTTTTCCTAGAATCCATACTTAGCCATTTTCATGCTTGCACTCACTTGCATCCACCTTCATATCATCATCTAGCTTGCATCTCTTGCCATCCAAGGAGCACACAACACCGAAGATCGAAGGGCCAACCAAAGGATCGATTCGACACAAGGTAAAAGGTTTCATTTGTTGTTTTTATATTGTGTTGAATCCAACTAGGCTAATCTTGAGGTGTAGGTTGTTTTAGTGTTATTTGCATTACTTTGTTTGCTGCTCGTTTTCTAGCACTTAGAATTGACCTATCACAGTACTAAGACATCTCATCATAAATAACCATCATAAATGCATCATCATAGGAATCATCACATACATCACATCACATAAACATAAAATCATAATGCATCATAACATAACATATAGCATAGAATCCACACAACAACTACATCATATATATATATCTCAAAATAATGTCACAGGATAGAGTCTCGAGGAATCCAAAAAATAGAGCTTGTAATCTCGATGGTCAATATATAAAATGTCTCAACATAATGACAAGATAACAATGACTTAAATGGTACTCTCCTCATCCCCTCGAGGTGAGGAACGAGGTGATTGATGCTCTCTCACAGGAACTAATGGTATCTACTGGGACCCGACAGGCTGGCTCTGCGATGCTACTGGAACTATGACAGATGGCCGGCTATGATGAGACTTGTGCCCTAAAGACAATGATGCATGATTGTGGCTAGATTTGTGTCCTGATGAATTCCTGTGGCTGTGGTGTGATCGATGTCCTGATTACTGTCTAGATGAAGTGGACAGGCTCACACTACTCTAACTCCTACTATTGTGGCTCCTACTATTGCTCCTTGAGCCACCACCTATTCCACTCCATGACTATGTAAGACTAGGCTCTCATTGATCTTCCAACACTACTTGCTCATATAGCATCCTATACTGTGCTTGGCTAGCGCCCATCCTCGCTATGTCTCTAGCAACCTCTCCCATTGGCCCAGTACAAAACTGTGCAAACTCTGAGCACCAACTCTATGCCTCTTGTTGTTTGACCACTATCTAATCTCTCTCTACCTTGGAAACCTCTAGCTCTGATTCCAAGGTCCTAATTCAAGTGAGGGCCTCATCCAACCTAATCTGCATATCTGCTAGTCACTGGTCCACTATAGCATCTCATGGCAATGGTGGTCTCCTAGCTATATCCTCCTCGCCCTCCCCCATCTGCTATCTCATTCACCTCTCCTCATCATCTATGTCCTCCACTCCACCAATATCTATCTCCTCTCCCCCTGCATCCTCCTCCCCATTGACATCCAGCGCCTCCTCCCCCATCACCACATCCTCCTCCCTAGTCACCTCCACCTCTACCTCCATCAAACGAGGTCCCTTTGGCTACTCTGTTGGATGCTCTACCTTTGTCCTGACCTCATGCTATCAACCCTCCTCTTATTAACTCTCCTGTCTCTCCTCCTCCTCTCCCTCCTCTCGGATAGGTGCTAGTGGGACTCGCTCGACTCATTGGCACACTCTCCTGGCCTACCTCTGACCTCTCCCTCCTCCTCGCCCATCTCCACCATCATCTCCCCCACCACCCCCTCCATCTCCCCCATCTCCTTCATCTCTCCCTCTCCCCATACCACCATCCCTACCTCCTCTCCCTCCTTGGCACACCCGTGGCAACACTTCTCATCGATCCATTGGCGTGAACTGATTAGGATGCATCAAAGGAAGTGGCTTGTGTGTCAACCACCATGCATCATAATCTAGGGTGGTCCCTGCATCTTCCAGACCCCCGCTCCATGCCCATTTCTATGCAACCAAACCATCAATATGTTGCTCGACAACTGTCATTGCTATAGGCGGTCCCCACATAGTCTCCTGTGATGATCGTGCATACTCCACTGTGCCTATAGGTACACCTTGCTGCTCTCCAAATTGTCGCAGTACCCACTGGGGAAGGTACATCTCTATAATAAACTGAGACTGCACTGTCTGACTAATCAAATATCTGAACTATCTGTAGAATGAAAGGTGATCCTCCTCTCCTGGTCACTATCCACAGTCTCTGTACGGCCTCCACACAAACCCCACCAAAGTGTTAATAGCATGGTGCCAGTACCCTATATCTCCCACATGAGTTTGTGTCATTGAACCCACATATAAGTAGACATAAGGCATACCCTCGACCAACTGTCTTTGCACTGGTGGCTGAAATATAGGAATATGCTCCCATTCCCAGATCATTAGGAATGTTGTCCCACAGTTGATACTCGAAGACTCCCAGTATGCAACATCATGTAGCTGATGATATAACATGCCTAGCAAGCATGACCCCCAAGTGAATACTGTCATGTCCTGCCTCATCCTAATAAGTACATCTCCCCATCCAATAGGGAAACCATGACCGCGGTGATCTAGAATCAACACCCTAGCAATCAAAGTACACAACATCACATCCCATCGGTCATAATGCTCAGCCTTGAACTCCCACTTGATCTCGTATCCCTCAATACCTAGCTGTACGATATCCTCATACTCATAATCTGTCATGGCCTGAAGTCCCCATCATGGATCATAGACAACCCACTCTCCTCTGATAGGAATCTGCAAGATCCTGTAAATGTCCTCAAGAGTCATCGTGGCCTCTCCTATCGACAAGTGAAATGAGCATGTCTCAGAGTGCCATCTCTTCGCAAGCACTATCAGTAGACTCCTATTTTCCTGGATAATTGGCATATAGGTAACATGGAATAGTTCCAACCGCATCAACCACCTCTACTCCCCTGGTCTCAGTTGATCTCTAAACGTGTATGTTGCTGGCCTAAACTCTTGAGTGTAAATGGGTGGTAATCATTTCTGCATACATAGAAACAAAAGTTAGCACATCATTGAAAATTATCCTTATCATCTATCTAATCAAAAGTACATAGAAACTGAGCTTGAATTGAGTCAACCATAGCTAAAGTCAATTGCATCATTCTTCCTTTCACTTGCATCACGATAAGTCACATGCGTCGTTTCATCTAGCGGTTGTGTCACAAAACATTGATTGCGTCGTTTGACCTAATAGATGCATCATTTTATAGCGATTGCGTTGTTTAACTCATCAGTTGCGCCACTTTACTATAGTTACGTTGCATCATCCCATGTTTGCGTTGCAATATGGAAATTGTGTTGCACAACCTGGCACATGTGTTACACTTTGGCGTTTACGTCACACCAGTTCGCAATTGCGCTACTTTAAACCTAACCCTAGTCCACCCTTGGCATTTGTGTCATGACACATCAAATGTGTGCCATGTGAATGAATTTGCAATCTTTCACAAACATAGATGTGTCACAATGCATCTGCAACCCTAGTTTTGACGCCCTAAAAAGCATAAAAAATGAGAAAATAACAAAGTGGGTATAGGGTACATATCAGTGGCTCTACGCCCTCTAGCCGTCGATAGGTCCGTACTCGATATCCGTGATGATCTGTCTCTGGAATCACCATCTTTGAGCAATGTCCTCTCGCTTTGAGCTCTGAATCTCCAAAAGGAAAAAGTGAAAATGAATTACCTTTTTACCCAAATCAAGCCTATTTATAGGGTGAAAATTAGGGTTTCCCCTAGGGGTTATTACTGGATGCACTTTTTGACCTGTTTGACTGCCTTAAACTCACCGAATTTCAAAACTGATTGCGCCATTGTTTTTCTGGTCATCAAATTGACTTATCACGACACTTTCCAAATTTTTTTGGCATCAGGCCAAAATTCACAAATTTTTCTGAGGGGGCATAGATACTCCGTACCTTCATTGGGGCATATTTTGAACTGAATTTTCTTTGTCACAATGAGATAAACTACATTATGACAAAGAGGGACAAAATGTAGACAAATAAAATTGACATAGGCTTGCAAACTTTATTTTCTCCATATTTCTTCTCAACATAATTAAAATATTTAATTATGTCTTATAGTCCAAATTCAACTATTAATTAAATAATTCTCAATTATTTAATTAATTCACATCTTTTATTCCTCCTAACTATTTAAATAAATAAATTATATTTATTTTATTTTTAATACGTCACTAATTTCTTATGTCTCTATAATTAAATAAATTACTAAATTTATTTAATTATTATTTACTTCCTCCTAATTATTTAAATAAATAAACTTTATTTATTTATTTAAACACATCATTAATTTCTTATATCTTCTTATAATTAAATAAATTTCTTTGATTTATTTAATTATTATCCACCTTGGCTTTTTCTAATTTTAAATAAAGTCATTTATTTAAAATTCCCCACCTTCTATTTTCCCAGATCAAGTAAATAATTTAAAATCATTATTTACTATCACATGACCCCACCACTTTTGAATTAAATTAATTTTTAATTCAAGAAGTTAACTCAGCCTTTTAAATCAAATAATTTTAAATTATTATTTGATTTTCCAACAACCTCTTTTTTCGTGCCCAATATCTCCTTGTTACATGCATTCTTGACCTTTGATTTGATTTTTCTAAAATCAAATCGTAGCCCTTCATTTCAAATTTTACCCTAATGCTGCCCTAACCCTAGTTGTTACTTGTCACAGACAATTTCAGCCTTTGATCTTAGGGCATCTCTCAACTGACAATCCTGGCCATTCATCCAAAATTGACTTTTCTATAAAAAGACAATTTCAACCTCATTTGACATACTTCATGCTAGCATAACTTCACATTTTTTGCATAATTCAAGCTTGCTTGAGTAAATTTGCAGCAATATTACAATCCTTCAATATTTGCTTAGGGATTGTCATAGGTCAATAGTTGCTCATCAAAATTTGAGGGAAAACACCATTTTGTAGCAAATGGAGAAGGGCAATGAAGGTCAATCATGGCGGGCATGAAGGCTGGTTGGTGAAGCTTTTCCTTTGTTTTATGCTATTTTACTCCATTGTACTTCATTGTTTAGCTAGGGTTTTGTTTATGCATTTGATTTCATGCTAATCTAACTCTTTTCCTTAGTTATAGAAGATATAACTGAGGGTAAAATGGCTACACCAACCATAGTTGAGATTACTGAAAGACCTAGACCAAAATTTAAGAGGTTTTCATGGAAAGTTTTTAACATTGACCTTGACAATGCATTTTCAAAGATCCTAATTAAGGTTTTGTCCATTTAGGACACAAAAATCTATATATGTAAATTGGAAAAGTATGATCACCAAGTACTTAAGAATCAATGGTCTAATGAGCTAATTGGAGATGACTTTTTGGTAAAACCAGAGTATATAAACCTAGTGCGAAAGAAGCTAGACATTTGGAATTGGTCTCCTAACTTTAGCAGTAATTTGGATGCAAAGTATGTGAGGATATCCCTAAGTAGAATGCATGACAAATTCATGTGGACTGATATGCTTGGATTAATTTCAAAGGATGTAATTAATGCTATGACTTCATTATGTGATACCGGACCCGTACCGATGTTAAAATAAGTGAAGAATGATGTGGTTATGTAGCTAATTGGTGCCACATTTGATAGGAGAGCATTAACAATGAAACCAATCACCAATCCTACAATTAAATATGCATTTATCATGATTGGCCACAAAATCTACTTCCAAAATAGAGAGAGCTCAGTATCTACGACTACAATATATGTTTCTCATGACATGGTAGTAAATGGGAAAGATTATGATTTGTGTGAGTTGCTTCGGAAACAACTTCTAGAGAACTTGCATCAGACCAAAACAAAGAAATATGCTTTCAAGTATGGAACACTAATTGTTTGCTTGCTTTTCCACTATTTAAGGGAGCTACCTAGAAGTAAAAACATTGTGTGGGACAAAAGAAGATTGGTGGCACACCAAATTTTTGATTATTTACACAACATTGGAGATTATAATGCATAGGTTGATGCATTGATTGTATTTTTTGTAGTATTCCAAAGAAACATGTATGAAAGAGAAATAATTCCTAAAAGTTTAGTGGATAAATATGCGAATTACATAACCTTTTTGGTATCCATGGATAAATGCATAATAGAGGTAGTTGAACCCAGAATAATATGGATTGAGCCTCTAGGATATGAGATTGTTGAGAATGAGGCTAAGAGATACATTGAAATACTATTTAACAGTCTTAAGGACTCGTCCCTGCCTAGACATGGCACATATAAGGATAAATTAATTGAAGTATACTTGGAAACCTCAACTCCTACTAGAACAAAAAGAGTGAACAAACAAGTTGAACAACTCTTTGGAATGTATGGCCTTTCAAAAGAAGAAGTTGACAAATTAAGGGAAATTGTAGTAGAAATGAAAGCCGAGAGAGCTGGCGAGTCCTTCAGACCATATAGATTAGGAAGATTATCTTCCACCCCTACCTTTGCATTGCCAAAACCTATTGCCACAACTACAGTTAAAGGGAAGAAGGTGGAGCCTAGTGATTCAACAACAACTGATGTGTCTGTACCCTCTGGACCCCGCACCTTGACCACAAAGAGGAAAAATGTACCTCTGGTAGCACCTCCTACTACCTCTAGAAGAAGAAAGAAACAAAAAAAATCTAGAGGATGAAACTTAAGTGATGTTGTGGAAGAGGAGATTGAACTTGGTTTAGAAGAAAAATGAACAATTGAAAAGAAAGAGAAGCAATGTTTCCACCAATGGTGAAGGTGCCTCACAAGAGGCTAGCACTGAATTGAAAAAGGCTAAAGTCAATATTGTGGATACCTCTGAAGAAGAGGAGATAGAAAAGGAAAAGGAAGATTTTACAATATATGTGCACACGAAGCTTGACAAGAAAGAGGAGAAGAAAATAGATGAAGGCACACCAAATCCTAAGAAGAAGTATTCCAAGACTCCTAAGGTAAGAGCCTGTTCACCTATAAAGTTGGATTCTTTGGTTAACAATATGTTAGATCATGATGGTTTATTAGAAGCCACTACCAAATTGTATTATGAAGTTGATGAAGAAGATAATAAAATAATTATAGATGCCATTATTCAGTATATGATCATTTTGGATGCAAACATGGACAACATGAAGAAGAGGGCAACTAATGTTGTATGGAAAGCCTTGGTAAAAAGAAGAAATGAAGCTGTTAAAGCTAAAAAAAATATCAAAATTGATGCTTGGAATGAGATTGGATCCTCTCTATCTGAGGATGATAAGGCTACCCTACTGGAAGTATACACAAAGTAGTTTAGGGTAAAGCAAAGAGTTACCATTCTTATGGCCAAAGAAAAGGATAGTAGAAAAAAGTTGAAACAAGAAACTTTTGATACAGTGAGAGATATGGCACAAAAATTTGGGATGATTGTTGGTTCTTCATCTGATACAACTCAAGTCAAGGAGCTTAGTAAGGATAAAGCTACAGATGCAAAGGAAAATATTCCTCCCATTTCTAATTTACCTATTTTTTTAGAAATAATAGAAGAGGTAAATGATTATTCTGTAGAAGAGAATCCACATTTGGACATTTTAGGGAATACAATTGATGAAACACATGCTCCTCTGAAAGACACTGAGAATACAACTGGTGAAGATAATAAAGATCATAATAAGAATGATGTTAATGATAATACTTAAGATCACCATGAAGAATGGAAGGAGGATATCAGAAATGAAGGTGAAGAAAATAGAAAGGGAGAAGAAGAATAAAGCAAAGATGAAAAGAACAATGAGAAGAAAGATGATGAAGATAAAAAAGAGGATGAAAGAAAAGATAGTCAAAAGGAAAACACCTTTGAAAAAGAAGAAGAAGAAGAGAAAGAAGAGAACAGAGAAGAAAATGAGGTTGAAAGAAATAAAGAAGAACCCCAAAAGACCATAGACCCATCAAAGTCATCTGAAGAATCCTTCAACAATACTCTCAAGGGTCTTTTGACAAGACAATTAAGGATTCAACCAATCATTCCACCATAGTTGATTCAACTCCTGTCACAACAAGGCTATGTAGATTTGAATAAGATCTCACCTATTCAGAGGATGGAGATCAGAGATACTTTTATTGCCTTTGGGAGAAAAGAAATTATTGAAACTCATCCAAAAGGGACTAATCTAATCAATGATTCCATCAAGGCTCTATAGGATGCAACCCCTAGTATCACTGCTGATGATTCTCTAACACTTGTTGATAATTTTATGTTTCTAGTTGATTCAATTAGAGAGTACACTCTAATATAAAGGAGTAGACTGTAAAAGAGGTAGAATCAAGGCTTGTAGAGAAAATATTGATTGAACTACAAGATAAATGTGCAACTACACATAGCAAGGTAATGAAATGCTTGAAAGATGTGAAGGAATGTGAAGATGAAGCTCAGATATATTCTTATATTGCATGAGGTGGCCAGATGCCACTCAAGGAACTAAAGAATTAATGGAATCAATAGAGTCACAATTGGATAATGCCTCTAGAGCTTATGACATTACAAAAGATAGAAACTATGCCTCTTGGACTGCCATTTTAGACTTGCAAAACAAGTTTTTCACTTTGCAAAGATAGAAAGAGGATGTTATAAGGTGGTTTGTTCAACTTGGAGACTTGGTGAAGACCAAGCACATTCTGATGTCAAGTGCCCTTGTGGATGCAAAAAATATAGAAAAGATAAATCCTAATCTGATCACTTTAGAAGAGGGAGATGAGAGTTTGATAGAGTTGGAATCAATGTATAAGGCACTTGCTACAACTAAGAAGAGTTGGGATGAAGGGAAATTTTCTTAGGAATCTATTCTCAAGGAGCTTGAAGGTGATTCTTCCTTCGGGTGAACACATTTCACCTTGTATATTATTACTCTATTTCAATTGCTTTCAATTTTTCTTTCTTGTACATATGATCAGATGTAATTCTTAAGATGACTCCGTAAGGGGGAGCTAGTCATTTCATTTCAGTTGTCTTTCTATACATGTGTCTCAACGGAACACCCTTTATCCTTGATGTCAAAGGGGGATAATTATTGGTGCTAGATTTGTGTTAAAGAAGTTTTGACAGTTGTGTTAAGAGATGTTTTGGGAGAAGTTTTGATGTATGTTTGAAAGGGGGAGTTCATACAATTTTTAAAGACAGTTTTGAAGTTAAATTTTTGGAGATTCATTTTTGGCACATGTTGCCATCAATGAAAAAGGAGGAGATTGTTGGAAGAATGAAGAAGAAACCCTTTGATGTGTTATCATTGATTCCAACATTATTTGTGGACAATTTTGTTTGATCCGGTCAATAGTTTTCGTGATACCTTGATCCGGTAATTTGGTCTAGATTTGCTCATGTTATAAGATCATCTTATGTAGTTACAATATGTTTCTTAGGATTGATAAATACATATATGATCAAGAGTTCAGTGATTTTTTTTAAACAAGCTGAAATTTACAAGTAACAAAAGATTGACATAGTTTTTTGGCTTATACAGTGCAATATGGTATGTGTTATTTGGTCTGTATTCCTTTGATGTTTGGAATGATGTCAAAGGGGGAGAAGTCTTGGTGCTAGATTTGTGTTAAAGAAGTTTTTGAGAGTTGTGTTAAGAGAAGTTTTGGGAGAAGTTTTGATGTATGTTTGAAAGGGGGAGTTCATACAATTTTTAAAGACAGTTTTGAAGTTGAATTTTTGGAGATTCATTTTTGGCGCATGTTGCCATCAATGAAAAAGGAGGATATTGTTGGAAGAATTAAGAATAAACCCTTTGATGTGTTGTCATTGATTCCAACATTGTTTGTGGACAGTTTTGTTTGATCTAGTCAATAGTTTTGGTGATACCTTGATCCAGTAATTTGGTCTAGATTTGCTTGTGTTATAAGATCATCTTATGTAGTTACAATATGTTTCTTAGGACTGATAAATACATATATGATCAAGATTTCAGCGATTTTTGTTAAACAAGCTGAAATTTACAAGTAACAAAAGATCGACATATAGTTTTTTGGCTTATACAGTGCAATATGGTATGTGTTATCTGGTCCGTATTCCTCTGATGTTTGGAATGAAACTTAGCAATTTTGGGAGATGGTTTACAAGTGTTAGTAGTGCATATATTCCAAATGGCACATGCTTACATGATAATATGATTGATTGATGTTGGTTAGATTGGCTTATTTTGTGATTAGGTCTAATTCTTGGCCGACCTAATACTTGAAATTATGCTATGAAGATTAATATGTATTATAGATGTTAAGGGGATCTATTTTAGATCCATGTCAACTTCAAGTTTTGCACATTTTATTGGAGTGAGAAGAAGTTTTGTTTTAAGTATGAATATGAAAAAGTGTTCTTGAATTAAAATAGGGCTACATCTAATTAGGTCGACCTAATTGATGTATGTGGATGTAATAGGATATATATGTGGAACATTTATGAGTTGCATAGAGTGGTTGAAAAGGTAATGTGATGTGTGTGAAATTTGATATTTTGCGAATTTGTGAATAATTATTATAAGGTAAGAATTGTTGTGTATGTTGAGCAACTACAAAGCAGAGCAACATTTTGTATTCAGAGCTTCATTGGAACTAAATTCAACACAAGGTGCATCTTTCATTAGTTCACACTTTGAATTTTTAAGCCACTTTTGTTTTGTATCTATTTCTGGCTATGAGCCTTATAAGGATAGTGAGTCCTGATAGTGATCCATTGTAATATCTTATAACCGGTTATAATATATTGAGTTAATCCTCACCGTGGTTTTTCCCTTTTTGGGTTTTCCATGTAAAAATCCTAGTGTTCATGTGTTATGTGGTGTTGTGATCTCTTTCATGTTTTCATTCCTAGCTATAGTTAGATATGTTTTGATTATTGGTTGGATTATGACTAAATGGTTTAATAGAATAATGATTCATCCCCCCTCTTAGTATTCTGGGTGTTCAACAAGATCAAACTATTTTTGCTTAGGAAGACATAAATTTTGACTTGGTTATCTAATTTTCATGATTCAAGTGACATCAAAAAGATAATTCAATCCTCTACATAGATATCACACCCATTTTCACAAAAAAGTTAACTAGGTATTTGTTATTTAATCAAATCTCATATTTTCCTTTTTTTTGGTTCTTTTCTTAGAAAGTATGCAAATAGGTCAATTTTTTTGGGGATCAAAGGGGATTTTATTACATTGTGGGGGTCTATACTACTGTACCAATTCATTAATGTATTTTTTCATCAAATAATCATGTATCCAACACATATTTCTCTGTTTACTCCATGCAACTACTATGATTGGAAGAAAAAATAAAGATACATATAAAGAAACAAGGGCTATACAAAGTGACCATGGGTACAAAACTTGAACCTACAAGAGTTATTGAGAAGAGAAAATGGTTTAACAGGTGTGATGAGGCTTTTGGGACACTATACTCTATGTCTCCTGATCTTCACTTTCATGTTGAATCTTGCATATCACCCAATCAGATCTAGACTCAATTGTAGTCCTTGTTTGGGAAGAAGGATACTTTGAAAGTTTTTCAATTGGATAATAAGATTATTGATTTGAATCCTAGATATTTTTATAGCATCTATGACTTCTTCACCAAACTGAAATCTCTCATGTTGTATTTGACACAATATGGCATTCAAAAAGATGAAACTCAAATGATTCTTTCCATCCTTGGCAAGCTTGGTCTTGATTATCTAGTTTTTGTTTTTACCTTTTATGTCACTAGGATACACTTAGTACTAGATTCAATATGATTTCACTTGATTATTTTTGTATATCACTCACTTGAGATCAAGATAAGTTGGTAGATATGGGCTCATTAAAGTCTTCCAATTCATAGGTTCTTATTGCATCACTAGGAACCACAGATCCAAAGGATTCAAATGACAAAGAAAAGAAACAAAAACAAAAGGATTCCAAGTCACATGAGAAAGCCAAGGACTTACATTCACAAGATAGGTTTAATTCTTATTCCTTTTCTAAAGGGGACTCATCTAAGAAGGATTGACCAAAATGTGCATATTGCACAAAGACAGGACATGATGCGCATCAATATTATGCAAATAAGATTGATGAGTTGAAGCATCTTCTACAAAAGAATCATATTTAGTTGCCTTCATCCTCTTATTCCACTTAGAATCTTCACAATCAGGGTCAACCACCATGTCATATTGAGTAGACAAGATGAAAGGCCATGCTCTCTTTGCATCCACCAATTTTCAGTCCAACAAATGGTTTCTTGATTTATGAGCCTCACATCAATGGATCCATCTTTGGGTATGTTCTCTTCGTATGAGCCTTTCACATTACCACATATTTTTATGGGGAATAAAACTTATATGAGTGTTATTGGGAAAGGATCCATAGATGTTGATGATGAAATATTTTATTATGTAATTTGTATTCCTTCATTATCTTGTAATCTCCTTTTCATCTATCAGATTGCACATAGTGGAGTAGGTAAAAAAATAGAATTTGTACTTGATTCAATGCTTATTAGAGACCTGCATAGTAGATAATTCTTTTAGTTGGGATATTAGATCTTGCCTCTTTATTGTATGCCTTCTCTCATTTTTCTCCATATGAGCTTGCACCACCACTGAATGGTCTTCACTCTCATGAATCTAGAGTGGATTATATATATGAGAAGTTTGGTCACTTGAACCTATGTACATACTTCCATCATCCACCTTGGTTCATGATACTTGTTTTGAGCTTCCATCTACTCCAACTCCTACATCTTTAGAGATTAGTTCACTTCAACAAGATTTTTATGTTCTTTTAGTTTAATCTTTGTGGGATGACTACTTGTTAGATAGTATAGAGTTATTTGCTAGTCACACATTGTAGATATTGGGGATGAACTTGAGGATATTCACTTCCTCTTTGATGATAGATATGAAACACCTATCATCAATTCAACATTACCTTTGGAGGTTGTTCTACAAGTATTTTAATAGTTGCTTGTATTTGCTTCATTTGATTTGGCTTCATTTGATTTAGACATGTGGAACCTTGAGAAATTTTCAATGGAAAAATCATGAGACCTCTTCTCCAAAGAGTGTTTCTTGTATGATGAAGGGGACTCCCTTACAAGCTAGAACAATAATGCACAACTAGGTTTGCACAACAAAAATGATCTTTATTACTAGATTGTCATTACAAAGAACATGCCATCTTATGGGTAGATTATTACATGCATCTATTGAGTGTAGATCTTAATTCACATTCGACTCCACAATGCGTGCTATTCTCACACTTCCGCCATGCCCCCTGTTCTTGCATTCCTCCGTCATTTATATATTTTTCAAGTTCTCCAGGATGGCCTGATCCTCATGTCCTAGTTTCCATTTCATCTAATCATCATTCAAAATCTCTAAGTCGTTATATCATTATCAATAGCTACACTGAGTAGGCCAATAGATAGGTACTCCGCAACAATGATGTGGAACACATCAAATATCATTCCACCAAGTGTCATAACCTGACTCGCCATCCACTGCGTTGACCATCATCGTTCATCTACCACTTCAGAATGTCGCCAAGACTTTGGGAGATCTCTCCCCAAAAACCTCATGTCACATTGATAAGTTCTTAATAGGATATCACCAAAATGTCTAAGAGACATCAGGGGATCTCACATCGACACCACCCCGTCACACTGAAATCAGTACCATCACACCATCGATGAGACATGCCTAGTCAAAGAGACTCAGGAGTATCTCTTGCTGACACCATGAGGTCACCTCAAAGCAACAATCAAAAAATTCCATAGTCCTTAGAATGTCAAACAAACATGGGATTTTGAAGAGACATCCACATAAATCCCATCAACACCGCTTTGTCTCTTAGATGAAAATAACAACACCAAATTAGAATGTCGAAGAGACTTTAATGCAAGTCTTGTCAAAATGTGCTTGTCTCACTGAACTCCCTATCCAAAGAACCTAGAATTCTGAATGAAGTGTCAGGTAACAACGCCAATGTGGAACTTGATGCAAACTGGGCATACACAACTAGACTAGCCCTTATTTGAACAAACAAACAAAATTTGGTGATGCAAGATTGCTTCTATTCCCTAGATGCTCTTGCATCAGACACCCAGGGTAAATAAAAAATGTTTCATGAGCTAAACTCATAAAAATTTGTAGACTTGGTGCTTGTCCTAGATCCACCTATTCACCTTATCATGCTGAACACCTCACCGAACCTGCCTCTATAGTTTAATATTTCTTCCATCCTTCATTCTTCACATCTTCCTTCCTTTCTTCACAAATTTCAACTCCCACCAATCTGCACTATGGAATTCTAGAAAAGCACATTCATCGATTTTATCTTCTTCAGGTAACCCATGCATTACCTTTTTCCTAGCTACAACAATCGCTTCATTGTCAATCTCCATTAATTTCCTATGTTCCTCATTTCCTACTGCTCCTGAAAAGTAGGTCTCAACTGCCAATTTAATGTTAGTATCACAATCACCATCTCTCTCCTCTGTATCCTTATCAATGCTAATAATATAAGTAGAATATCCTTCCCGCTCATCCTGCAATAGACTATCATCAACTGATGTAGATGTTCAAGCTCATCAACTGAGCCAACATGAACTTATTCACCTTCTTCCTTACTGATAACTTCAATACCTTCATTTACCAGTGTATTCACTACCGCAATAGATTCATCCACACTAATCTCATTCTACTCACACAAATTGGTAACAACATTTTCTTCTTCCTCCACCAAAGGTTTCATTCTACTCCTTTCGAATGCAATCACCACAGCTGCAACATGTATTAGAAAATTAATCTTCATCCTCACCCTCTTCAACTGACTATTTAGCCCCATTAATCAAGCACTTCCTAGCATTGTTGCATACTTTCTCTTCTCCTTTATACAATGGTTTCAACTTATGCTTGAATCCATCTTTCATGAAATGGTAGGTATTAGCATACCCATCATGATTTGCTTTCCTATCAAACTGCCAAGGTCTACCTAACAACAGGTGACAAACATCCATAGGCATAACATCACACAAAAATTCATCATGATAGTTACCAATATTAAAGCTTACGAGGTATTGTTCATGCACCAAAACCTTACGGTCATCCTGCAACCAAGTAATTCTATAGGGTTGCGGGTGTCTTCTCTTTTGTAACTACAACTTGTCCACCATTTCTTCAGAAACAAGATTTTCAGTACTACTACCATTGATAATCACATTACAAACCTTGCCTTTACATTTATATTTTTTTCTAGAAAAACTCCTCCTTTTCTTTGGTTCAATGTCTTCATGCAGCAAGGCTCGCCTAGCCATCAAGGTTTCTCCCACTTCAACTTCTTCAGAATGTGAAGACTGCACATCTTCATCTACATGGGAAACTCGAGCATTGCCTTCAGGCCTCCTGTTTGAATTTCCTTGATGTTGAGGACACTCAAAGGCCCTATGTCCTTCTTCTCTACATTGAAAATAGGTTCTTCAGAAACCTCTTCCTGGCCCTTGTCTAGGTCTTCTTCTACATCTGCTCACGAAACTTGTTTGAGCTTTCACCTCTTTCACCATCATTTTCTTTGATGTCTTTAATTTGTTGTTCATCCTCTTTTTGCTGCTCATAAATTTTTCTTTTCCCTTTTTTCTTATGCTCAAATTTTCTATTCAATCTTTCTTCCACCTTTAATGCAAACTGATATGCATCCTCAATGGTGTATATTCGTACTAATACAAATTCCTCTTGTATTCTTGGCTTCAACCCATTAAGGTAGTAGTCTAGCGTCTCCTTGCTTGCTTCAAAATGTCCTGTTCTAATAAGGATCTTATGAAATTATTCGATATACTCCTTCACCATCTTGGTTCCTTGTTGCAGGCTCTGCATCTTCTTGAGCAGTTCTAATTTGCAATCTACAAGCATGGACTATTTCTTCAATTTGGACACCATTATGTCCCATCTAGAAATTATATCCTTCCCTTGTGTCCCTCTTTCTAGCTGGACCTATTTCCACCAAATACAGGTGTGGCCCTTTAACTTAGTCTTTGTAAAATTCACTCCATGAGGATCTTCAATCTCCTCAAATTCAAAAAATTCTTCCATATCATTGATCCAATCAATCAACTCTTCTGGGTTTAGGCTTTCACTAAAAGTTGAAACTTCCATTTTCGGTTTCTTTCCTAGACTAGATATTGCTCTTAGCAATCTCAGCTCTCTAGGATCTACTTGATCCTATTCTTCCTCTTCCAATTCCTCTTCTTTTTCATCATCATCATTGCCATCTCTTTCTTGATGTATTCCTCTCCCTCTTGGAACCTCTTCTTGCAAGGCTTGCATCTTCCTTCTAAGGGCTCTGATTTCATCTCTAGGAGGTTCTCTCCCTTTGGCATCTCTGCCCCTACCTCTACCATGCTGGGCCATTCTTGGAGTCATTTTATCCTTAATCCACACTCACAGGTCCTACTGCAATTGCCTCATGTTTGGCGCTCTATTACAGACTCAGGAACTCCTACTCTGATACCACTTGATGAAGTGGACTCCCCTTACAAGCTAGAAAAACAATGCACAACTAGGTTTGCACAATAAAAATGATCTTTATTAATAGATCATCATTATAGAGAACATTCCATCTTATGGGTAGATTATTACATGCATCTATTGAGTGCAAATCTTAATTCACATTCGGCTCCACAATGTGTGCTATTCTCACACTTCCACTGTGCCCCCTGTTCTTGCATTCCTCCGTCGTTTATATCTTTTTCAAGTTCTCCAAGTCAACCTGCTCCTCATGTTGTAGTTTCCATTTCATCCAATCATCATTTGAAATCTCCAAGTCGTTATATTGTTTTCAGTAGCTACATCGAGTTGGCCACTAGATAGGTACTCCACAAAAATGATGTGGAATACATCGAATATTGTTCTACCAAGTGTCATAACCTAACTCTCCATCCACCATGTTGACCATCATCATTCATCTACTTCTTTAGAATGTCGCCAAGACTTTGGGAGATCTCTCCCTGAAAACCCCATGTCACATCGATAAGTTCTTAACAGGATATCATCGAAATGTCTAAGATACATTAGGGGATCTCACATTGGCACCACCTCGTCACACTGACATCGCTACCACCACATCGTCAGTGAGACATGCCTAGTCGAAGTGAGACATGCCTAGTCGAAGAGACTTAGGAGTATCTCTTGCCGACACCATGAGGCCACCTCAACACAATAGTAAAAAATGCCCACAATCCTTGGAATGTCGAACAAACATGGGATGTCAAAGAGACATCTACAAAACTCCCATCGATGCTACTTTGTCTCTTAGATGAAAACAACAACACCAAATCGAAATATCAAAGAGATTTTAATGAAATTTTTTCCAAAATGTGCTTGTCTCGCCAAACTCCCTATCCAAAGAACCTAGAATTCCGAATGGAGTGTTAGGTAAAAACACCAATGTGGAACCTGATGTGGACTAGGCATACATAACCAGACTAGCCCTTATTCGAACAAACAAACACATAATTTGGTGATGCAAGATTGCATCTATGCCCTGGATGCTCCTGCATCATTATATATTTTCCTTTGGATATGTTTCTTCCTAAGGGGAGGAACAATTTTTTCCATGTTTGGATCATCTTCAATATTCTTCATGGAGCATTCACTTTTTGTAGAGGAGCTACTGCCTTCTAGGGATTAATTGTATCATGTTTTCTCTCGTATGGGGGGATATTGATTGTAATTATGTGACCAAAGAAAAACATGGGTGGAAATGTTGAGTTCTATATTCATTTTTCACATGTACACTTTGATTTCTTTTTTCTCTCTTTTGAAGAGGAGTTTCTTCCCATTAGGTTTTTTTCTTTTCTCTAGTTATGAGAGACTCCATTTGCTTGTTCATGGATACCTCATCAGGCCTTGTAACTGGGACCCATTCTACATCCATCATAGCTTTCTTCATCAAATTTTTAGATTCTCCCTAAGTTGATCTTAAGGGTGTTGGAGTAAATAGGCCATCACCTAATAATTAATTAATCATTAATTCATTATTAGACACCTTTTTAATTTAATTTCTTAAGATAAACCTAGGAATTGATATTTTATTATTAGATTGAGCTATATTTTTTTTTAATTTAAAAGGGGTAAAAACTTTATTAATAATCAGAGAACAACATTACAAAGCATCAATAGGCCAACGCCCAAGAACCACCAGAACCAAACAAGAAACAAGAAACCACATTTCTCAACATTACTAGCATTTCCATCTTTAGTAAGAATCCCCTCCAAGTCGTGGCGGAGCTCTAGAGAAACCTGTTGCAACTCATCAACATTCCAACCCTCTATATGCTCAGAAGCTCAATGAGCCAAACAATCAGTTGCTTTTTTCCACTCCCTCAGAATGTGGACAAAGGACACCATCTCCATCAAGGAATAATCTACAAAATCTGTTGAACCAACCTAGCTAACTTCCAGTGAACACCAAAAAACTTCCTATCCTTTAGCAAATTTATCAGGACTTGCAAATTAGACTCACAGATAACCTTATGCCAGCCCACAGAAAACGCCCGCTCAAAAGTGTATAAGATTGTCAAACCTTCCATAAGATTAATGGGTTTCACCCCCTCATGAATAGAAAAGAAGAAGACCGTTGATCCCATAAAGTCTCTGCCAATCCCCCCAACCCCATCAGGCCCAGGATTACCTCGAGAAGTACCATTTGTGTTGATCTTCAAAACGCCAGCCAGGGGGCATCCATCTACCCATCCTAAGAACTCTCTGTCACTGGCGCCAACCTCTTCTGAGGCTAGCATACACCAATGATGACCCTTGAATCCCTAATCTATCCATTGTTGGAATATATGCCTCAATATCACAGGTTGAAACCTCTAAGAAAGAATAGTCACTGTGACATTCTTATTGTCTGGCCGACTTGCAGTTTACCTTATGTTTTGCTCATGTCACCAAGACAATGCTTTTGTCTTGTCAAAGGAATCTATCACTGTGACTTATGGCCGTCGTTGTAACTTCTCATCGTGTGGAGAACTCTGGTCGACAGCCATTCAATCGGGCGTTGGTGAGACTCATAGCGACTGGGGGCTTCGAAGTGACTTCTACACTCGGGAAGAAGTCCCAATGACATTGGAAGGTCTTGTCGACAAGGATACGCATTGAAGTCATCAGGGTAACCTATGCCGGCTCGGTGAGAAGTCTTACCGAAAGTAACATGTCTCGGTGACAGTGTTGGAGCTTTCGGGGAAACCCTTGGGTGATCGGTAAGAAGTCTTACCGATAGTGATATGTCTCACTGACGGGTATACATTTGGAGACTTCGGTCTAACACATAAGGCTTCGATATGAAGTCTTGGCGAATGTGGAAAGTATCACCGACAGTGTTAGGGGTCATTGGTATAACATAAGGCGATCAGTATGAAGTCTCAGTGAAAGAAAAATGTCTTGCCGATTATCAGATGTCTTCGGTGTGACTCTTGGTGAATAGTTGTTTCGGGATAACATGGAAGCCTCGGTAAGAAGTCTTGCCGAAGGTTGATTCTCTTGCCGACAGTGGAACACATCGATGTGACTTAAAGGCTTCGGTATGAAGTCTTGGAAAAAGCGGTAAGTTTGGCCAACAAGATAGAATCAGGGTGACTTAGAACTTGTGGGGTGATGTCTTGGCGAAAGGTGTTTGTCTTGCCAATGGGAATCCTGTTGTCGGTATGACTCTTTGACTTCGGTATGACCACTTGCCGATTAGCGATGGTTTGGCTGATGCTTCTTGGATGTCAGCATGACTCTTGGTGATTGTTTGGAGATTGGTATAACTCATGAATGCTCGGTGGGATGTCTTGGTGAAAGATGATTGTCTCAGCGAATGGAATTCTCACGTCAGCATGACTTGAAGACTTCGGTATGAGGTCTTGGCGATCTGCGATAGTCTTTCTGATGGAAATATTGAGATTGATGTGACTTGAAGACCTCGGTGAAACCTCTTGGCGACAGTTGAATGTCTTAGCGATAGATTTGATAGATGAGTTCAACTGGAGGTCGGTGAGAGGTCTCACCTATCATGCCGATGAGGAAACTCTTGCTGACAGATGGATGCCGATAGAAATACAATGGGTTTTAGTATGACTTATGAGCTTGGTGGAACCTCTTGCCAATGGAGATGACTCTTGGTGACAATGTGTAATCTAGTCTTGTGGCATCAGGGAGACACTTCTAGTGTCTCACTGACATGCGACACAAGTTGATCAATGTTGACCGAGTGAAGGCTGTCTGATGTGGTGCGGTGTAGACCAATCCGAGAAAGCAGAAGTGAACCGTTTGCTGAACTGTTTCTGTGTGGAAGTTGGAAATATAAAGCACGAGGAAGTGGAAACATCTGATGATGCTGGGCTCGATGACTAGTGAGTTCTGATCCGACAGTTGGAAAAGAATGATTCTATAGAGCCTGCAAAGAATGAATGTATATAGGTATGCATTGGACGTTCTGGATGGTGTAAGAGAAAAGGAAACTGATAAGCCATAAAGTTGAAGAGATGAGAGCCAGAGAGAGAGAACTATAGAGTAAGGATCGAGTGGCTGGCCGAAAGGCTGAAGCCATGAGGTTGAAGCAAAGGATTGAGAGGCAGAGTCAAGCTGTTGGAATCTCTCGTGATCCTGATTGCTTTGTTTAATCTCTCAAGAATAGTTTGCTACCAGTTGTATCCAGATGAACAAGATGTAATCTCTGAAAAGGCTAAGAGCCTGAAATTGTATTGTAACCGTTTGTTGCAGAATAATACAATGACTTGATCTTTGGAGTGTGGGTTTTTTATCTGAAAGGATTTTCCCCACGTAAATCTTTGTGTTCTAGTTTTCTATTTCATCTTTCATGCCTATTGGTTCATGTAGTAGAATCGGTTAATGCTTTATGTTGAATTTACATGTGTTTTTCTCAGATGGATCAATGTAGGAAATGAACTGTGTCTGTTCTGCATTTGGACATAGTTGTTCATGTCTTTGAGGCAACCTAATCGAAATGAAAGTTACCGAAGGCACTATTGCACTGAGTTTTCATAAGATGCACTCCTAGATTTCCTTACATCCACCACCTCAGCATCCCCTTTCTCCAAGGGAAACCCAACATCACATTTAGCAGCCACTGTTTCCTAAATCATACCCATAATTCTTTGCCAAACTTGCTGCACAACCATCTCACAACGGAAAATCCTACGATTTCTCTCTAACCAAATCTACCATAGGATGAAAGTAGGCCCCACATACCACAGATCATGCAGAAAAGAGACCACTGAAGGAGGCCTACCCAAACTACTCCAAAAGTCAACCAAAGAGGAGGTATGAACACAGGAACTGTTCCACACTCCCCACCAGAAATGCCATAGTTGCAAAGCAAAGGAACAATGAAAGAACAAATGAACAGACTCCTCTTCCCCTCCCCCATAGAGAACACAAATAGATGGACCCTGAAAACCTCACTTTCGAATGTTGTCCCATTTCAAACATCTATTTCGGGCCAAGGTCCAAACGAAACAGTTACACTTTGGCCAAGAAAACTTATTCCACACTCTCCTCCACCAGGGTACCTCCACCTCTTCCAGCTTACGAGATAACAACACCTGATACCCAGAAGCAATATAATAGACCCCCTTAGGATTAGGAGACCAAGAGAGGACATCCCCATCGAGGAGGGAACTACATCGCCTTCTAGATAGGATATTATGAAGCTCCATGCATTCTTCATTCAATCCAACATCAGGCCATTCATCAGGCTGCTTCCATCTCGCCATCACTAGTTGGTCATTAACAGAGAAGGCCATAAAATCACTCACCCTAGATCAACCAGCCGCAAGAAACCTCTAGCACAGAGTCAACAGATTAGGGAACTAAGAAGTAATGGGAGGAAAACCATCCCAAGAATTAGAACAAAAGTGAGCCTTCAACCCCCCTTTGCAAATCTAGAAAAGGCCATCCTTAACAAGCGCCGCACCTTTCTTAAGCGTACTCCAAATCATCGAGCCTCTCCCCTCCAGGGGAAATCGGGGAATATCCTGCCAAGCAACCCTAGGGAAGTATTTATGAGATAAAATCCTAGCCCAAATCTGATCCTACTCCACACACCATCTCCAATACAGTTTAGCTGCCAATGCCTCCTTGGTCAAGGATGACTGCCTTAACCCAATGCCACCAAACTGATGCAGGCTACAAACAGTATCCTAGTTAACAAGGCTCCACTTTGAAGACAACAAGCTACCAACCCAAAGAAACTGCCTAGCTAAAGAATCTAAATCCTTAACAAATCTCATCAGGGCCACCTGAAGTATACATCTGTATGTGGGAAGAGCTTGCACCACTGACTTGAGCAACTAAACATGACCAACAAAGGACAACCACCTATGAGTCCAGTGATTAACTTTCACTAGAAATTTATCCAAAATATTCTGCCAAGAATCCTTAGGCAACCTACCAACAGAGATAGGAAAACCAAGATAGATCAAAGGAAGACCCCCAATTTGAAATCTCAAGATATCGGCAATCCTCCATTGAATGGGCTCCAGGGTGTTAAAGAAGAAGATGGAGGACTTATCTTCATTAATCCGTTGACCTGAAGCAACAAGATACATAACCAAAACCTTGTGCAAAATGGAAGCTTCCCTAATAGTAGCCGTGCCCATCAGAGCCGTGTCATCCACAAATTGTAAATGAGACTGCGGAGGCCAATCGCCTCCCCACTGCCACCCCTGAATAAGACCCAGATCAACATTCCTTCTTATCAGACACCCCAAACCTTCCACAAGAAGAATAAACAAATATAGAGAAAGGGGATCTCCCTGCCACAAACCACGAGAAGCTCCAAAAAGCTTAGAATTCTCCCCATTAGTTAACATAGAGAAGGTAACTGAGGTAACACAACTCATGACCCACTGAATCCATTCATTTCCAAAACCAAAAGCTCCAAGCATCCACTGGAGGAAAGACCACCGGACTCGGTCATAAGCCTTAGCCATATCTAACTTGATGAACATCACCTTATCTTTGGAGTTGGCCATCGAGTGAATGGTTTCTGATGCAATAACAACCCTATCCAAAATTTTCCTACCTTCCACAAAACCACTCTATTCCTCCGAGATCAACATTCTCAACCACTTTTTTAATCTCTCAGCAATCAATTTGGAAATAATTTTGTAAATCAGATTGCACAAGGAAATAGGCCTAAATTGACTTAACCTATCCGCCTCATCACATTTAGGTATGAGAGCAAGAAAAGTAGCATTCAAAGCCCGTAACATCTGCTTGTTCTTCTGAAACTCCTGAACAACAACCAATAAGTCCAACTTAATAATATCCTAGAATTCTTGAAATAATTCAATCAGGAAGCCATCAGGGCCAAGAGCCTTCCCTTTCTTCATATGGAATACAGTCTCCTCCAACTCTTCTAAAGAAATGTCACCCATGAGATGCTCATTCATTTCCCTTGTGACCAAAGAAGGAATACAGGAAAGAACCTGAACCTCCTCAATAGAACCACCATGCCCATCCTCCCTAAATAAAGATTCAAAATACTGCACAACTTCATTCGAGATTTCCTAAGAAGAAGAGAGCTGCTCACCTCTTTCATTAACTAGAACCGAAATAGAATTATCCTACCTCATGGCTTTCACTGAGTTACAGAAGAAAGCAGTATTTTTATCTCCTTCCTGAAGCCACTCAATTATGGCCTTCTGCTTCCAAAAGACTTCCTCTCTCAACTCACACTCCTCCAACATCTTTAGAGCCCTAGCCTCATCCTGGAGCAAGTCAACCGTCACTCCCTCTTCCTTGATCACCCTTGTGATACCATCCAATTCAGCTTGAGCATGAGCCTTATCATGGAAAATATTTCCAAAGCACTGTCTATTCCACTGTTTGATCTGATATTTGGTAAATTGAAGCAATTTAGCAAAAGTATACATCGCCGTACCATATGCTGGTCTGCCAACCTTCCACCAATCAACCACATGGACATGTAAAGATGGGTCCTGCAACCACATGAGCTAAAACTTGGAGGAAGGAGAATGAGGCACACGAGCAGAAGAAATGGAAAGCTTAATAGGCCAATGATCTGAGCCCCTCCAATCCAAGATTTCAGAGCAAGAGGACCACAAGCCACCAATCCAATAGCAAGAAACCAGGAAGTGATCCAACCTTTCTATAATGCAATTATCCCCTATACTCTGATTGTTCCAAGTAAACCAACCATTACTGGGCTTGATGTCAACCAAATTCAAAGCATAGATGTTGTCTTGAAGAAGAAGCACAAGGGATCCAACCTTGCATTACCTCTACGCTTCTTAGCCAACTCAACAATGGCATTGAAGTTGCCAGCCATAATCCACGGATGAAGAGGAACCATGCTACACACATACCTAATATGGGACCATAGCAACTACTTACCAAGAAGATCAACAAGTGCATAAATATTAGAGAAAAGAACAGACTCTCCTGTTTTAAACCAAGAAGCCACCATAGAAATGGAAGACTTAAAGGACATCTACCAAAGAGGGAAAACCTCTGAGGGTTCCACAAACAGGCCACACCCCTAGCAGAGCCAAGGGCACCAACGCACTGGCACTCACCACTCCCCCATAACTTGGGTATCATACCTACCATACCCTCAATCGATAACTTAGTCTCCTGCAGGAAAAGAACATCAAGAGCATTACTTCTAATCAAATTGCGAACAATTTTTTGTCGAGGGCCACTGTTCAAGCCCCTTACATTCCATGGTAAAACAATCATTTTAGGGGATTCAAGAAATGAGAATCTAGAGTCTTGACCGACCCTGACTCCACCAAATTTTCCCCTATTAACTTAATCTTTTCTAAATCCTTCTTACGACCAAGCTTGGAAGATTTCTCTCCCACCCCTTTTTTTGAGTCCTTTTGATGAAGACCCAACGGAGAAGGAGACTTGACACTCCTCCCAATATCAATACCAACATTTGAAGCCGGAGGAGACCCATCCCCACCATCCTTCTTCAAATCAACTATAGGAACTGACTCCACTAGAACACCCATGTGAAGATCTTTGACCATCTGAGAACCACCACCATCCAGTGCATCCTGAGTAGCCTCAGAGAGGAGACCAGTCTAGCCTATACTCAAAGTTCCCTGATCAAGGTTTACCAAACCTGGATTCACTTCCTGCTGGCTAAGATCATCTAACACCTCAAATCTATTAAAAGTATCCTCATCTTGTCTCTCCTTCAAGGTCCTCTTCTGACCCCTATTCCTGTTGTGCACCCTGACAGGTACAAAACTATCTGCAAAATCCCCATCTCCAGGGATAGGATCCTTCCCCCTATTAGCCATAGGTGGGTTGCATGGAGGTTGAGAAGATGGGGGCTCCACAGGCCTAGCCTTTGGACAACGTCGCAACAAGTGACCATATTCATGACAAAAATGACATTAGAATGGAAGAGTCTCATAATCCAAATATTGCACCCAAGAGTAAGAGCTCGCATACATATCTATAGAATCTGGCAAGGGTTTACCCAAATCAATTTCAACATAGACACGGGCATAAGTCATTACCTTTCTATCCATAGTCTATTGTGAGGAACCGACTGGTTTTCCAAGCAAATATGCTATCAATTGTAGAACATCATCACGACAACATTCCACGGGAAGTTGAGGAAGTCTAACCCAAATCGGAACACGATTTGGAAGCTCCTTCGAAGGGTTGAAACCCACATGCCAAGGTTTGATAAACAACCCCACTTGGTTATGAAAATAGGGACCACCCTCAAAGACCCTATCTCGATCAGCCATGCAATCAAAAGTGATCATGAAGTAATTGTTAGCCAACAACATAATGTCCATTTCACCCTCCGACGACCAGGTCCGTCAGGCCCAAGACACCAAAAATTGAGGATAAACCCTCATCCCCAAAAAATTGCAATATAAGGAATGCCTGGAATAATATTCAATATCTTCAGCTATCATCTCAGGCGGAACGACCAACTTAGGTCTCTCTTGACACCGCTCAAGACATCCATTAACTTTAGTGATGCGAGATCCCCCCGACATGCGATCATCGCCATCTACTGAATCCTGAAAGAAAAGGCTATTGTCAATAACTTTTGTTGCATGCAACGATGCCTTTGAGCCAATCATGGAATGAAAGTCCATGCCTGAAGGGCCCTGCGAAGTCTCCCCCAGAGACATTGAGGCAACAGATCCAGATACGACCATGCAAGGCCGAACACCAACCCTTCCACCAAACACACCACCTCTCTCCACACAGTGCCCACACTGCCCTATCACGCAGAGTCAGAAAAAATAGCGACCCCTTTCCCTTCGCCCACCCTAAAAAAGTTGATCCCCTAGCAGCCAAACCCAAGCATGCACGAGCATGCACCACCATCGAAGCCCCAAGAGCAGGCGCACAACACAACGCACCAAGGATTCCACAGGTGTACAGAAAATGTAGACCAAGCAAGAGCCCTGGCCACGTACACCAGGTGACACACCAAGACCAAAACAGGAAACAACCCCCCCCGAAAATGACCAAGAAACCCCACCCTAGCCACACAAGAACAAAAACAAACTGCTCACAAGCTAAGGCTTGGATTCCCTAGCTTGGTTCTTGGAGTTGCAGCACACGCACCATTGCTTGAAAATAATTGAGCTATATTTAGAGAATGTTGTCTTATTACATTAAATGGTGACACTTGTCTCAATCTAATCAAACCATCATCTAGGGTTTTCTTTTGTTTTTCTTTTATGAGCATTCATATTTCATTGTAACAATTTGTTCAAGTTATTGCATCAATATAATTTCTCAGGTTGTTGAGCACATCTTATTTATTTGATCTCTCATTTGTGATAGATTAATTTCTTGTAGGTGACTTCTAGGAGCTGTGGGGTTCAATAATCAACTGTAACATAGCCAAGGATGAACCTAAAAAATAGTAAGGAAGAATACTCGAATAGGTGGAACAAAATTCATATTCTCCACCATGATAGATATGATTATAGAGGATGAAGATAATTCAACCAATCCTTCATATATTTATCATTGAATTCCTTTTTATGTACATGTTTGAAAGTCCTAATAGGAATGTCCCTCTTTATCATTTTAAGATCTAGTCTTCTAGTTATACTATTGTTACTAAAATAATGCATCCTCCTACTTAATTGGGAGTGATGGGAAAAATCTAATGATTACTTGTAGAAGCATAATAAATGTAAAAAATTGGAAGCATATATTATGTAATATAGAATAGAGGGACAATCAATTTTGTATGCATGTAGTAGATTTTGTCCAAATAATATGAGATTGAGTTTCTTGTCATACATATTTCTTTCATTATTCTAGTATTATGATTGTTTTGATTTTTTGATTCATATATTATTTCATTAAAGGAAAAGAGAAGGGTGTAGTTAATCCAAGCAAGATCCCACTTGATGTGGATTGCAATATTGCTAGTCTAGATTCTTGTATATATAGTTAAATTTATTTATTATAGTTAATAGATCAATTTCATTAAAATTCAACATATGTGTTGAACCTATATTATCTATTGTGTAACTCCTACTTAGCTGAAGAAGTTGTAGAATATTTTATTTTTCTACATGCAACATTTATTTTCTTATTTGTAAGATTTGAATTATTTATTGCAATACACAACTCTAGGATTTCAATCCATAGGAATCTATTGTCATGCATATAACACTTACATCATGCTTAGGAGATACATCCATAGCTTGACATGTAAATGAAGTGCATCATGAAACAAGAGGTCTTTTGGTATTGGATAAGTGTATCCATTGAGTTATGTGTGAGCCTCAATTGCACTGGGTTTAGTGGGAATTGATGGCACTCATCATTTTTGGTGTTGTTGATGATGGTATCAAATTTAGTCTTTTTCAGGCTTTAAATTAATTTTTTATTTCTTTCCTTAGATTAAAATTTATTTCTTTCAACTTAGGAATATGAACCAAAAATAGACTTATCAAATTATTCACTAACATTGTGCATGAGAGAAGGATTTTTTAGATCTAATACATTACATGTAGTAGATAATAGACCCCTTAAAAATATTTAATCTGAAAGACATTGATAATCTAGTAACAATTTCCCTAGAAGAAGCATCTATAGTAATAAACATTGCTACAACTAAATAAAACATAATTAAATTATTTGGGTAGAAAAATGAACCTTTCACCTTAGAATAACAATTCCTATTGGTCTCTTCACAATTTGTTACTAGCCAATAATTGAGTGTACCCCACCATTATATATTTCCTACATTCATTGGGGGAACATCTATGAGAAAGAACCCAAAATATAGTTTTGTCTAAAACATAATGGTTGACAAGGAAAAAAATGATCCTACTAAAACCAACTACCTTTTAGTTTCCATTTTTTGATTAGATAGGACATGCTTTCATGAAAAACATTCCCTCATTTGTCTTACCAAACTTCCATGGTTTGATTATAGAGGACCCAGACACATTTTTGTTTGAATCTTATGTTCTCTTTCAAAGCTATGACTACACCATAGATGCACACAGATGAAAGTTTTTTATAACAACCCTCAAGGATGTAGTAGATATGTAATGGAAAATTGGATAGCCATGAATGAGAAGTGCCTATTAAAATATCAAGAATGTTAGAGAGGCAAGGACATGAGGGGAGATCATATATTTAGAATGAAAAAAAAAGATGATAAGCCATTAAAGGATTATGTAGAGTAGTTTATGTTCTACCTATAGAGTCTCAATAAAATAGGTTATCCCCTAATTCCATCAAAATTATATTCCTTAGGGGACTCAATGAGGAATATATAGATGCTTTGGACTTGTTTAGTGGTGGATAAATTTTTTTAGTACCATTTGATGATGTTTTCAAATCTACAAGAACTATTCAAGGTCCACTATGAAGAAGAACCACAACCTAAGAGCTATAGGCACCACAAAGACTACTGGCAGAGATTTTAGAGTGGATGCCAATAATCTCCTTAAGGACATGAATGATGAAATTATAAACCACATGGAAATAAAATTAATACACTACATACAAAGAAGAAATAGGAGGAAGTAGAGGCAACATTGGTTGAGTTCTTTCCTCATTATCAGTAGAATAAATTTAATTATAAATTCAAGAAAGTGACTAGTATTGCATAATATAGGGATGAGAGACATGATTTCAAGGTAGTGGAAGATAAATATGTGCAATTTTTTAATGTGGAACAACATATACCATGTCCACCATGATAACGTATGCCTTAAGATCCTTTGTTGTATAGTACTTCATTTCGTAGTTTATTTTTAAATTCTACCAATTGGTATATACACCACTAAATTACATGCCCACTTAACCATATAAAAAGTTGATACCACCCAATTGGATACCTCAATAAGGAGGATACAAATAACATCCATCTCCATCATAAACCTAGAATCAATAGTGGAAAGAACAACATAATGCATGGAAGAAATAATTAAGGGAAATCAGCTATGGTTTATCCCTAGTGCTAGCTTCAAACATCAACCACAACCTTTACCATTATAACCAACCATCATGCCAAATATTGCTACTATTGCACCACCTAGAGCTACTTAGCTACTAGCTCAACTTTTACCTAACCCCAACAATAAGTTGGTTCAATTAATATATGCTAATGAGGTACTCTAATACCCAACCTATATGATTGAGGTTAGCAATGTATAATTCCACTAGTAAGGTGCTTCCTAGTCCAACCACACTAGTCATTATGGAGATCCCAATGAAGACTATAAGCATGAATACTAACCCCCACACATATAATAAAACATAAAACCCTAAGCCCACCCATCACATATTAAAATCATGAACTATTATCCTTGATCTTTAAAGAGTTTGGTCGTGTAGAAGTAAGAATCTAAACCTAAGTTTGAATATTAAGAGAAATTAAAAAATGTTTGTATCAAAATTCTCCTATTCTAGGAATTCAAGAATGTACCACTCTACACATACTATTCGAGAATTGTGTCCCAAGCTAATCTCCCCCTTAAATATCCTCCATTGATCAAGGATATTCTAAAAGTGAAATATTTAATGAGAAGGGAACAACTAGAGGAAGAGGTGGAAGACTAGGAATGCCTACACATGTGAGAGAGATGTACCAAAAATGGAAGATTGAATGAGAAGAGAGCAAGTGGAAGAAGAGGTGGAAGACCGAGCATACTTACAAATGTGTGAGAATTTAAGGGATGAATTAGGGGTCAAATATTCTTCCAATTTGGCATGCTCACACATGTATGAGCAAGGAGTACTATGATCTAACAAGTGGCATGTGATAGAGAATTATCATGTGTAAGCATGAAGTGAATAATGTACACATGTAATAATGTGAATGGTTAAGATCTTCATCCACGTAGATGAATTAGGTGGTTCAAATTAAAAGGAAAATTTAATTTTTCTAGTAGTGATGATGTAGAAGTAAAAAATAGAGGAAATGTTAATAAGAGATTAAATGGCTTAACCAATTGACTAATTATGGATTAATTAATTGATTAACCTGGAGGAATTTGGGAGGTAAGGTTAATTGATTAATTTTGTTTAACTGATTGACCTCAGAGGAATGGAGGAATTAATTAGTGATGGATTCCAAAGGTAATGTTATGCCATAGACACACCCCCATCAACTTTGCTTACAAATTTTGGGGAAACCTCTTTTTTTGTGTCAGTTTCTCCCTCAATGTGTTCCATGAATTATGATTTTTAGGTAGGTTTGTGGATCCTTTTTGGACCTGCTTTTCATTTTATTTTTATTTTAGGTATTTTGTTAAAGGTTATAGGACTCTCAAATTCCATGAAACTCTTTAGGTTCCTATCAGGATGCAGGTCTCAATCGAAACCTGAAACCTAGATTCTAGGTTTTAAGTCCACCCAGTGACTTGGTCCCCACTCTTTTCCTTCTCCTTTAAGAATTATTCCAAGAGTTGGGCTTTGATAGGGACTTTGAACTTCGTTCCAAGTCCTTGTTTTGGTTTGCAACCCTAATCCCAACAAGTTCCCACCTACCCATTTGCACATTTATATCATGTATGAACAATCCCCTTGATGGTTTATATGCCTCTTTCTCTCTTCTTCTCATTTCACCTTGCATTTTTGTGTCTATCCTTCCTCTCTTCTCTTTGTTATCTTGTTGTGTGTGGCATGTGTTCATGTTTTATTGCTTGTTTATGTGAATTTGGTGAAACATGTATAGGAAATTTCCCTAGTTATCATCCCAAACTTTATATTGGTTGAGTGTTTGGTTGTGAGGTGGGTATTTCTTTGTTGTGTTACTATTTTTCTTCTTTGTTTTTTTCGTTCCTTTTCTTTATACTGTGTGTTTAGCAATAGCCATAACATTTAGTTCAATTTTTTTTTTAAATCTAGTTTTGGTCCATGCCCTAAACATTGGTCTTGACTTCATTTTTGTTCTATTATTTGGAATTTATGGTTTTGTTTGGTCTGGTTTATAACTTTTATTGTTTTCTATGTCTCATTTTTTGGGTGTTATTTAGCTAGGTTTTATTTTGGTGTTAGGTTTTTTATTTTCTCACATTTTTCCTTTATAGAGTTTCAAACTCTTGACCTTCTTGAAATTATTTTGGGTATTAGGTTGAGAAACAGAATTGGGATGAACGTTCCAAGTCAATTTCCTCACCCATCTCCCATGCCCACCAATTTTATTCCATCTCTTGATGATCACTCATCATTTTTTCTTGGGGCTTAGGTTTCAATCAATATTTGGAACCTAGTTCAAAATCCTCTTTCTCCCCTACTTCTTGGTCTTTCTCTCTCATTATTTTATGATATTTCAAGTCTTAGACACTGAGTGATACCAAGCACATAGTGAAATGAAGAAAAAGATGAAATCTTGGGTATTTGGTTCTAGGGTTTTGACACCTTTCTTAACATTTCATTTAGAGGGTTGAGGTAGTTGGGGTTTGATTGATTTGGACAAGATATGGGATTGACATACAACCTCAAAGGTGAGTCAACCTACCCTTTACCAAACTTGGAATCGATATTGGAATGAAATGCAATGATTTAACTAGGCTAATGATGCAAATAGCTATTTTGATGCAAAAACAATAGATCCAAAAAAGACAAAAAAATTCAAACTTTAAAAATAGATTGAACAAAGTTTTGTGCACTTGTGATATGAATTTAGGGCTGAAAATAGAGGACTAATTTGCCTAGGTGACTATGTCCTTTTTGACCAAGTTTAGATCTATTTTCACAATCCTCTAGAGCTAGATCAAAGCCTTCTTTGTCCAGGTGTATCACTGTCGAATCTTCATCGAGTGTCAAGATAATTGAGTTTTTGTACATTTTCAAGGTGTAGGGTTTGAATGTAACAATGAATAATTGACCTTCAAGCTTTTTCCAATCTTCTTCAAATCTAAAACCTACACATTCAAAGAGAGAGGAAGGGTTGTGTCATATAGAGGCTTGCCTCAGTCAAACCCCTCCACTTCCACAATGGCAATGTCAATGAAAGAGAACTTATCATTTTGAGGGATAGAGGCTAAATGATAAATGAATGATGAATCAACAATGGAATACAACTCACCACTCAAAAATAGCTTCCTTGAAGGACTAAAGTCATACAAATCTCCTCAAGGCTTGATTTTTGGTTGCTTGATTTGCTTGAAGACCTACAAGGGTTAGATCACACAAACAAAATGCTAATGAAAACATGAACAAAATCACATAAATGATGCTTTGATGCTGCAATAATCTTGCTCTTAAATTCTCTTGAATTGATCTCCATTGCTTGATAGTGCTCTCAATTTCCAATATTTTAAAATTAATTTTTGAATGATGAAATGACTAGGTATTTATAGGAATTTAATCTAATTTCCCAAAAAAAAATCTTGATAGTCGATATTTGACATTTGAAATTCAAATAATAAAATTTTGACTCCGACATATTAAAATTTGGAGGCAAAATAGGGGGATCAAGTCACCTAGGGTGAATTAGTCCTGGCCCTATTTTGTGTGATCCAAGGTGTCAGGGGAAAATTTTTAAATGTATGCATTGGTTTTCTACATGGGTTTTCTTGATAAATGTCTAAATGGACTATAAAATACACAATTTAGGAGATTACATGTACAATTAGGTCCATGCATTTAGGGGGGAGCAAAAAATAGTGTGAAATTGTTAAGGGTGACAATTTATGACGCTACACATAGAACCTATCATCTCATTCCTTTTATATTTTTGTTTTAATTGGGTCTCAAGACCCGATCCAAACTTGGAACCAAGGTTCTAAGTACTTGATACCTCTCACAACTCGCTCCTTCCACGTAAAAATACTTTTTTTCATATATTTCCTTTTGGATGTCAAAACCTAATAGGGAATTAGAACCTATGTTAGAGATCTCTATTTTCTTCTAACACCCACTATCTGCCTATCTTTCATCCTTAAATTAATCCTCTTTCTCTCAAATTTCTTGGTACCACTCATTATTTTCTAATATTTCGGGTCTCAGACATCGAGTGATACCAAGGACATTGTTGTGCAGTTTTTTGCACACACACCCCACTGAAAGCAGGGACCCTCTTTTGCTTTCGTTCCTAGTGTTTTGGCCCTTTGATCTTAAGTAATTACTTGCTTTGGAAGGAGTTTGGATGTTTATCTTACCCATTTTTGGTGGTCCCTCTGTGATATTGATTGAAAATCTCAAGTTTTGGACTCATTTCGGGTTTTTCACTGTTCTCAGGAAAATCCTCTCTTGGAAAAATTCCTTGGATACTTTGAAAACCCGGTGGTCGCTGCTTTTACACTGTGATTCAGAAATTCTGGGACTTCACGGAATTCCGTGTTGGTCATATTTCTCGGAACATCTGTTGCCCTATTGAATTCTCAGGTTTTGGTTGGGGTTGTCTTGTTGATTGCATTAATGCTCGATTATACGATTTTTGTGGCATATATTTAATCAATTTTGGGGAGTTTTGTGCCATTAAGTTTTGTCATTTGCTTTCTATTGATTTGAGGTGCTTGATTTGGTGCTTGAATTCGTGAATTTCTGGATTTGGTGGTGCATTTCTTGGGCGTTATCTTAATTGTTGTTGTTTGCTAAGGCGCTGAAGATTGTTATCTGTCGTTGCTATAATCGAGTTTCATTTCATCAATGGTATGTATTCATTTCCTTGCTTGTGATTGATTGAATGTGAATGATTTTTTGGCGTCTTGAGTGTGCTTGGAGTCTGAATTTCTGCATGTTTGGGCATTAGATATCTTGAAGCTAGGGTTATTCGATTTTGTTAGATTGACGATCCCAAGTGAGTATGTGAGCTTGTTTTTTGGTTTCGTTATGGGGTAGCTTGCTTGTGGGGGCCATCAAGATCTTTTGGAAACCTAGCAAAATGAGCAAACTAAGCCCAAGCTTGTTTTGTATGTTCATGGCAGAATTTTAGGGTTTCAGATTTAGGGCATCATCAATTCCTATCGATTTACTTCAGGATAAGTCTCGAATTTAAAGACAATCTACAAGAGGTTCAAATCGAGCTAGCTTCAAGCCCAGGGTCTGCAAATTTGTGATCATTCGATCAATTTGAGTAAAGATTGCGAAGAAACATACAAGGTCTTCGTGAAATTCCTTAACTAACGAAATTCCCCGATTTTCTATTTTCCCTTCATTTTCCCGGAAATGTGCAACAATCCAAAATTATGCCTTCTTCGTAGATTTTTGTTGTCCCTTCATTTTCCCGAAGTTGGTGGATTATTGTTATTTTTGCGGATTTTCGTCCTGGGCGGAATTCCCCAAAACTTTGCTGAAAATGAAGAATTGAGAAATAACATGGTTTATTAGCTGGTGATTACGCATTGCATGATCAATTTGAGTTATTTAAAGATGTATCATGTTGTTTCTTAGTTGATGATGGATGATTAAATGATTGTTGGAGGCCTTTTGTGTTTATTTCACTAAAATCTATTTGGTTGGGAATTTTTTTGAAATTCCTCTTTGGCCTAAGTTCTGCGAGAGGACTGAAAACCAAAACTTTGAGATGAATAATTCTTATGAAGTTTTAGGGAATTTTTCTCATCATGGGACTTATATTGAGGATGAATATTTCATTTGTAATTGATTAGATTGGGTTTCATGTGATCTTTATTATGGTCTCTCTTTGATGAATACAGGCTAAATCAAGTCAAGCAGTTGTTGCCAAGACCAAGGGTAGAGTAATGGATCCGAGTGCAGAGGGGTTCGTTGTTTCTGAGGAAAAAAGAATCAAAATGGATATCAAGAGAAAAATCCCTGAGAGCAAGCTGGCTTCCATCTGGTCAGAGGTCACTGATCCTAATGTTGGATTGTGGGATTATGAAGAGTTTAAGACAAGGATGGCAACACAAAACCTTCCTTTGCTGGCTAGAAGAATATTGGAATTAGGGTTGGCACATGTAGCTAGATTCCCTCCTACAATGCAGTGTTATGAATTGGTGCTAGAATGTGCTAGACACTATGACAGGGGTACGCAAAGGATAGTTTGTCCTCAAGGGAGAATTGTGGAAAACCTTAATCCTGTGTCTATATCCCAAACCTTTGACATGCCTGATAGATCTCATGTGGTGGCTTTTGATATAGATATGGTAAACAAGTTCTATGATGAAGATACCATCAAGTCCCAACAGGTCATCAATTCCTGGCTAGAGAAACCTAAATCCCACTTTTCCAAGCTACCTAAGCAGCTATTTAGAGCCAAATTAAAGAAGGAATACTATGATGTTATCACCCTTCTTAGTAGGGTGGTAGGGTTGAAGAGTGCCGATGTGTTTGAGAATTGGATGTTCCATGTCATTGTGAGGATGGAGCAGAATGTTAACTACCATTGGGCAGGCGTTATAAGTGCCATGATTCATGAACATATGTGTAATGTCCTGCAAATGAAGACCTTCACAATGACCTCCTACTTGGTTTATGCGCTTGCAAGGTTCCATCCATACAAAGGACTAAGTAAAAGGGGTGTGTTTGGGAAGGATGTAATATTTGAGTTCTATCCATAGCTGCACCTAGGTAATTCAAGCTATAGGAGGGTGAATGATGCATTCACCATGTACATCACCAAGTTATTGCAAGGTGCATAACATGTAAGAATATCTGACAATGATAAGGAGTTAATCAAAAGGTATGGGGCTTGGTTTACATAGTTTCCCACCTTCTCATACATAAGGATAGATGGTTGTTAGAGGGCTCCATACAAACTTCCCAGGTATCCCACAGACCACGTTATACTTCTGGAGGTCACAAGGAAGATATGTGACTTTGATGCAATTGTGAAGAAGGATAAGCATAAAACTGGATTTGGTGGTGACTTCCCTTTGAGGATAGACAGTAGTGAGGCATGCCCTTCTATTAATTCAGCCTATGCTTCTGAAGAAGAAATGAGTACTCTAATTTTGTCTTTTCATTCTATGAGAACTAGATTTGATAGGATTGGTGAGGCACAAAAGAAGGCCAACAAGGAATATAGTCATAAGGATGATATACAGGACTATTGGGCCAATGATAGTGATGAATTTAAGGTCAGAAGGAAGAAGTTTTCTAGGCTACCAGTGAACTTAGTCTGGCTATATAATGTGAAGGCCATTCCAGATCAGGTTGAAGATGATGGAGATTTGATTCAAGGCCATGACTATGAAGCTGTGAAATATAAATTAGTTGGAGAAATAGACTAGCTAGAGGAAGAAAAAATAGAGTTAGAGCAGATCATGACTCCAGTGATTAAGTATACTAAGCTATGGCTCAAGCATAAGATGTGGGAGTTGGAAAGTGAAGGTGTGTAGTGCACCTATGATCTAATGGGAGACTTAGAGTCCCATTCCACTTCTGAGGAGTCAACTGAGCAGGATCCTAAAGGTAAGAGCAAGGTGAGCTCTCCTTTGAAGATAAAGATTAAAGATGTTCAGGCAGAGGAAGTACAAGAGACAGAGAAACAAAGAAAGCCTATTGCAAAGAAGAGGAAACACCTTTCAAGGGAAAGGAAGTCAACAAAGGATGAAGCTGAAAAGGAAGATAATGAGGCTGGTTCTTCTATGCCAATGAGAAGAAGGATAGTGATATTATCACAAAAGGAGAAGGAAACCTCTAAGGCAGGGGATGAAGTTGACCCACCAGTAATAAATGTGGAGAGCTTAGGAGAGAGAACAAAGGTATACAGAAGAAGATCAAGAACTCCTTCTCCAAAGGATAGTGTGTCAAGGAAGGATGCTCCTTCAGTTACTCCTACTATGAAACAATGTGATAATATTCCTCCTTCCCAAGAATCTCGTAATGCACCAAGTGAGCCAAGTGAATCCAAAGAGGCAGAGAGTCACCAAGATCCAGAAGGAGAATAATTTCAAGAAGGTGAGCTTTATAGTGCAGAGGCATAAATAGAGAGGGTGTTGCAGTCTCCTCTGGTGACTTATGAAGATTCACTTGTTAGAAGTGAAGAAGATAGATCTCCTTAGAGAGAGGAAATTCTAGTTAGGACTCCATCACCAGTACATGAAGAGGAAGAGCATGATAAAGAAAAGGAAGAAACATTTGAGGAGATTCTTGAGAAATAGGATTTGAATGAAGATATGCCCAGGGATCTGTTGTGTAGTTTTTTGCACACACGCCTCGCTGAAAGCAGGGACCCTCTTTTGCTTTCACTTTTGGTATTTTTTCCCTTTTTATTTTGAGGTTTTGTTACCTTTTCATGTGCTTGAATGATTATCTTATTTGTGCAAATTCCCCCCTTCTAGGAAGCATTTTGAGGATCTAGTGTTTTGGACAATTTTTGGATTTTTGGCTGCTTTCAGGAAAATCCGCTCCTGGCGGAATTCCCCGGATCCTCTCTAGGTTCAATTTCATTTGCCTTGCACGGTAGTTTAGAATTTTTGGGTCTTCGCGGAAATCCGTGGTGGCCAGACTTTTCCAAATGTCTGCTGTCTTGTCGGGTTCCCAGATTTTGGTTCTAAGCTATCTTGTCGATTGCATTTATGATCACTTGTACGATTTCTGAGGGATGTATTTAGTCAATTTTGGGGATTTTCATGCCATTGTGTTTTATCATTCGTGCTCTAATTGACCCGAAGTGCTTGATCTTGAATGCTTGGCTAGATTTGGCGTGCTGAACTTGTGAATTGTGGGATTTGGTAGTCATTTTCTGGGCGTCATAGTTGTTGTAGCTTGCTCGGGCATTCGGGATTGCTGTTTGTCATTGCTATAATCAACTTGCATTTTATCAATGGTATGTACCTATTCCCCTACTTTTGATTGATAAAATGTGAGTGATTCTTTCCATCTTGGGCGTGCTTGGGGTTCAAATTTCTATATGTTTGCACGTCTGGGGCTAGGGTCGCTTGATATTGTTTGATTGATGATTCCCCCAAGTGGGTTTCGAGCTTGCTTTTTCATTTACATCATGAGGTAGCTTGCTTGTGGACCATAACGAACCTTTGTGAGAACTTGGCAGTCGAGTATCCTGAATCCCAAGCATTCCCTATGCATCAATGGCAGAGTTTTAGGGTTTTATGCCTAGGGCATCACCAATTCCTTTTGATTTCCTTCAAGGTGATCTTAGAATTTAAAGATGATCTGTAGGACATCCAAATCGAGTCAGTTGTAGGCCCAAGTTCCTCAAATTTGTGATCGTTCGATAAATTTGAGTGAAATCGTGAGAAAATGTCGACATTCGGGTTTTCCTTCAGTTTCGGGATTTTCCTTTGCTGGCGGATTTCCCCGATTTTCCATGTTCTCTCCGTTTTCCCGAAATGTGTTGAAATCCAGAGTCTTTCCTGCTTTGCAGATTTATTTTGCTACCAGGTTTTCCCAAAATCTCCTTCGTCCTTTCATTTTCTCAAAATCTATATGACATTGCTATTTTCGCGGAAATCCGTCCTGGGCGGATTTGTCCGAAACTTTGTTGAAAATGATGAACTAAGGGATAACATGATTTATTAGTTGATGATTATGCATTGTATGATCAAGTTGAGTTGTTTAGAGATGTATCATGTTGTTTCTTAGTTAAATGATGGTTAATTACATGATTATTTAGTGCTTTTATGCTTATTTCACTATAATTCGCCTGGCTGGGAATTTTCTGAAATTCCTCTATGGCTTGGATTCTGCGGGATGGCTGAAAACCCAAACTTTGAGATGATTAATTTTTATGAGGTTTTAAAGCATTTGGATTATCATTGGACTTGTATTTCAGTTGAATGTGCTATTTGTGAATGGTTAACTTGGGTGTTATGTGATCTTTAGTATGGTTTGTTTGTTGGATGCAGGCTGAGTCAAGCAAGGCAGTGACAAGTGGAACCAAGGGTAGAGTGGTGGATCTAGGTGTAGAGGGGTCTTCTATTTCTAAAGCAGAAAGAATCAAGATGGACATCAAGAGCAGAATCCCTTAGAGCAAGCTGACTTCTGTCTGGTTGGAGGTAATTGATACTAATGTTGGACTATGGGATTATGAAGAGTTCAAGACAAGAATGGCTGCACAAAACCTTCCTTTTTTGGCTAAAAGGACTTTGGAATCAGGATTGGCACATGTAGTTGAATTTCCTTCTATAGTGCAATGTTATGAGTTAGTGCTCGAATGTGCTAGGCACTATGACAAAGGAACACAGAGGATAGTTGGTCCCCAAGGGAGAATTATGGAAAATTTAAATCCTGTGTCTATAGCCCAAACCTTTGACATGCCTGACATGTCTCATGTGGTGGATTTTGATATGGATATGACAAAGAAGTTCTATGAGGAAGATACCATCAAGTCTCAACAGGTCATCAACTCATGGTTGGAGAAGCCTAAGTCTCACTACTCCAAGCTGCCCAAACAACTATTTAGAGAAAAATTCAAGGAGTACTATGATGCCATCACCCTTCTCAACAGGGTGGTAGGGTTAAAGAGTGCTGGAATGTTTGAAAATTGGATGTTCCATGTCATTGTGAGGATGGAACAAAATATTAACTATCATTGGGCAGGTGTTATAAGTGCTATGATTCATGAACAGATGTGCAATGTCTTGCAAACAAAGACCTTCACAATGAATTCCTACTTAGTCTATGCACTTGCAAGATTCCATCCATACAAGGGGCTAAGTGCAAGGGGTGTGTTTGGGAAGGATGTGATCTATAAGGTTTATCCATAGCTACATTTGGGTAATTCAAGCTATAGGAGGGTGAATGATGCATTCACCATGTACATCACCAAATTATTGCAAGGTGGAGAGCATTTGAGGATATCTAACAATGCCAAGGAGCTGATCAAAAGGTATGGGGCTTGGTTCATACAGTTTCCCACCTTCTCATACATAAGGATAGATGGTTGTCAGAGGGTTCCATATAGACTTCCCAGGTATCCCACAAACCATGTTATACTTCTAGAAGTTACAAGACAAATTTGTGATTTTGATGCCATTATGAAAAAAGATAAGCATAAGACTGGATTTGGTGGTGACTTCCCTTTGAGGATAGGAACTAGTGAGGCATGCCCTTCTATTAATTCAGCCAGTGCTTCTGAGGAAGAAATGAGCACTCTTGGGTTATCCTTCCATTCCAAGAGGTCTAGGTTTGATAGGACTGGTGAAGCATAAAAGAAGGCCAATAGAGAATATAGCCACAAGGATGATATAGAAGACTACTGGGCCAATTGTAGTGATGAATTTGAGATTAGAGAGAAGAAGTTTTCCAGGTTGCCTGTTAACTTGGTCCAACTATGTAATGTGAAGGCTATTTTAGATCAAGTTGAAGATGATGGAGATTTGATTCAAGGCCATGACTACGAGGCTGTGAAGGATAAATCAGTTGGAGAAATAGACTGGTTAGAAGAGGAGAAAATAGAACTAGAACAACTTATGATTCCAATCATTAAGTAAACGAAGTTGTGGCTCAAGCATAAGATGTGGGGGCTAGAAAGTGAAGGTGTGCAATGCACCTATGATTTAATGGGAGACTTGGAGTCTCATTCCCCTTCTGAGGAGTCAACTGAGTAGGATCCTAAGGGTAAGGGAAAGGTGAGTTCTCTTTTCAAGATAAAAATTAAAGATGCTTAGGCGGAGGAAGAACAAGAAGAAGAAAAACAAAGGAAGCCAATTGCAAAGAAGAGGGAACATGTTTCAAGAATGAGGAAGTCAACAAAAAATGAAGCTGAAAAGGAAGACAAAGAGGTTAGTGTCCCTATGCCAAAGAGAAGAAGAATGGTGCGATTATCACAGAAGGAAAATGAAAGCTCCAAGGTAGGGGAGGAAGTTGGCCCACCTGTGATAAATGTGGAGAGATCAGGAGAAAGGACACAAGTATATACAAGGAAATCAAGAACTCCTTCTCCTAAGGACAATGTGCCAAGAAAGGATCCCCCTCTAGTCACTCATGATGTAGAACAACATGATGATATCCCTCCTTCCCATGAAGCTCACGATGAACTAGGTGAATCCATGGAAGAAGAAGGTCACCAAGAAACAAAAGGAGAAGAATTTCAAGAGGGTGAGCTCTTTAGTGCTAAGGCAGAAATAGAGAGGATTTTGTAGTCTCCCTTGGTTACATATGATGATTCACCTGCTAGGAGTGAAGAAGTTAGACCTCCTTAGAGAGAGGAAATACTAGTTAAGACTCCATCACCAGTGCACAAAGAAGAAAAGCATAATGAAGGAAAAGAAGAAACAACTGAGGAGATTCCCGAGAAGAGGGATTTGAATGAGGATGCACCCAAAGATCAAAAAGATGAAGTTAGGCAGAGTAAAATTCAACCTGAATCTATTGTCCCAAGCTGGTTAGATAAGAAGTTAAAGAGCAAATAGATTTTTGTGGATGACACCTCTCCCAATTGGGATGAGCTATTGGAAAACATAGGAAAAGGTAAAGGAAAGAAGAAAGCTAGGGTTATCTCCAGGATTGAGAGAGATGAAATGAATAACAGGGTGGTCCACATTGCTACTCCTGCTCCAGATAAGAACATAGATGATGTAACTGGAAATGATTACAATGTATAGACCATTAACCTAGGGCCTACTTCTATGGAACAATAGATTGAAGAGTATGAAGGATCTAGTGCTGTGATCTTGGGTAGGTTGAGGAAAGAAGTGCAAACTAAGCAAGAACTAAAGAAGGAGAATGAGAAATTAAAAAATTACTTGCAAGACTTGATGAAGCCCTTGCAATCTATTGGCTCCTCATCTTCTGCTGTGAGTTTCTTGCCACAAGAAACCATAACAAAGCTGGAGAGGATGAAGACCACTACTCTTTCCACAGTGAACTAGTTACAAGGGGTGCAAACTAAGGGAGATAATGCTATCAAAGACATCCTTTCAATTGGAGGAGATGCAATGAGGTCAATAAATTGGTTGAAAGATGTATTGGCTCAAGATAAGGAAGATGTAGATCTCCTGTTGCAAACCAAGACCATTATGGAGTATACTGAAGATAAGTTGGTGAGTGATGGAATTCTTCCTTCCTCCAGAGCTGCAGAACCTTGGGAATGGTTTGAAGCTTTGAAAATATGGAAAAAGGTTTTGAAGAAGGTATATAAGCAGAGAAGGAAAATTGAAGACACCTTGACCAATATCTATAATAAATGCATTTCCTTCTTTGAAGTGATGACAAGGAGAAATAAGTTTGCACTGAAGCATTTGAGTTGAGAGCAGTTGAGAAAATGGTGACGAGATGCATATTCTCCAATAAGTGAAGATCCAGTTACTGAATGTCAGTTGGATGATACGGCCACCTATATTGTAGTTATTGATAAATATCAAACTAGTAAGGTTGAGTGGGATAAGTCGGTAGAACAATTAAGAGAAAATATTAAATCTATTGAGAAGAGACTTAAGGTTTTACCTCTGCCACCTATAGCCGACTTGGACAAGATACTTTTGATGGTGCATGATAGGGTGGAGTGAAATAAAGATACAGGAGGAAGCAGTTAATGCAAGGATACATCAAAATTCGTGCTTCCCATTATTTCTCCCCTTCCTCCACATGCATTGGACTGAGCTTTGTTGGAGACCCCAGGCCGATCTAGATGGAATACTTGCATTTAATGTCCACTTTGTTTATTTTGAATTCTCCTTGGGCTGACTTGTTTATGGCTATTTTATTGTAAACCCTAACTAGGCCGACATATCTTGGGGGTTTCTATTAATATGGCATTCTGCCTCATTTGTAAGGGCTAGATAGTTTTTCTTTGGAGTGAATTAAGCAGTATAGTAGGAGCTAGAGTTAGGAGTTAGTTTTACTTTCAAGCAAGCGAGTGCTGTAACAAAATACTAGAATTGTTGCTACTTTGGGTAATTTAATGCAAGTGAAGACATTGTGATTTGGTGCCTTTCTTGTGTTGAATTTTATCTGGCATGGTTCTTGTGATTCTATCTTTGGAATTGCTTAATTTTATTTGATAGATGTGTTAGGTTTAATGTTAGATAAATTGATAGTGTTTATGATTTGGTACTTGAAGTGTTGCAACAATATCTGGTCCATACTTTTCACAACCAACTGATTGTTAGTTTCTTTGCAAAGTTAGCCTGGACTTTTATATTCATTAAGCTTAGTTCAATTGTGAAGGTTTATTCATTTCGATCGAAATAGGGTTGTTTTGAATGAATGTTAATGATTTAAAAATATTTAATGCCTTAGAAGATTGCACTATTTATGTAAGATTGCAGATTCATCTGGGTCAAGTAGAAATCAATTTCTGAGGGATTGGTCCATTTCAAGTGTTTTGTCATTTGCATTATTAATCTTAGGAGTAGTATTTCAATTTAGGAACCTCTTTGAAACCTTATATATTTTGTTATTTCTTTTATCATTTGGGTTAAATCTAGGATTGGAAATATCATCATATTGCTAGATCTGATAAATTTAAAGATTCAGTATTTGCTTGTAGTAAGGTCCCTTTGTGATTACCAACATTCTCACATTTATCACTGAGTTTTTTATGCATTGTCAAGACCTGACATTAGAGACCTTGGGGTTATCTCTTGAGGCTTTCTAATAGAGATTTACCTTTCAAGAGAGATAGAATATCAGATTCTGTCTGAGTTGTTGCTATGCAGAAAACACCATCAACAAGATCAATAGGATGAAGTTGGACAAAGCAATGTACAATATGATTCTACTGTTCCAGGTTGGTTGGACAAAGAATTAAAGAGTAAACAAATTGTTGTAGATGATACTCCTCCCAATTGGGATGAATTACCAGCGAATAAAGGAAAGGGTAAAGCAAAGAAGAAAGCCAAAGTCATCTCCAAGATTGAGAGGGATGAAGCCAATAATAGGGTGGTTCACATTGCTACTCTTGCTCTTCATAAGAATAAGGATGATGTAACCGGTAGTGACTACAGTGTGTAGACTATCAACCTAGGGCCTACTTCCATGGAACAAGAGATTGAAGAGTATGAAGGATCTAGTGCCGTAATCTTGGGTAGATTGAGGAAGGAAGTGCAAGCCAAGCAAGAATTGAAGAGGGAGAATGAGAAATTAAAGAAGTACTTGCAGGACTTGATGAAGCCCTTGCAATCTATTAGCTCCTCATCATCTGCTGCGATCTTTCTGCCACAAGAAACCATAACATAGTTGGAAAGAATGAAGACTACTACTCATGCCACAACGAACTGGTTACAGGGGGTGAAAACTAAGGGAGATAATCCTATCAAGGAAATCCTTTCAACCGGTGGAGATGCTATGAGGTCAATAAATTGGTTAAAAGATGTATTGGCTCAGGATAAGGAAGATGTAGATCTCCTATTGTAGAAAACCAAGACCATCATGGAATATACTGAAGATAAGTTGGTGAGAGATGGAATTCTTTCTTCGTCCAGAGTTGCAAAACCTTGGGAATGGTTTGAAGTTTTTCAAATAAGGTAAAGGGTTTTGAAGAAGGTGTATAAGTAGAGGAATAAAATTGAGGACACCTTGACCGAGATCTACAATCAATGCATTTATTTATTTGAGGTTATGATAGGTAGAAAAAGGTTTGCACCGAAGCACTTGAGCTTGGAATAGTTGAGAAAATGGTGGCGAGATGTGTATTATCCAATCAATGAGGACTCAGTCACTGAACACCAATTAGATGATGCAACCACCTATATTGCAATAATGGATAAATATCAAACCATGAAGGTGGAATGGATAAATTGGTAGAACAGTCAAGAGAGGACATTAAGTCCATTGAAAGGAGAATCAAGGTTTTGACTATGCCACCTATAGCCGACTTGGATAGGATATTTTTGATGGTGCAGGATAGGGTGGAACGAAATAAGGACAAAGGGGAAGGTAGTTAATACTATGCCTCATCGAAATTTGTGCTTCCCCATTATTTCTCTTCTTCCTTCGTATGCATTGGACCGAGCTTTGTTGGAGACCCCAGACTGACCTGGATGGAGTACATGCATTTAATGCCCACTTTGTTTATTTTGAATTCTCCTTGGCCGACTTGTTTTGTGGCCGATTATTATTGTAAACCTAATTAGGCCAAAATATCTTGGGGGTTTCTATAAATATGGCATTTTGCCTCATTTTTAAGGGCTAGATAGTTTTTATATTGGAGCGAACTAGGCAATATAGCAAGAGCTAGAGTTAGGAGTTAGTCTTATTTTCAAGCAAGCAAGTGTTGTAACAAAATACTGGAATTGTTGCTACTTTGGGTAATTTAATGCAAGTGAAGACATTATGATTTGGTTCCTTTCTTGTGTTGAGTTTTATCTGGCATGGTTTCTGTTATTCTATCTTTTGAAGTTGTTAAGTTTATTTGATATATGCTAGGTTTAATCTTAGAAGAATTGACAGTGTTTATGATTTGGTACTTGAAGTTTTGTAGCAATCTCTGGTCCATACTTTTTGCAACCAACTGATTGTTAGTTGATTTGAAAAGTTAGTCTGGACTTTAAATTCACTGTGCTTAGTTCAATTGTGGATGTTTGTTCATTTCAATTGCAATAGGATTGTTTTGGATGAATGTTCATGATTTGAAAATCTTTAATGCCTTAGAAGATTGCACTATTTCTATAAGATTGCAGATTCATTCGCGTCAAGCAAGAATTAGTTTATGAGGGATTGATCCATTTCACGTATTTCATCATTTGCATTGCTAATCTTAGGATTAGTGTTAAATTTAAGAATATCTTTGAAACCCTTATCTTTTTTCTATTTCTTTGTTATTTGAGTTAGATTTAGGATTAAAAGTATCACCATATTGCTAAATCTAATAAGCTTTGAGATTCAGTATTTGCTTGTAGTAAGGTCCCTTTGTGATTACCAACATTTTCACATTTATCACTAAGTTGTTTATGCATTGTCAAGACCTGACATTAGAGACCTTGGGGTTATCTCTTGAGGCTTGATGATAGAGATTTACCTTTCAAGAGAGATAGGATATTATATTTTTTCTGAGTTGTTGCTATGCAGAAAACATCATCAATAGACATAGAACCTAGTTTCGACTCCTCATTTCCACACAGTTCTCATCATTCACTCATAATAAACTTATCCTCTCATTCATTTTATATGTTTGTTTCTAATTAGGTCTCATGAACCGATCAAAACTTGGAACCTAGGTTCCACATTATTGATACCTCTCACAACCCACTCCTACATAAAATATTTTTTACATATATTTCCTTTCGAATTTCAAAAACCAAGAGGGACTTAGAACCTAGGCTCCAAATCTCCATTTTATTTTGACACCCACCATCTACCCATCCTTCATCCTTAAGGTTTTACATTATTTCAATTTGAATGTCGATATTTGATAAGAATCTAGGATCTCATACTAGGTTCTTGTTTTCTTTTGATTCATGTCTTCTACTATTTGATCAAATTTTACATTCCACATTACTTACCATTGGATTATAGGGCCTTATAAGAAATTGAAACCTAGTTCCAAGTTCCTTGTATGAATTGAGGCTTGGGACCCACTTGCTTTACAAATTAGGTTCTAGGTTCTAATTCCAACCTGACTCCTAGAATTGACATATGAAAAATAAAATAAAATATGGTGAAAGAATAAAACACCTTGAAATTGTAGGGATTATTTTAGTGGGGTCTCTTGTATTAATAAAATTTATTTTAAATTCATATCATCCTTAGAAACTTAGATAATGAATATAAAACCCAAAAATGGAAACTCATTAGGTTCTACATATCTCACTATAGAATGGCTAATAAATCCTCTAACAAGTTGGAAAAGTCTTCTCCAACCATGAAATATGAATTACAAGGAGTGACAAGGGCTTCCAAGATTACCTCTACCATATAGGACATTATTGATATAGACCAAAGACACATTGACCTTTAAAGCATTAGACAAATAACTTTTGGGGATGAAGCTATTGCAAGATCCTAAACCATAGAAAATTTAAGGTTGACACACATTATTGGATTTTCAGCCTCTCTTCAATGCCCCAAGCTAATCATGGAAAGTGATACTCATTATGATCCCAATACTAGAACTTCTAGGGACCTAGGTGGTAATATTTTCCTTGACATCAACCTACACTTTATTTCCCACATCTTCTTCTTCTTCGTACAGTTCAAGGAATTACTGAAAACTCTAACAAAACAAAAAAAAATCAAAATTTTAAGAGAATGAGGAACACAATGTGAGACATCTCAACAATTATTGGATAAAAAAGAAAAGGAAGGTCATAAATAAGATCCTTAATAATCACAATAGGACTGACTTCCAAGGTGAAATAGGGGATATCATCACTCCATTGAATAGAGTAATGGAAAAAAATGAATCCAAGGCTTATCACACTTGAATGTATTAGTTAATCTATGTTATACTCAAGGATGTTAAATAATTTGATTGGGCACAACTAGTTTGATTTTAATTGATATATAAATAAATAAGAAGTTATTTATGAATTCTTATATCATCTATCTACTTCAAGAAAAACTGCATTTCTAGGTTTGACAATAGAGGGTACATTAGGTGAAGGGGATGGACAATAAAGAGTTTGGGAATACTACATCCAACTTAATCCTAAATAATCCTAGAAGCATTTCAAAAGGGTTAATGATGCTTTTATCTACCCTATCATCAATAAGCTATCCAACGATGACTTGTTAAGAATTTCATATGCAACTAAGTAGTTAATATCTGGGTGGACACATTGGTTTATCCAATTCCCTAAGTCTAGTTATATTTGAATATTAGGATTATGAGGAATCCTATTTTTCATCCCCATATATTATAGAGATAAAGTGATACTATTGGAGTTCAATCAATAGATTTTGGAGATCCATAATAAATTTACAAAAAATCATAAGCTGGGTGTATAGTTTCCTTTTTTTTTGGGTTCTTATAGTTGTCCAAAAATAACGTGTTCTTGAGCTTTTGAGGAAGAATTATCTTTTTTAAATTTCAAGACATATAACACATGGGTAGGATATGACCCAAATGAAAGAGCAAAGAATTTTTTTGGTCCAAAATACATGATAAAAAATAAATAGGTTCTAACAATTGTTGAGAAATTTAATCTCTATCTAAATATGAATTTAATGGATGAGATTCAAGTCTTGGACTACAACAACATGAAAATCTAAAAATTATATGCAAATCTAGAAAAATTATGTTACCTTATATGGAATTACATGATTAGATCCATCTTCTTTATGGTGCCAAAAAATAGCCAACATAACATTCTTATAAACACTACCTTATGTGAACTTATAACAACAATATATGAAGAATAACATCACAATAAGATCAAAACAATGAGGCACAAATCAACAACACAATATTTACATGGAGAAACCCTTGCAGGAAAATATCAAAAAAGAAGAGGCTAAGTATGCATTATCATCAAATAAATAAGATTACAATACAACCAATTCCATTCTCCTCTTTTCCTCTAATATGAAAGCACCTGTGTACTTGTGAACAACCTCCTTATGCCTCAACATGTCCTTGTTCTTGTAGAGTAACACTACATTCAACTATTCCTCATACTTTCTACATCCAAAGAGCTGATTTTCTAGATGTGTGAAGAGGTCTTAAGACCAAAAAAAGGATTCCAAAGATGAATCCTCAATCCAAATCAACCAACACTTGGAAATCTTCCATGGAGTACAAAAGGACACCTATTTTGGCTCTAATACTTTCCTTGCAACTTGGGTATCCAAACATGGAATGTAAACATTATATGAAATGTAATAAATGATAGAAAACCAAGTGACACATGTTGCGTATTTCTTAGCACCTGCTTGGAGAATCCCAACAGTCACTCATTTATCCTTTCCATTATCTTTTATCTCATTCTAGGCATCCACTTGTGGAGAAAATGATATTAAATGTTTATGTACACAAGTCACCTTTATTATTGCGAGTGAACCTACTAGGTCTCAAAAATGCAGGTTGTAAATCCTAAGAGGATGTCAGGCTATATGACTAGACTTACATTGTTTTTGAACTAACGAAAAGAGTTAACCTATATGGTTGATGACTCTCTGCACTTCAAGCTTTGCAAAACCTAGGCAGGTGAACCTTGATGACTAATGCAGATTTAGCAAATTGTGTGACTTGATTGTTTTTAAGTATCTACCCACAATGACATAAAGTGTGGAATAGATGAAGGCTTGTTTACTATTCCTACTCCTAATGCTGAAATTAAGATGTGAAGATATGAATGAGATTCTTTTGAGTTTTCTATAATGGGATGTGTAATGACTAGTGCCTAATCCTATTGGGTTGATGGAGTCAAGAGGTGAGTGATGTGTGACTAACTTGCTGGATACAGTTCAAATTTATTGGCACTTGTGACTATTTACACCTTGTGTAAACGTGCAAGAATGTAATTATCAAACTCTTCTTATCGATCCAAATTATTCTTATAAGGTTATTGTGATTAATTAATAGGGAGTTTTAATCATTTTGAAGGAACTAGTTAACTAAATCACACAAAAGCAACAAGTGTGCCCTGATAGATCAAATATACTTCTGATTTGAATAACAAGATAGAACCAAACTAGAGATAGTATGCTAATTTTATCGATTATAGGGCTCTTCTTATCGATCCGAATAATACTTCTAGATTACTATGATTGAATAAAAGGATTTTAATTTTTTAAAGAAACCAATTAATCACACCCCACAAGAACAACAAATGTGTCCTAAAAAATTGAGCTTGAGGCACCAATTTAAATAATAAGAAAGCATCAAATTGGAGACATCCAAATAATCAGATAATAAGAACAAACAATTGACACCAAAATTTAGCCACAGTATTAGATCTTCTCTCCATTGTATTTAGTTCAAAAATGATACATTATATAGCAGAAGTCTTTTAAGTTGTAAAATATGTATGTTGATATGGTTGCTATTCTACTGATAATCATATTCTAATGATATTCTTCATCTGGCCTTGGTTTCCCTTTATATATGTGGGAAGCAACAAGCTTCAAGCCTTTTACAAAAAGTCAGTTCATTTCATAACTAAACGCTAATAATTGGATTAAACATAAACAAAGAGAGTAAAAAGTTTGCAAATAATTCATGATGCACCATGATCTGTTAATCTCCATTAGGTACCTGTTGATGGTGTTTTCTGCACAACAACAACTCAGACAGAATATGATATCCTATCTCTCTTGAAAGGTAAATCTCTATCAGCGAGCCTTAAGAGATAACCCCAAGGTCTCTAATGTCAAGTCTTGACAATGCATAAACAACTCAGTGATAATGTGAAAATGCTGGTAATCACAAAGGGACCTTACAAAACAAATGATGGAAGTATTAAACTTATCAAATTTTGCAATGTATTGATAGTTGAATTCCTAAATCTAACTCATATTTGAAATAAATAGCAAAAGATAAGGGTTTAGAGAAATCCTAAGATTAATATTACTCCTAAGATTAACAATGCAAATGATAAAATATTTGAAAGGGACCAATCCCTCAAAACCAATTCCTGCTTAACCCAAATTTAATCTGCAATCTTACAGAAACAGTGCAATCTTCTAAGGAACTAAAGATTTTTAGATCATGAAACATTCATCATACCAACCCTATTTTGAAATTGAAATGAATAAATAGTCATAATTGAACTAAGCACATAAATATAAGGTACATGCTAACTTTACACAACAACTTACAATCAACAAGCTGCTAAAAGTATGGACTAAGGATTGCTACAAACATTTCAAACATCAAACCATAAACACCATTGAATCATATCTAACTCTAAATCTAACATATATCAAATGTTTTCAAAGCAATATTGAAAGATAGAATAACAAGAACCATGCAAGATAAATCAACACAAGAAAGAGCACCAAAGCACAATGTCTTTACTTATATTGGATCACCCAAAAGTTACAACAATTCCAGTATTCAGTATTACAACACTTGCTCTTAGAAAAATACTAACTCCTAACTCTAGTTCCTGCAACTATCACTTGGATTTTTTATTTTCTAACCCCTAAAAATGAGGCAAAACTCCCAATTTATAGCCACTTTCAAACTAGATTGGCCCAATTAGGGTTACAAAAAGGTCGGCCAAAATAGGTCAACCTAGAAGCTTCCTTGAATAAAATAATCTTTTTTTGCATTTAATATGTGGGCCCATTCTAGGTCGGCCTAGAATCTCCAATGTAGATCGCTCTAATACATGCAGAGGTCGGAGGGAGAAATGTGTGGAAGGCCCTAGATAAATGGGAAGTAGAAATCTCGATGCAATCATTCATTAACTGGCCTCTTATCTTTATCTTGACCCAATTTATCTTGCACCTGAAGAAAAATCATCTCCAAGTCGGCCAATGGTGGAGTAATCAATACTTTAAATATTCTTTCAATTGATTTAATCTCCTCCCTTGATTGTTTAATGACCTTGTCCCACTCTACCTTGAGATCCTGAAATTTCTCGATGATAGCAGTATAGGTGGCCACATCATCCAAATGGTGGGTGGTGATTGGGCCATCATCAACTAGAGCATACACTTCATGCCACCATTTTCTTAATTGTTCAAGGCTCAGATGTTTTGGTGCAAACTTCTTCCTTCCAGTCATCGCTTCAAAGAAGGAGATGCATCTATTATAAATTTCATTCAATGTATTCCCCACCTGTTGACATTGTTTATGATTTTTTTTCAGAATTCTCTACTTGATCTGCAAGGCCTCATACCACTCCCAAGGTTCTGAAACCTTTGAGGAAGACAAGATTCCATCACTTATTAATCTTTCCTTAGTATAGTCCATAATTGTCTTTGTTTTCTATAGGAGAAGGTCCACATCAGCTTTATCTTGTACCAATAAATTCTGCAACCACTCAAATGATCTATGTGCATCTCCACCGATTGACCAAATTTCCTTAATCAGACTGTCTCCTCTAAGCCCCACTCCTTGTAACCATTCATGTGTAGCTTGTGTAGAATTTTTCATCTTTTCAAGTTCACAAATTGTCTCCATAAGCAAGAAATCTCCTATTGATGAAGAAGAACCAACCTGGCCGATGGACTACAAGGGTTTCATGAGATTTTGCAAATGTTTCTTTAACTCTACATTTTCTTTCTTCAATCTTTCCTTGGCCTGTACTTCTTTATCCAATATTTCCAAAATTGTAGTAGCAGACCCCTTGAACTCTTCTACTTCTTGTCTTCTAGAGGCAAGCCCCAAATTTATTATTGGAATGCTATAATCTTGAGGAGTTACCTCATCCTTATTTTTATCTATTGCATGAGTGGAAATATGAATCACCTTGTTGCTTGATTCATCCCTATCAATTTTGGAAATAGTTATGGCATTCTTCTTTGTTTTACCTTTTCCAATATTAGCCAGTAAATCATCCCAACTCAGAGGAGTATCATCTATAACTACTTTCCTGCTTTTTAATTCCTCATTGAGCCAACTAGGAGTGGAAATATCCGACTGGCGCTCACCTTGTTCAACCCTTTCTTATTGACCAGAGGAGGATTCAACATTTGAATCATGCACTACAAAAAATTCTTCACCTTTATCTTCTTCTTCCTTATCTTTCTCCCTATCTTCCTCTAGATTCTCATTCTTTTCATGCATTTATGTGACTTGATGAATTGGAGAGAGAGTTCTTTCATGCATCTCTTCCTTCTCCAGGGATTTATCTCCTTTGTCATTGATAGGTGAATCCTCATGTGATAATGAAGAAGTCTGCAAAATGCTATCAATATCTACCTCCATGCAAGATCCCCATCCTTAAACTCTTTTGTATCCTCACCTTGAGGGGTATCCTCAACAATTACATCTGTTGGCTCCTTTTCTTCATCATGCAATTCCTGAGCAGAAGGAGAGACAAAAGTATCCTTTTGCTGCTATGTAATAGGGGGAATCATGGAGGCAACCTCTTTCACTATACTCCCTTTAGGGGGATGGAGTTCTTGATTTCTGGGTATAAACATGTGTTTTCTCTCCAAAACTCTTAACATTTACCAACTCTGGTCCTATCTCACCCTCTCCCCTTAGAGGCTCATTTTTCTTCTTCGATACTCTTGTTATTCTTCTCCTTTTAAGCATAGGGGAATCACCCTTCTTTCCCTCTTCCTCAGGTTCCTCATCCTGAGAAGATTTCTTCCCTTTGGAGGTAATCCTTCTCTTCTTTGCAATGGAATTTATTTTCTTTTCTTCTCCAGTCTTTGTTTAATCACCTTTGATCTTAATTTTGAAAGGGGAAATCACCTTTTCCTTGCCTTTTGGGTCCTGCTCCTCCTCAGAAGAAGACTGAGATTCCAAGCTCCCCATTAACTCATAAGTATACTGCTTCCCTTCATTATCTAGCTCCCAAATATTATGCTTGATCCACAACTTAGTGTATTTGACTACAGGAGCATTGATTCATTCCAATTCTATTATTTCTTCCTCCATCCAATCAATTTCACTTATAGGCTTATCTTTAACTGATTCATAATCATGGAGTTGTATCACTTGTCCATCATCATCAATTTTATTTGGGATGGCCTTGATACTGTATAGTTTGATCAAGCTGCTAGGCAACCTGGATAACTTCCTAAAAACTTCAAATTCATCTTTACAATTGGCCCAATAATTTTCAAGGTCATCCCTATGTCTGAATTCCCTGCTAGCTTTCTTTTGAGCCCCACCTGTTCTGTCAAATCTGGGCCTCTTAGTATGTAAAGACAAGTTGAAAGTTCCCATCTCTTCATTAGAAAACTATGCTGTGGCCAAGGAAGGGCAATCCTCATTACCTCCAACCCTTAGTGGGAATTCATTACCAAAACTTGTTTTGTGCATATCCTTCTTCACAATTGCATCAAAGGCACAAATTTTCCTTGTGACCTCCAAAAGGATGATATGATCTGTAGGATACTTGGGCAATCTGTATGGAGCTTGTTAACAAATATTTAACTAGCTCCCTTCGGGTGTATTTTTCTCTATGTGCCGGCTCGTGCATCGCAAGGTCAACTTCGACCTTTTATCAAGGTTTTTCTCTGCCACTCCACGTGTCTACTCCTCACGACTCCGAGTCTCAGCATTTCTTTCACATCCCAGCAAGCTCTGCTATGCTTCCACGTGTTGCAGCTATGAGATTCTTTTGATCATGTTTTCTTGCTATCTCGTCAGGCTCCGAAAGGCTGCCACGAAGCCCTCATTCCTAAAAGGTTATGGCAGGCCCCATGGTTGCTGTCTATAGTGCATACTTGCTACATGTCTTCCATTCACAAATTTTTTAGCGCGGAGATGGAGTAGCAACCGTGGGCAGCGAAATGCTGCCATGCATCTCTGTTGTGCCCGAATGATGATCGTTCCCTTCGTTGTTAATGAAGGCTTCACTCATTTGACACATGTAGCATTAACGCAAGTACTCAGCAGCGAGGGGAGAGAGGTTCATATAGGCAGCGAAAGGCTGCCACGTGCCTAACCAACGGATTTCAGATTGGGTGAAGGACCAGATGAACCAGATAATGCTATTAGTCGCTACATGTCATAATCATTCACACAAGGGGTGACACTTGTCTGATCGGGCCTTCCAGGACTACCACCATCATTTGTAGAGGATGCATCTATGCTTGGGATGACCGAATGCTTGGTTCCTGATCATTTTTGTTGCAATGACTTTGAGAATATTTTGATTCTGGCATCATTGCCGGGGATTGTAAAATCTTTTCTGTTGCTGCTCTCCGAAGCGGTGGGAGGTTTTCCTGCTATATATACTTTTCTTTTTTATGAGAAAGAGGGGTCTGAAATTTGAGGAAAACATTGGTTTTAGTTAAAGGTTCCAGGGCTTTATTCTTGTTTTTATTGGATTGCAAAAAACTCTCAGACTGTGCCAATTGTTCGACCTTTCTATTTTTTCATGCTATTTGATCAAACTGTAAACTGTGCTTTTTATTGTTTGGAAAATTCATTTAATAACTTCTATATATGTTGAATGCAAGTTTGCTTACCTAGATCATGTCTAATGACTCTTCTTGGCAGTAAGAATGTATGCAATGTTATTTTATGCCGATAAATGGATTGTCTATGCTATCATCTTGAGTCTCTAATGTTCTGGAACACTACAACACCATTCATGCCCTTAGATCTATGATTTATCGTGCCTATTATTAAGTCTTGGCACATTGCCTTAGGTTAGACTTCATTTTATTATATCTGCTTCTTTTTCCCTTTCCAACCCCCATTATAGAAGAAGCCGACTTCTCTAAAAATTTGGAGGTTACTTAGTTTAGCACAAAAGGTCCCCCTTAAGCTGAGTTTCCCATAAGGCACTGTTACCTCATCAAATTTTGGCGTCAACAGAGCTCTTGGACAACCATCAATCCTAATGTAGGAAAATGTGGGAAATTGTATGAACCATGCTCCAAACTTCTGAATCAATTCCTTGGAAACATCAAAGATTTTAACATGCTTTGCACCCTAGAGCAACCTTGTAATGTACATGGTTAATGCATCATTCACCCTTCTATAGCAAGGGCTATCCAAATGTAGCTGAGGGTAGACTTCATAAATTATATCTTTGCCAAAGACTCCCCCCTTATATGGATGGAACCTTGCCAAGGCATAGACCAAATAAGATGTCATAGTGAAAGTTTTGGTCTGCAACACATTGGACAACCGCTCATGAATTATCCTGCTAATTATTCCTGCCCAATGGTAGTCTGTGCCTTGTTCCATTCTCACTATCAAATAGAACATCCAATTTTCAAACATTCTTGCATTCTTCAGACCCATCACTCTACTGAGAAGAGTGATTGCATCATAGTAATTTGATTTGAACTTATCTTTGAACAACTATTTTGGTAGTTTAGAAACATATTCCTTGGGTTTCTCGAGCCAGGTATTAATAATCTCCAAAGCCTTATTTGTATCTTGCTCATAATATTTCTTGGCTATATCAATATCAAACTGCACCACATGAGATCTGTCTAGCATGTCAAATGTTTGGGCAACCGAGACAAGAGAGAAGTTTGCAAGTACTCTGCCCTGTGGACTAATTATTCTATGTGTACCTTGATCATAGTGTTGAGCACATTCAAAGACAAGCTCATAACATTGCATTGTGGAAGGAAAACCAGCCACATGCGCCAACCCAGAATCTCTCAATCTCCTTACCATAACAAAAGAGTCACCTACTACCATTCTTGCCTTGAACTCTTCATAGTCCCATTTTCCCACATTGGTGTCAATCACCTCTGACCAAATGGAAACAAGCTTTCTCTTGGGAATATTTCTCTTCATATCCAACTTAATCTTCTCAGCTTCTGAAATGGGAGCCTCCTCAACATCAGGATCCATTTCTTTGCTCTTTCCTTTGCCAACAATAGCCTTGCTTGAATCAGCCTGCACTCAACAAAAAGACCACAATCAATGTTCATTACAACACAAAGATTAAGGTTAGCCCATAAATAACACATTCATCCTGCAAATAAGCCCAAACAATGATCATGATCTCTTAAAATATCATAAACATAACTCTGGGATTTTCACCCCTTTGCAGAAATCAGGCCAAGGAGGAAATTTGAGGATTTCATGGCCAGGTGGAAATCAGTGATGAAAGCACAACTATCACCCTAAACATCATTTAATGACAATTATAGCTTGAGAAATGACAATATTCAACCTTTGATTAATCAAACTAAGCATGAAATTATGCAATGTTAATTCATTCATCTCTACAATTCTCATTTTCAGAAAGTTTTGGGGATTTCCATTCAGGACGAAAATTAGCGATGATTGCATAACTTTCATGTTTACGTGCATTCTTTGGAAAATGATAGGGCGATGGAGATTTCAGAGGTTTCTGAGTGTGAAGGAATTCTGCGAGGTACCATAATCTCTGAGAGTTTTGATTCTTCGCAATTTTTACCAAATTGATCGAATGATCACAAATTTGGGATTTCGCTCAGGTTTTCACTAGTTTCAAATTATTCATTCATGACTTAAATTCATTCAAGCACAACTCAATTGATTTTCAACAAGAAATTCAAAACAATTAACCCTAGGGTTCTGCCATGAATAACGAGTCAAAGGTTTGATACACTCATTTATTCTATCAAGTCTCGATCCATTCTTCCAAAACCATCAAAGGCAAGCAATCAATCAGATATAGAAAGGAAATAATAGCTCAATCTCGCACTCAGATCATCAATCTGTCAACATACAAAACCCTAGGTCCACCGAGCCAAATCATCATCACGCACAACACCAAGTTCAAAGGGAAAATCGAGTAAGGACTAGCATTGTTAAATTGAAAATTCAATGGGGGATGGCGACATCAATACTCAGGGGGGGCATCGATATGAAAAGGGGACAACTCCAGTTTAATAACAGACCCCCAAACATGAAAAAACCCAAGCATAAAATACGCACAATACCATAAAACCACACATATTCATCAATCAAAAGCAAAGGCATCATGCATATACCATTTGTGAAACAAAACTCAAGATGACAACTACTGCAGCAAGCTTCAAATCCCACGCAGACACAAACGAAACCAGGGAACGTCACCAAAACTAGCAATGCACAACTCCAATCAATCCAACTCACATGTAGCTCCCTAGGACCAAGCTCTGCAAATTTTTTATGAAACAAATAGCACCAATTTACCAACATAAAATCCCTTAAAATTCCAATAAATGCAAGCTGTAACATTTGTATGATAGGCATAAATGACGCAAAATGACCGCTCAAACCCTATTTCGGGGATCCGATGAGATGCTAGAAGTCAGGGTTTCAAGGGAACAAAGGAGTTCAGAGAATTCTGCCAGATACCAAATTTTGTGAAATGCTGAAATCTTCGTAATGCAACCATATAAGCATCCTTTGGGCATCCAAGAAGCTAACAAAAATAAGAGATTTCCGCCTAGGGAGGAAATACCCAAAATACAAGAAAGACCCGAAACTCACCCTTAACTTAGGATTTTCAATGAACCACCTCAGGGATCACTTGCATGGGCTAGATAAGCATTCAAGCATGTTTCAAAGTGGCTAAAACTTCACAACCAAGGGATCACAAGCACCCAAAACCAAAAAAGAGAGGGTCCCTGCTTTCAATTGGGCGTGTGTGCGAAAACTGCACAACAATACCCATGATCATTGAATATCTTCCCAAGGTCCATGCTCCATGATAATCCATCAGATATTGTGAGAATTTGATCATGCTGTACTACTTACTTGGCCTGTGCAATAAACAAATTAACCTTTGAAAACTGTTCAATGTATCACATTTTTGCATAAGTATCAACATTACTGATGATGTCTTTCATAACATACTTGAGATCAAATGTTTTCCCCAGTTGTATATGTGTTTTCTCTATCACCCCTTCTTCATCGTTAATTTCATCTAGAGCTACTAAAAAATACTGAGAAATTTCATCTTTCCACACATCTTGATCTTTCAACTCTCCTTCATCGAAGAAGTTCGATAAAACCATGCTCAAAGGTTGGTTGAAATCATTCAATTCTTGTCTTAATATGTTGTGGAAATGATCATGCATTTTCATAAGTTCTTGGTGCTCCTAAAGCATTTGTTTTCCACCATCCCCTTTGGCTCTTATTTGTTTTTTTGAGATATTTCATGCTTTCATTTCCAATATGTGGTTTTAGACATAGCCTCGAGTACTTTCACAATATATTAATGGAGAATAGAGACCAGAAGAGGATGGAAACTTATCTCTATAGTTAATTACCACCTATTTTAACCTCTCATTCTCAACAACAAGCCCTTTGTTATCTCTTATCATTTTCTCCACCCAATCCTTGGTGAATTTAACAATGTTGACATTTAGTTTTGAAGTCTCAATAGGATATGTATCCCCTAATCTTTGCACTAAAATATGACCAAATACTTGGTTAGGGTTGTCAATGAGTGAGGGCCTTTTCCCTGGTGGATAAAGGGCCCAAATATTCAGAATAGCATTATCTGGATTATACCCTGAACAAGTTAGATCTTGTCACTGGCCTCATCAGTTAGCTGCAAGGTTTTATTTTCTCTTTTCATGAAGCTGTCAAAGACTATGGCCAAGCTAATAGCCCATCTGGGGAGGAGCATAACCCAAAATTCTTATAGAAACTCTCTTCCTCTTTTAGGGGTGATACCCTCCATCTCCCTATCAACTTCTTGCAATTATTTCAAGGCATTGGCTTCCTGCTTAGGGCTAATTTCCTTTACTCTTTCTCTTATCATTTTCCCCTTATATTCATAAATGAATGATTTGAATTAAGGGGTTTGAATGAATGCATCATCTGATATGAACTCTTGGCTTGCCCGATGCCTTACATCATCAGAGAGCTTGTTTGATACCTCAAATGAAATTACACTTATTTTCGATGGTAATTCATATTGGGGTATGGTAGGAACAATAATTTATGTGACCTCATCATCTTCTTCAATCTTATCTTCAATTGTAATAGAGGTGTCAACTGAAAAGCTAACGTTAGGAGTGGGTTGTGGTGATGAGTTACTCAAAGGCACTATGTTTTCAGCTTTCCTCCTAGACTGAGCATCTCTCCTTGTTTCAAAAGCTATGAGGGGTATATCTTTAATCAATCCTTCTTCATGTAAGATCAACTGCTCCACTCTTTCTATGGTATCTTGTATTTCATGAAAGGCATTTGTGTATAATGGGTCATGGCCTTTCCTCCATGCTTTTACCATTACTATCCTGTTGTATGCATCCTTTCTCATTATTGCTTGAGCATCATTATAGTTCTTAATGACATCATCCAGTAAAAATATATGCTCATATCTCTTTAATTTTTGTGTCATCTTGGAATTATGAATAAAATGTTTAGGGTCAAAACTTTCCCTCTTATTTCCCAGTGGCATGTTGTAGTAGTCTATTTTTCTACCAAATGAATCATATCCCTTGTCAAAAATGATAGTGAAATCACCAAAACACAGAGTAGAAGGCATGAGATATTGTTTTCCATAACTCTTGAGACATATAGTCAGAGTAAGACAATTACCTTATTATCTCAAGATATGAAACTCTATCTGGAACTGTTTTAGGCAAGAGGAATGGTGCAGCCTCAAACCCATATACTCTTGTCATAGTACAATCCTCATACGCATACCAATCTCCCCAATTGTGATTCAATTTTCCTGTGGGGTTTTTCTCTTTAGGCCTAAGGAATCTTTGTATTTCAAGGGATAAATTATAGTAACAATGTTGACCAAGCAGTTTGTACATTGGCTTCATGAAATATTCTTCAAAGTACAAATAATGGAACCTCCCACATCTACTATATCAAATTGAGGTACACATTTGCACTGGTGGTCCACATCTACACCGGCCTTATATTCTCATCATTATCCATGTATTTGATTCTCAAATCTTCTCCCCACATTCCCATTACGTGTCCCTCATATAAGATCATATGCATAAGCAAGGAGTATTGTTTGAAATTAATTGAATCACTGTTGTTTTTATGGTAGCAAGTGAAAAATTTATAACCTTTGATAAGTATTCTGCATAGTCAAATGACCTAGCATCCTAGCTTTGAAGATCAGTTGCTAGAACCATAGGAGAAATGTCCACCTCTATAGGGACATCAACTCCCAAGACCTATCTGACTGAATAATAAATATATTGATAGTATTCCTCAAATAAATAAACAACAAATGGAGGTATTTCATTGCTAGAAAATATTCTGATTTGATTTCTAGCATCATGGGGTTTATGTAAGGGTAATTTCCACCTTTTATAACTCGTATCCATGGTTTGGTATTCTTCCAAAAGATTCCTAATTCTTAATGGCATTTTCTTAGAAGTATCCAACTGAAAGACCATGAAGATATAATCTCTAATGATGAGGATAAACTGCGATCCATCACGTGAATGAATTTTCCTTGAATTAGGGTTATATAGTTTGGCCAAAACTTTGATTAACTCCACATTGACAAATACATTTGGTACTACTAGCTTTCCCATGTTCATGTTCCACAGCTTCGACATAGGCCTATGCCTATATTTCTTTCTGTATTGGTAAATTTATAAGTCGTACCCTCACTAAGGAGTCCAAACATCTCCTAAGTTCTTTTGTTTATCTTCCAACTTCTTAATTGAAGGGTTTAGCTAGGATACTCATTTGGACTTTGGACCAAAACTAGAACATTGCTCAATTAAATATTTTTTCAATGGTCTCATTTTAGTTTTCCGTCTCTTTTTTTTGGTTTCTCTGGTGTTTCTTCCATGTCTTACAACCCTAGTTCTACTATAATTCAGGAAAGCTTCAATACAATCTTTAGCTGAGTCTAGGATATTTATTTGGACCAATGTTGCCTTCTCCAAACTTCTCACTATTGCTCAATCCCATGTGCTCAATTTTCAGCTCCAATTAATTAAAATTATGAGATCTTACGAGTGAGATATATTTAAGATTTGAAAAACTTCCACCATCTCTAGTTCATAAATGTCACTTGTGTCAACTTGCTAATCAGTGATAATCCTTAATGTCAATTATCTCTTTGAATGCTTCACTAGTCATGTCAATCAAATGAGAAATACTTTTCATTGCGTCAAAGAGACTTTAGTCATTCTTTCTCTGATTCCTTGTTCTCTCTTTGACATGCTTATGTCATTGTTCCCTTTTTGGAGTTTCAAAGAGACAACTAGTTATTTCCCTTCGACATTGCATAGTATTTATGGAAACTTTATATTGGGTTTCATCGCTCTCTTACACTCTTCCCTTATTTATTATCGAAGTTTCAGAGAGACTTTCAACAATCCCCCTTCGATATGCCAATGTCCCTTTGAAAGTTATCTTTTCTTTGATTATCAGAGTTTTGAAGAGACTTTCATTCACCTTTCCCTGATATAACCTGCTCTCTTTGATATCTTTTTATGCCTTATTTCAAAGTTTCGAAGAGGCATGTTATTAATTATCTTTGATATCTCATGGAATCATCAAAACCATCTCTTCAGTGTTTATTTTTGTCATGTTCCTTTCCATTATTAGATTAATCAAAGAGACTTTTCTCAATGTCTTCTCGGTGTAAGTCTATCTCTTCGATGTTTTACTTCCAACCGCTTTTCAGAGCATCGAAGAGACTTTGTCATTTCTCAGCTCGATGATCCACTATCTCTTCGTGCTTGCCTTGCTTTTGACAACTGTTCATCATTTATTGCATAATAATTCATTTATGTTCAAGAGATTTTTTTCTGTTTCTTGAATGCCAAAATGATTTAGCATTCTTAAAATATCAATATTTCTCTGTATTGTGGTTTGTTAGAGAGACAATATGACTTTTCACTCTGAAATACTCAAGTCTCTTTAAAGTATTTCTTTTCCGGCCATCAGAGAGACTTTTAGATATTTCACTTCGAAGCATGATGGTCTCACCAATATTTTGTGTTGGCTTCATTATCGATTTGTTGGGGGGAGTGCAATGTAATTTTCCTCGAAATGTAATTGTTTTGGTGAAATGAGTTCCGAGTAATGAACTTAAGGGGAACAAGGCAATGACTATGGAGAGGGTGATTTTGAATGACAATAATTTTTTTATTGGAATAGATTAGGGGGACTATAATTATAATATTATAAAGCTTATTTAGATAAAATGATGGTTTTGAGAATGGATGCATATGGTGTAAAATAGAGTGGTCATACTAAGATGGAAAAAATTGATGAAATTTTGGGGATGAATTTTGGTTCAAGTAGTGGCTTTGATTAGGGATGAATGGCCGTGAGGTCATTGCAAGAATTTAGAGCTACTCTTGGACGTAGACCATGGATGGGGTGGTAAAAGAAAAGGAAAAGGGAATCCTAAAACTACTGTGCATGGAATAATATTTCTTTTAAGAAATGAAATGTTTCAAGAATTGTCCATGCAATAGAAATTCTTGACTTTCTCCTGCCATGTTTTGCAAATAGTATGAGTCTTCCCCACACTTATCAATGATAATAAATGGTCCAAGCCATAAGGCTTCAAATTTTCCATGTTTTCCCTTTTGTTGTCCCTTGACATTCCACATGAGAACCATATCCCCTATTTGAAACTTTCTTTCCTTTGCTCTCTTATCAAATAGGTATTTTGTCTGTAACTAGAACTATTGATTGTGCTCTTGTGCTAGATGTCTGAATTCATCCAATTCTGCCAACTGTTCCATTCTATCCTGGGTTCAGGAATGTCTAAGTCCTCTTGTAATATAAACTTATATACTAGTAAAAGGTTTTGTAAAGGCATCCTAGCTTGGGTCCCATATACTAGTTCAAAAGGAGATTTCCCAGTGGCCTTCTTTATTGTAATCCTATCTGCCCAAAATACTAATCTCAGCTTAAAGTCCCATGCATTTCTATTAGTGTTTAGTATCCTCTTGATTATCTTCATAATACTTTTATTGTTGGACTCAATGTGCCCATTTTCTTGAGGGTAATATGGTGAAGCATATGAAATTTTTATACCATATGATTCACAAAACCTTTTGAATTCCTTTGATCTAAAACACATACCATTGTCTGTTATTAGTCTTACAGGAACTCCAAATCTGGTGATGATGTTTTCCAATAGGAAATTTATTACAACCTTACTATTAGCTTTCTTTGTTGGTATGAATTCTATCCATTTTGTGAAGTAGTCAGTAGCTACTAGGGTCCACTTATGCCCACCGCTAGATTTATTTGCAATCTCACCTATAAGATCAATTCCCCATTGATGGAATGGGGCCTCCACCTGCATAGGTCTTAGTGTTAATGCTCCTTGATACCTCAATTTTCCAGAGAATTTTTAGCATGCTTCACATTTTCTTACATAACTGTAAGGATCATTAAAGACTTTGGGCCAATAATAACCCACCCTTAGTATCTTATGGGTAGTAGTCTTTGCTGAGAAATTTCCTCCACATACACCCTCATGCATTTCTCTCATGACATGTTTTGCTTGCGCTTAATCTAAGCACAATAACAACACACCATCCCTATTTTTCTAGTATAAATCTCCATCCATGAAAAAATATTTTGAAGCATGAAGCTTCAAGGTTATCCTATGGTTGTCATTCAATCCTTCTGGACATTTCATATGTTTAAGGTAGTATGCAATATCAATGTACCATCATGTGTTTTCTATACTTGATACCCAACTTTCTTCCCCTTCTATAATGTAAATCTATGCAACTTCTAGGTTTGATTCAGCCATCAAATTTTCTAATGCCTTCCCTCTTACTAATTTAGTGATTTGGATGCTGATGTTGAACTCTTGGATATGGTTAATCCAATGAAACCTTCTTCTAGTCACTTCTATTTGTGAAAAAACATCTTTCACTACTGCATTTGGTACATAATCAATGACTTCTTCCCCCACCAAATAAGGCATAAATGCCTTGATTACTTTTGCTAGAGCATAAGCTTGCTTCTCAGTGATATCATACTTCAACTATGCTCCTTGTAATGATTTGTTGAAGAATGAAATAGGCTATTCATATCCATCACTATTCTTTTGTAGCATGATGACTGCTATTGTGTGGAATGATGTGAAGGAGAATATCTGGAAGGGTTTGTCAAAATTTGGAGATTTTAGTACAAACACTTCTTTGATGGATCTTTTGATTGAAACAAAAGCATCAATAGTTTCTTCTGTCCAATCAATTTTTGCACCCTTTTTTAACATCTTCGAGATTGGTTTCACAATCTCTGCAAAATTTGAGATAAATCTCTGAACAAATTTGATCTGTCAAAAGAAGGATTGGATAGCTTTTATAGTCTTAGGGATGGGGATTTTTTCAATAGCTTCCACCCTTTTTGGATCAATTTGTACTCCATCCTTGGAGACAATGTGCCCTAATAATTTTCCCTTTGTGACAAAAAAATGACACTTTTTTGGGTTTAGGGAGATGCCATATTCTAATGCTTTGATGAAGATCTTCTCTAGATGTGCACAATGATCTTTGGACTTCTTAGAATATGCTACCTGATCATCTTTATATACCACCATTATAGCATTGATCAAGTTTGCAAAGGCCACATCCATGGCCCTTTGGATTGTTGCTCCAGCATTGGTAAGACCAAAAGGAATTCTTACATAGACATATGTTCCCAAGGGTGTAGTGAAAGACATTTAATATTGCTCCAAATCCTTGACCTTTACCTGATTATATCCTAAGCAATCGTCAATCATGGATAGGAGCTCACATCTAGTCACTCTCTACAACATTGCCTCCATGTTTGGCAAAGGGTAGTTGTCTTTGAGTGATGCCATATTTAGATTTCTAAAGTCCACACAGAGTCTTATATCTCCATTCTTCTTTCTCACAGGTACCAAGTTAGATACCCAAGAGGAATTCCTGATTGGTTTAATGATGCCTCCATCCCTTAACTTCATAAGCTCTTCTTGCATATTTGGTGCCAAAGTAGGGTTTATGGGTCACTACTTTTGTCTGAATGGTTTAGCATAAGGTTTTAATGGAATTTCATGTTGAAAGAGATCTTCCCTATATGATTTGAGGTTATCATATGACCAGGAAAAAACATGTTTACATTTTCAGAGTAGGATTATAAGAATCTCTCTTACTTTGAGACTGATCCTCTTGCCAATGTATACTTTCTTAGGGGCAAGTTCTGTTCCAAGGTTAATTTCTTCAACGTCCTCCTATTTAACAGGTGTAGGCTTTAGATTGAACTTTTCATGTCCATCAAATAATTTTTCTAATGCCACAAGCCCTTTTGGGATTTTGTTGGTCTTGAGTTGTATGACTTCCTGCCCGAAGACTGTTTATTTTCCATCTATCTTTTCTAAAAATGCATTGAAGTCTATCTCTTGAGATTCATATTGATCAATACAGTGGAGGAATTTGATAAGATCTTCATCATCATTGAATACTTGCCAGTTGTATATATTATCTGGGATAACAGATCTTGTTTTGAATTCAAATTCAACGATTCCTACTAATGTAATATCATCTTGTTTGAGAGCCATGCTAGCCAAGAAATTTTCCATTATGTTCTTAGATCTTTCAATCCAGTCTATTTGAGAATGCATCAAATAATTCAATGTAGTCCCAAAATGCATTTATGTATTGTTTTAGCCTCTTGTTTTTTGACAAGTACTTGTATCTGACTTGAGAGACAATCAGCTCAGAATCTCCATATACTGCCAACAACTTAATCCCATATCTCATAGCAATGTTCAAACCTAGCAATAATGCTTCATATTCAACTATATTGTTGGTACATTCAAATGCCAACAAGAATGAGTACTTAAATGTCTTGCCATAGGGTGAAATAAACACTATCCCGGCTACGTTTCCATTTTTACTACGTGCCCCATCAATATACATCTGCCATATACCAATGTCATTATGTTGGGCTTCTTTACTGATTGGTTCTATGTTTTGCAGTTCTAGTTGTGATTTTTTGACCCTAAAATTCCCAAGATCCACATCACAGAAAAAATTTACTTGGTTAGGATCAAAATTCTCTATAACATGTTCTAATCTAGGTTCTCTATATAGTTTAACTTCTCTCCCATTTACTGGTATGGTGGCATATGATAGGTCTAATTGGACATTTTCATCTATTGCAACAATCCATTATCTAGACAACAATATTCCATAATAAGGAGGAGTATCCACTACAGTGATGTCAGTTCTATATGTTGCCTCAGGGTATGATGCTAGTTTCAATTAAACATCCCATATCACTCCAACCACTGGGACTGACCTATTATCCATGGCATAGCATTTTCCATAGGTAGTATTTACCCATAGACCTAGTTCCTTCATGATAGCCATAGGCATGATGTTTATTGCTCCCCTTGAGTCAATCATGCAATTTTTTACCAATTTGTTATTAATTAGCAATGTGGTGTAGAATGGATCCACTTGAGAGGAATTTTTTGTAAGCGTATTACCAAGATAGACCTCTAGTGTTTTTTTGGTTTCTTGCTCAATACTATTTACTTTATTGCTCTTATCTTTATTTTGATTCTACTACTTTGAAATTAATTTAAGGGCAGTATCTTTGTATTCTTCAATCCTCATCATTTCCATTAGAGGCACTATCATTTTGATTTGGGTTTATGCTGAGGCAATATCAAATGAGAGGGAAACCATCACTTGCTTTGTTTTCTCTGGTTTGATAACTTTCTTGTCTTTAGTTTGAGTTTTAACATTATCTTTCATCTTCTCTAGTTCAAATTTTATGGTTTCTTTTGGTACATACTTTTGTAATTTTCCTTTCTCCCCTTTCTTTTTGGTTATTTAAGGCATTTTCTTTGTGTTTTTTTCTTTTATGAATATACTCTTGGGTGTCCCTTGTTTCGTATCCACGGGTCTGCTTCTCAAATTATAACCATTTATTTTAGCTCTTGCTACTACAGTTGCTGTTATAGCCCTCTTTTATTCTTAGGTTGGTGTCCTCAACTATAACTATGGTGTTGTATGAGATGAATAGGTAGTTTTATCCTCATCCTCTTCATGATCAGAGAAGACCTCTTGTCCCATATTAATATTGTACCTCTGATTACTGACATCATACTGATACCCTTCCTTAGAAGATGAGTATTCATCATCAATTTGATGAGGCCCCCATCCTAACATATTTATGGTGTGATCATCTCTATCCTCTTCTTGGGCCCATTCATTCTCTTTTAAGGTTTGAGATACTATGCAATATTCTGGTGCATGGGGTCCATTGCATGCCAAACACCATGGTTTATTTTCCACCACATGTGCTCCACATTTTTTCAAAGGATCCGGGGTATCTTTCTAGTTCTGTTTGTGATTTTTATCAACTGGCCTCCCATCCTTCTAGTTGGTGTTATATGTCATGTCATGTAATCTTGGTCTTTCATTCCTATATTGGTTTTCTTGCCTACTTTGGTAGTTGTTGGGATTTTGTGGGATTCTAATTTTGTTTCTTTTACTAGTCATGCATGCAACTTTTCTATTATTCTCAATATTTATAGCAGCTTTCTGGGCTTCTGCTAGGGTATTAGGAAATCTATTTCTAAGCTTATACCCAATTTTTGGTTCAAATTCTTTTAAATAAAGGGATAAAGTCACAAAATCGGTTAGTTCATATCCATGTGGTATTTTTTTTGTGTATTTTGGAAAATATCTGATTGAAATAAAAAATAGACTCATTCTGATGTTTTTGGATACTCATTAATTCATGTAGGGAAAAATTTGGGGCACAATGATTTCCATACTGTTCTATGAATTAGTTCTTAAAATCCCCTGAGGAAGTAATTGAAGTTTCAAGCAGATTGTTAAACCAATTTTTGGCTTCTTCAGATAAAGACATCATGAATAGCCTTATGAGGACTTCTTCATATTCTATACCAAAGTCTTGTACAAATGCATTAAAATTTCTTATGTTTTCTTCATCTATGATTGCATTATTTCCTAAAAATTTAGGGACTGCATCCTTAAATCACTGCCAATTGGGTTTGGGCATGTTGGATATCTAGATAAATCCAATTGTCTATACCCATTTACATTTGGGAATCCTTGTGAATAGGAATTTTGGTTAGGCTAGTTGGGGTAGTATTGAAATCCGTGTTGAGGTTGATGCACATTCTGTTGGATGTTTTGGTGGGAGTGCATACTACTCTGCACATTTGGATGAGTTACAAAATGCTGGTGGAATGGGGCATACTGTTGGCTAGGAGGTGGTCAAGTGTTGGTCATGAATTGGGATTTGGTGTTTTTATTCTGTGGTTGTGAGCTTTGTGGTGGTACATTTCACTGTATGTAATTAGTGTTATTCACATTTCCTGTCATACTGTGAGGCATCCCTTTTGAGATACCTGTATTCTATTGTGAGCTTTGGAGGTTATTTGTGTTTGCATGCCCACCCTGCTAATGGGGTGGTATATATTTTGAGCTGCTCGCTGTATTTTGGGATTTTATTTCTTGCCACTCCTATTTTATTCGATCCTCTTCTCTCTTAAGTTTGGCTAGCTTGAATTTCTCTTTGTAATTTTGTAGGCTTTGTTCCACTTCCTTAGTAGTACGTGTGTCTTCTTGTAGAGTATCATGAGTCTCTGTAGATACTACTTGTCCAATTGGCTCCCATTTAGTTTCTTCACCGTTTTGGAGACTCATTTTGAAATCACATTCTCTTTGATTTCTAACTCTTTTAGATTCAAATCGTGCATCAAATTCACTCATTTTTTGAGGATCAGACTTAAAATGGAGAATGCTATTTTTCAAATTATTTTGCTCAGCTAGCACTGGTTGATATTACTCATTATTATGAAACTCTGACTTGAGTAAAGGGCTATTGTGCACTGTGAAGGGTTGCTCTAATGTGTTCCCCTTATCACTGTACATGATATCTGGTTGATTAGATAGTATTTCACTCTTATTTGTGCCAGCTTTTGAAGGGGGAGACCCATGTTTGTCTATCCACCCGCCAGTGTTCTTCTTTGGAATTTCTTTGTGTAATGACCTCCTACCATCCATTTTGGGTGATATGGTAATCCTTTGATGTTTATGATCTAACCTTTCTGACCTAATTTTTAGTTTATCAATCATAAAATTTTGAGAGAGTCACCACCTACTTCCTCATAAGTAGGAAATTCAAGATTTGAAATAACTTCATTTTATCCCAGCAGAGTCTTTTATTCAGTTTGAGTGTTCACACAAGTGTGAAAGTTTATGAATCTATAATGAAAGGCTCAAATTTACCTTTAAAATGGATAAACTGAGAGTAAATTCTTCCTAAGGTGTTCCCTAGCGGAGTCACCAATCTGTTAGGTCTCAAAAATGCAGGTTGTAAATCCTAAGAGGATTCTAGGCTCTATGATTAGACTTACAATGTTTTTGAACTAATGAACAAAGTTAACCTATATGGTTGATGAATCTCTGCACTTTAGGTTCTGCTAAACCTAGGAGGGTGAACCTTGATGACTAATGTGGATTTAGAAAATTGTGTGACTTGATTGGTTTTAAGTATCTACCCACAATGGAATAAAGTGTGGAATAGATGAAGGATTGTTTACTACTTCTACTCCTAATGTTGAAATTAAGATGTGAAGATATTGTTGGGTGAAAATTATGTAATCCATTTTCAATAGATTACACAACCTAATTTCAACCACATCTCTCTCCTCTAAGAAAGGGGAGGCACCCTTCTTATTGCTTATAGAAACTAAGGTAAAACTATTTAAGTATTCATAAAATGTACACTACAATTACGAGATGGGGGGTGTGTTACATTCATACTTCTCTATTTTTCAGAGAAGATGTTTTACAATGCTTCATAGTCAATAGTTCTGATTCAAAACAACTTTAAACTAAAAAAAAGTAGTAATCCCAATATCTCTATATTGTCAAAGCAAAGCGTAGAGACACCAGTATGATAATAATAAACAATAAAATGAGAAAGAAAAGCTCACGAAGGCACAAAGTTGTTCTGTAGCTTTTCACTGATGGATCCTTGAGAGATGTAACGATTGTCGTATTAGAAGCACAAAGTATTCTTAGATACATCAATTCCATGAACAACATGAACAATTACAAGCACAAAGTCTTGTAGATCATTCAACAATAGTATTCAAACATAAACACAAATCTGAATAACGAGTGTAAAACAAAGTCTACACAAATTTATCCAAAGCCCTTAGATCTCACACACTAATCACCACCAATTTGATCAAACCATAAGAGAATTGATTCCAATGCAAAGTCTGGTATACAATTTTCTTCTTTATTGATTAGATTCAGATTCACAAAGTTGAACACAAAGTTTCATACATTTGTTGCAAAATGAGCAACACTTCGTTGCTAGAGATAAAAGACAAAGATTACAAAGGAATTCCCTCTTATTTATAAAAAAGAGGGAAGAGAAAATCTAGGAAATTAGTTGAGAAAAATTAGGAAAGTTAGGTGAGCTAAATTAGGAAAATCTCACCTAACTTTGACTTAGTAAAAAATGTTGTCCATCTTTTTGGGAAAACATCTCAAATTTTTCATGCAATTACATTTGCTCAAAAGATATTTAAGATGTCAAAAACTATTTACAAAATGCATAAAGGAAAGCATAAAAATATTCAACACTGGAGAAAAGAAGCCTTCATGTTTCCTTTCTTTGGGCACGAAAGTCTTCATATCTCTTTCTTGTCTCCAGGACAAATACCTCATTTGGACCAACAGTGTAATCCACAATGGTGTGAATTCTAGTGATTGATCTCTTGGCAGATGAGATAATATTTTTGCACCTATCAAGATTCATCTTGAGGCTATCAAGAGTGAGCTGTGTATCATAAATAACATGCATGGAGGCCTTTGAAAAGTCTACATCCTCTACTTGCTTCATGACGACTTCTTTGTAGATCTCAAAAAGTTCATTGGCCAAGAGGAAGATACAATTTTCTTTAAGGAGTTGTCCCGGTAACTCCTTAATTCCATTTTCAAGGATAGCATGATGTCCTTCGACATTGTCATGCACTTGGTGGAGATCTTTAGGAAGAGACTTGATCACTTGGATGTGGTGTTTGAGTGATTCTCTTACTTCCACATATTTTTCCTTGTTGGGAATTACCCCAACTTCCACCAACTTGTTGAGCTTTGCCTGTTTCATTTGTGACCATAATGATAAGCGCTCTTAGGAAAGAACAATTTCTTCTTTATCAAGCTCTATTTTGAGCTTGGCTATTTGGGTGGCTTTCTCATCTGCAACAATTATAACCTGTGAACCATGTTCTACAATTTCATCAATGAAATCATACAACACTTTTCCTTTGGAGGCAAACTTCTCTGTCTTTTTCACAGCTGGGTCCTCAGTGCTTATCATTGCCAAAGGTTGTGCATTACTTGAAGATCCTGCAAGTCTCCTCAAAATAGTGGCATAATGCTCGACCTTTTTCTTATACATGTTTCAGGCTTGTTCCATTTTGTTAATCCTTCTTGCCAACACATCTAGGACTACTTGAACATCCTCCTTGACACTTTCATTTTCCACCTTGCCGAGTTGGAATCTAGTGATAGTGTATTCCTCCATATTTACATCTCCTTCCTCTTGTGGTTGTATACCAATTTTCGCAAACTTATGGCCAGTTTTGTCAACATGAAGTCTGGAATGTACTTTGGCCTTTTTCTTCCCCTTGGCTTTTGGAGGGGATGTCTCTTCAAGATTGAGCTCTTCTAGAGAGATCATTTGTTTCTTTCTCTTCGATACTTGAGATACCAACCAAGGGGGAAGAGAGGAAGTATGAGCTTCTTGACCGACTGCCAACTCTTTTTTCACAACCACTTTTGTAGAAATGACTGGTATGGTGACAATTGGGGTAGTATTTTTCATGATCGCTCCAACAAATTGCACACCAAGTTGACCTTGCAAAGATTCATTCATGAATCTATTGAATTCAAATTCAAAAGTGATGTCATAGGATGGAGATGAAAAACTTGGAATGGATGATGGAGGGCTTGACAAAATTTTAACAATTTGTGTATTTGAAACTGCAGGAGGAGTGGAAAGCATGGTTGACACTGTAGGGCGATGAGAAATGTCCACCACAGGTATTGTGGATGTGGGAGGAGGTGATGTAGGAAAAAGGAGGTGGAGGAGTGTTAGTATTAGGATGTGTACGAGGAACATTTGAAGTTACAGGTGATGACATTTGGGGAAGATCTTCGACAACATTCTCATGTGCAGATAGAGTTTGTTCTTCATCACACCCGAGTTCCTGTTTCACCTTCTTATTCACCTTCTTGATCTTCTTCTTCAGAGGAATATTCTTCCTCAATAGAGTCTTCTTCCTCAGAATCTTGTTCTTCAACATATTCCTTACTTTCATTTCCTTCTTCTTCAGAATCTACCTCTTCAAAAATAGGCCCTTTTCCTTTTGAATGAGATGTATCAAATTTCATGGCCTCTTCTTCTTGAACTTCCCATGTATCCTTCTTGTTGATAGTGAACTTGATTTTAGGGCCTCTTTGGGAAGAAGAGGGAGTAGACGCTTGCTTGTCTTTTGTGGAGTTCCTATTGTTGGTTGGCTTCTACTCCAGGTTCTTCTCCTTCTGACTTTGTCTTGAAGGATTTCATTTGGAAACCATGTTTGTGCAACCATTCCATAGTGTTGGCCAATATGGGAGCAAGACTTTCCTTGATGGAGACACTTTCCCTTTTAGACCATTGTATTGTAGGACAAGGTCTCTTGGAAATTTCATTTTCATCATAGGCAGCGTTCATGATGTCACCAGGATATTTGAAACCCTCTGGTACGTTAGCAACACCAAGATCCCTGATCTTCTCTACGGTTAGCTTGCAATAATCCATTTTGTGGATGGCCTCTTCATCTCTGCATTCAACCCATATGTCTTCAAAGAGGTACTTGTGGCTGTGATCCTTCTTCAATTTCCTATTCACATTCCGATAATCAAAGTCAAATCTGTATTTGTATGTTCTTATTGTCATGACCTACATTTCTGCATAGACTGATTTGGATCTTTGTACACTCTAAATGGTATATCTACCAATCGTTAGTGGAAACTTGAAACCCAGTTTGTGAATTCTCATTCATTACTTGTGAACTGAAATAAGCTATCTGCATAACTCCATGAGTATCCACTTATCTGAGGGATATCTAGGCAACATGTAAGGACACCTAGTGTAGCAACCTACCCTCATGTAGGTGAAATTTGGAAATTGTAGAAAGATACACCCTACCTTACTCACCACTTTGTAGGCCTCGTTAGATACTCTCTTCTTTTAGAGAGTTAGGTCAAAACTGAAACAGAGAGGTGCAAAGAAGGAATTTGTGAGCCTCTTGAAATGATGAAGACTTTGCTTCAACTCCAACTGATAGAAATACTTGTACACAGGCACCGAGTGTTGGTTTCCCTTTGTAGAAAACCTTGGGAATTGCCTCATCATGGCTGCAACATACACCAAGTAATAAGTCATATAGAACTTCAAAGTGGTTTGTACATTTATTAGTTGCTCATGAATTTCATCACTGATTTGTGTTCCCCAATCAATGTGATCTTTCTGTCTTCTTATGATCCAAATGTATTCATACATTCACTCTTGGAAATGAGATGATTTAGGCAATCCTTTAACCCTACTTAGGAGTGTAATCATGTCCCTGACATCTTCTTTGAAATCACTTCATGGAAGCCCCTTCAACCATCTTGAGATAGTAGGCCTAGGTGTTTTTAACCATTGGCTATTGATCAAATTTCTAGCCTTGGCTGGATCTGCATCATAAAATTCCTACACTTGTTGCATTAAAATCTCGATGTATATTTCCATGTGTGGAACTATAAAAATAATGTTAAATAATTTAGGGTCTAGCCTCATCATCACTTGTTCGAAGGAATCTATTACACTTCTACTCTCTCGGATATAGTGGGATGCAACCTGGAGAATGAACTCTATGTGATGAGTATATGTCAGGAATGTGGACACCAGATGCAAATTGCTGTGGACAATGGCTCTCAAATTGTCTTCCAAGGGATTTTGTTCAGTTCTTTTAACAAAGTCTACAAGATCTTGATGATCGACTTCAGTGTCCTTGATTTTTTCCACCTTTAAGATCACCACTGTAGGAAAAAAGACACCTTGGTATTTATATTTCGTCTTTCCCTTAGCCTTAGAATATGATGGAGGCTTCTTCTTTGTCATCTAGAAGAATCAGGATAAAAGGATATTACTTTTAGGATCACTTGACGAGATCTGGAGAGGAACTGCAAGGATGGTGAATTAGTAGATGTTAGGAGAAAATGAAGCATTGGGAAGTGTGAGGAAAGAAAGCAATGTGGAGCAAGCATGAAATGAGAAATTAGGAATGAAAAACAAAGTGCGATCGAAGAAATGATGTTTGGAGCGAAAACAAAGTGGTTTGGAAGTGTTTAAGGGAAAGACTGCCAAATGTGTAGGGGCGTTGAAAATTAGCGCTCCTACACTTGGAAAGATGATTTTATATGTAAGGGCACTGAAAATTAGCACCCTTACATGTTCATGTAAAATTTTCCAAATGGTCAAGGTGCTGAAAATTAGTGCCTTGACATTTTGTCTCAAACTTTGGAGAAAACTTAAAGTGTAGAGGCAGGGGGTTTGGTTAACACTCTCGCATCTTAGTGAAAAGTCACTCCATGTAGGAGCGGTGATTTTCACTGCTCCTACACTTGGAATTTGAGTAAAAATATTCAAAGTGTAAATGCGGGGAAAAATAGCGTTGTCATTTGAATAGCTTGGAGATTCATTGATAGTGCAAGAGTGGTTAATTTCATCGCTTCGACATTTAAGTTGATGGAAGGCTTGGTGTTTGAGTGGTGAAAATCATTGCTCGAACATTAAGAGTGATGGTCTTTCAAATACTGCAAATAAATCTTTTTTTGAATGTGTAGACTTAAAATTTCACTGCTTTGTGAGTTTGGGAAAATCATGAAGTGTTGGAGAAACAAAAGACTTAGGATGTTAAGAAAAATGAAAGCAAAAATCCTAACAATCTCAAGACAAAAATAGAGAACATGGCACAATATCAAGACTAGGGCACGAAAGAAATGCTCAAAATGAAAATAGAAAGCACGGTGCGACTATGCAAGAAGAAACCAAATTCAAAACATGAAGGGATTTGAAAAGCCTGAGAAGGAAAAAAATGTATGGATAGGATTGAATCAAAATCTCTAGAGATTTCTAAAAATGAATGGAAGGAAGAAAACAATGAAGAGAAAAATGACATACCTGGAAAAAGATGCTGTGGATAATGATTTTGGTTACCTAAGGGCTTCTCTAACACTTCTAGGGTTTTTCACCTAAAAGGAGAGAGATGGGCCAAAATGAGCAATGTCCTCATTCAAGATTAATGTAAAGAGGGATGTAATATGCCTAATTATGATGTTCAATGCAATAGAATGAAGAGAAAAGATGATTATTAATGTAAAACCAAAGAAATATGAAGTGCTCCAATGGATGACTTGACTATGCTTGAATGCTTGGTGAAATTAGGAGATTGCAGGAGATGAAAAATGATGAGAAAAACCCTTATTTATACATGACTTTACTAAAATTTCCCAAAAATAACACATCACAAGCCATCCTCAAGGGTTAGAGGACAAAATCCTGCTAGAAATTTGAAATCATTTTGAGTTTTGTGCCAAAAAGGACTAAGTCGCCCCTACTAGCAACTTAGCACCACTTAAGAAAATTAAGTGGGTGTCGGGAATTAAGGGGCATTAAATGTAGTCCAATGAGAATATCCTCAAAAACACACTTAAAAATGACTAGAAAGTGTATTAAAGGTTCATTTAAACATGAGAAAGGGTTGAATTAGTGAAGACAAGTCTAGAAAAACATGAAAGTGGGTTACAACACTTTACAACACTTTGAAATAAGACTTGGTAAGTGATAAAAATGGGTTATTTAGGTGAATTATAATGAAAGGGTCCTAGAAAAGTGTGAAAGTGGGTTACAACACTTCACAACACCTTTATAAGATAGCCTAGAAGTCTTAAAGATTCATAAGGGTTGAAGACCTAATGTGAACATGTTGGCCACATTACAACATTAAATCAAGGAAAAATCAAGCCAAAGTCCAAAAGAGAGACTTAAGTGAGCGTAAAAATGTCAACTATACATTTTTTGGTGACCCAGACACAAAACCCTAGTTTGAATGGTGAAGAAGATTTTCAAGCGCGGGTTTGCTTTGACCTAGAGATCACCTAGGGCATAGAGGAATGAGAAAAAGGTGATTTGAAATGAGTTAGATTAACCTATAACCACTTTTAAGTGATTTAAAAGGTCATAAATGCAACGTAAGTTGCATTAATTATGGCATTTAAAGTGGAAGATTACATGCTCGAGCGGTGAAAATCATTGTTCTAGCATGTATTTACAAAGTGAAACAAAAAGTGCAATAGTGGTGAAAATCATCACTTACGTAGAAAGACTTAAGAAAAATGAAAAGTGCACAAGTGGTGATTTTCACCGCTTGTTCATTTTTGACAAACTAAACTAAATTTAGGAGTGCTGATTTTCAGTGCTCCTACACCTGGAGTTAAAAATGGCTAAGTCAACATGTAGGAGAATTGATTTTTAGTGCTCTGACATGTTTGACAATTTTGACAACTCTCGAAGGTTGGAAGCTAATGAAGATGCTCATTTCGAAGCTCTTCGAAAGATGGACGAGAGAGGTCACTCAAACAAACTATTTGATATTTTGGAATGCACATTGAGGTGGATTAAAATTCACCTCATTTTGTGTGCTTGAACATCATGAAACTATGAAATGGAAAAGTTTCGTAGGGGGATTATCCATGAATCGAGCGCTGCTAGATTCCATGATAACATATATGAATGCGATTCTTTTGAGTTTTCTATAATGGGATGTATAGTGACTAGTGCCTAATCCTATTAGGTTGATGGATTCAAGAGGTGAGTGATGTGTGAATAACTTACTAGATACAGTTCAAATTTCTTGGCACTTGTGACTGTTTACACCTTTTGTAAACCTACATGAATATAATTATCAAACTCTTCTTATCGACCCAAATGATTCTTATCAGGTTCTTGTGATTAATTAATAGGGAGTTTTAGTCCTTTTGAAGGAACCAATTAAGTAAATCACAAAAAAGTAGCAAGTGTGCCCTGAAAAATTAGATATACTTATGATCTAAATAACAAGATAGAACCAAACTAGAGACAATATGATAATTTTATCGATTATTGGGATCTTCTTATCGATCCAAATAATACTTCTAGATTCCTATGATTGACTAAACGAATTTTAATTCTTTTAAAGAAACCAATTAATCACACCACACAAGAACAACAAATGTATCCTAATAAATTGAGCTTGAGGCACTAATTTAAATAATAAGAAAACATCAAACTGGAGATAGCCAAATAATTTGATAATAACAACAAACAATTGGAACCATAATTTATCCACGGTATTAGATCTTCTTCTCCATTGTATTTACTTTAAAAATGATACATTATATAGCAGAAGTATTTTAAGTTATAAAATATGTATGCTGATATGGTTGCTATTCTACTGATAATCCTATTCTAATGATATCCTTCATTTGGCCTTGGTTTCCCTTGTTGATATTTGTCATTGATGTCATTGATCGATCTGGTATTCTTACCTTTGGCTTATCCCTTGTTCTGACAATGTTGTTACCGATATAAGTCTTGGTCTATGCAATGTTGTACCATGATTTTTGGTTCGACTGTATTTGGTATAATGTGGGATATCTTTTTGCATCTATGCCAACATCTCCAACATCTTGTGTAGCGTATCTTTGGTGCAAGCCGACTAAGTGGATATGCAAATCTGGCATATATATGAAGTGACATAAACAAAAATATAATGATATGAAATGTGATGTATGATAGCGATTTGTTGATGTATAGTGCAAATTGATATATGAGCTATAGTAGTATAGTGTAGTGTTTTGAAGATATTTGTGATTCAATGAGAACTATATTCATGCATTTGTAGATGCAATTATAGCATTTCAATTTTGTAACATATACTCCGACTGTAAGCTGTCTCTCAGCTGTAATAGCTGGATTTTGTATCTTGGGCAGTGAGCCAACTCGACAGTGAGCCACCTTGTATTCTATAACTGGTTAATTAATACTTGAGAGTTAACCCTCTTCATGGTTTTTCCCATCTTGGGTTTCCACGATAAAAATATCGGTGTTATGTGGTGTTGTGTTATATTGGTTATTGTTTAGTAATTTTAATTATGCTATGTGGACAACTATTTAAATGTTTTAATATTTTAAGAGGAATAATAATTCACCCCTCCCCTCTCAATATTTTGGATGTTCAACAATTGGTATAAGAGTCCAATCCTTTAGAAGAGTCGAATAGCTCAAAAGAGATCTGGAAGGTTAAACATATGGTAGCTAGATCTACCATGGATAAGAAAGAACTCATGTCCATATTTGAAGATATTGAAGCTATTGAAGATGAAAATAAGGAACTCTCAGGAAATATTCAAATGGAAAATGATTGCATCATAAGCTGAAAGATCAAATCTAGAAATTCAAGCTAAGACATAAGGAGATCAGTAATGAACTCAAATTAGCAAATATTACTATCCTTGATTTGAAAGCTAAGAGTCAAGAAGATGAAAAGACCAAGGAACATCTGAATAATGTAATCAAGGAAAAATCTAATGAATGCAAGAAGTTGGAACAAGAAGTATCTCTCAAATAAAATTTAGAAGAATTAAAGAAGCAAGAGATCAAATACACAAGTTCGGAAAATCTTGATGAAATATTAGCAGCTCAAAGATCATCGACAAATAAGAAAGGCTTAGGCTATGAAATTGGCGAATGATCACACAATAAACTCGATGAAAATAAGGAACCTGAACCAATAAAAGAAGCTAAAACCAAATCCAGAAAAGAAGACAAAGGTAAGTCTTTGGAAAAGAAATAGGTAAGTAGGAAACACTTCTCTTTTAATGGTCATTGTTTTAATTGTAATAAATTAGGTCATAAGGCATTAAATTGTAGGAAGAATATGAATCAGAAAGCTAGATCTTACTTCAGTAGATGTTATAATTGCAATGGTTATGGTCATAATGCTACTAAATGTAGGAAACCAAATAGAAACAATTATTTTAGTGGTTATTGTTATACATGTTATGCATATGGACATAAGGCTAACTAGTGCAGGTTAGGACAAAAGAAGAAAACCAACAAGTGTTATAAGTGCAATAAAATTGGACACATTGCAAGATTATGCAAAATTGATGTAGTCGAGCCAACCGAACCAACAGAGAAAATTGATAAGGAAGAAGTTAAGGCCGAAATGAAGAAGATCTAGAGAAAGAAAGAAGATAATGGATCTAGCTCCGGTGCAGACATTTGTTCCAGTAATTAGCTGCTCTCCAACTATTGCTTGGGGGAAGAAAGTTCAAGGATCACCTCTTCCTCCTTCATGAGTAAAAAGAGATTGCAAGAAACTTGCAGACATCTGGTAAAGTCACATCCATCCAATGAATAAGGAATCACAAAAGGAGTTATGGTGCATTTAATGCAAAAAGGTGTATTTATTACGAAATTAGCATAAAAGTAAAATTTGCAAGTCACTTTTGATCACTCAAGCGAAAAGGTCACAAGGAGCTAAGGAGGAGAATGAATTCGACTTGCGTCCTAGGGTTTGTGAATCTGCAAGAGGTATTTTTCTTGATTTTTACTATTTCTCTGCACTTATAGTTATGGCTACTTCCTCTTTGTCAATGTGGCATCTCAGCCTCATCCTAAATTCAAGAAGTATATGAATATATCAATTGAAAATGTTATGGCTGGCTGTTTATCAAAAATCCTGCACAGAGTCATTCCTACAAAATATGTTAGGGCTTACATACATTCGAAGCTCAAAGAATTCAATCATAACAGGTTACTTGATTTGTGGGTAAATGAGATCACTGGTGATGACTTCAATGTCAAACCTGAATACAAGGTTTTGGTTGAAAAGAAATTGCATTTATGGAACAATTTCCCATGTTTTTGTTTTGATGATAAATCGGTACAAATAGCTATGAGCAGGTTCCATGACACATTCCTGTGGTTAGATGAAGCTCATTTGATCAACAAAGATGTAATGAAGGTTGTTACTAGGTTGAATGAAACTAGTATTCTTCCGATACCAAAGGTAGTAAAAAATAAGGAAGTTGAAAACCTAACTTAGGCCGTTTTTGACGACAGGTCTCTGGCGATTCATACAGTTACAAATATAGCTATGAGGTATGCTGTTTAGGTCATTGGAAATAAAATATACTACACCAACAAAGATAACTCCATCTCACTATTGTTGTCTACACTACATATTATATGGTGGTAAATGGAGTAGACTACGACTTATGTGAGCTCATCAGAGAGCAGTTCCTTAAGAATTTGAATTAGTGCAAACGAAGTAAGAAGAAAGTTGCATTTTGGTTTGGAACCCTTGCACTCTGCTTGCTATTCTACTTCATATGTGAAATGCCCGGTCTTGGTCTAGTAGTGTGGTTGTCTGAGAAACTAGTTACTCACTAAATTGTTGAGTGAATGAGGAGGTATGATGATACTACTGCATTATAAGAAATGGCATTTACTTCATTTTCTCTTTATTATCATATAAGATGCACAACCAAGATAGAATCCCTAAATGTGTTGTCACCAAATATAAGGACGATATCACATTCATAGTCATAGTTGATAAATGTGTAATGGAAGTTGTTTTACTGAGAACTCAATGGATACTTGAATTGGGGTATGAAGTATCAGAAGAATATGTAGAATGTCTTGCAAAAGTTCTGTTAGAGAGTCCGATAGAACCTCTCAGAAGAGGTTTGGCACAACAAAGAAAAGTTCAAAGAAATCCAAGAAGAGAAAATCTCAAAGGAAATAAAAAAGAAAGTACAAAAGACTTTGAAAGTGATTAAGGAAGAAGGAGGTATGATAGAGGAAGGTCTTGCGGCACTTAGAAGAATTACTCAGAGTACAATCGATAGCTCATCAGGTACCTCTGCAAAAGCAATTGAACCTTTAGTAGAAATGGAGATTCCATCCAGTAAGAGGAAGAAAGGTCTTCCTCTGCCTACTCCAAGTAAGAAGGCGAAAGAAGTGAAAGCCACTGAGGCTAATCCTATTTTTGTAGAATTTGAAACAAAATCAAATCCAAAAAAGTACCAAATTAAGGTTTGGGAGAAGAAATACAAAAAGGTAACTTGTGATCCTCCTAATGTAGATACTTTATTTGAACTACTTATAGAAGGAAACTCTAAAGAGGTTGGTGATTTGTACAACTCTGCTACTTCCAAAGGAAAATAAAACATAACACAAGCATTTTTTTTGTACTATTCAAGATTAGATGGAAATATGGATAATTTCAAAGAGGATATTCCTAATAGTCTCTGTGTTGGTCTAAATACAATCCAAGCAAATGCTAGGAAAATAGATAAGGACATTGTTAATGAAGCTATTTCCATTGTTTCTAAACTCATAAAAGATGAAGAATTAGCAAGTTTTAAGGAACTCAGTCGGTCAGGGTTGAGGACAAAGAAAAGGGAACATACCCTTATGAAGAACAAAGAAGCTGTAGATAAATTGAAAGAAGATATCATTGACAACCTTACAAGCATGGAAATAAATCTTGGGATTGTTAGAGCCTTTTTTGGTTGTCTTTCAGGTTCTGGTTGTGTGCCCTTGTTTTTCATGATATAACTTTAGCTCTGGGGTGTGTTTTATTTTGGCACGTGGGTTAAATGGGCTCCCACAAGGGTTGAGCCCAGCGTGCTAGTTTTGATCTACAAGGGGCGGCCTATGTTAGGGTTTTTCTTGGTTTTTCTCTTCCCCATTTTTGGGCCTTTTTATTCTGGTTCCCGTTTCTCTTTTGCTTGCTTTGGTTTTTCTTTCGGAATCGGGGGCGGAATGGATGCTTGAATGGAACTAGAACTTTTCCAAATTTTGAAGTTCTAATTCCTGTTCACGCATCCATCCCAGTCCCAATTCTGTGTGTTTGGTGTTCCTTTTTCTTTCTGCCTTGCGGCGGTCGCTGGTTCTTTTCCTCTGTCTCTTCACTAGTCTTTTGTTTTGTTTTCTTTGGCAGGGGCGGGATTGGGATGGGAATCATTTTTGGAACCTTCTTCATGTTTCCTGTCTTGGGTTTTGTCCTGCTCCAGCCCCGCGGCTTCTTTTTCTCGTGTCAGTTTTGGTTCCGCCTCCGCGGTATTTTCTTTGGTGGGAGCGGGATAGTTTTCGGCCCCGGTCCCTTTTGTTCCCCGTCTCTTTCCTGGGCTCGGCTTTGGCCCTGTTTGGTTCCCGTCCCGTTTGCCTTTTTGTTTCATTGACCTGTCCGCCCAGTTTATTCTAACTTAAGTGGTTCCCTTGAGCCCCATTTTCCATTCGTTACCAGCCCATAGCTACCATTTTTACTGGCCCCGCTCTTCTTCGCTGTGACTTTCAGCTTTCGGTGTAACCTCTCGGTGACTCTTATCTGTCCCCCAGAGGTTCTCTTTCTTTTCGGCTTGGGTTGGTTATGTCAGGGAGATGTCTCCCTGACTCCTTTGTATCTCACCGATGGGCTTTCCTTTCAGCATGACGGTTCCCGTTCGGGGTGAGGTCCTCCCGACTCCCCTTGGTCTCCCTGAGTTCCTTTTTGCTACCCTCCGTTGTGCCTTCGGCATGACTCTTTCGGTTCAGGGTGACATCTTAGTGACTCTGTGTTCTCTCCCCGAAGTCTCCATCGGCCTATGTTCTTTGTGTCAGAGAGATGTCTCCCCGACCCCCGCTTGTCTTCCTGACTGTGGTGGCCCCCTTTGCTCTTCGGTGTGACTTCCCTTCAGTAGGACTTGGAACTCTCGATATATCTCTTGGCGAATCTATTATGTCTTGCCGACGGTGTCTTGTGGTTTGCTTTCGGCATGGGTGGCACCTTTCGTTGAGATGTCTCGGTGATGTCGTCTTGCTATGCCCACCGGTGATGGAAGACTTTATGCTTCGGGGAGACTTGTGTTTCAGTGTATGTCATAGCAATGGGGTCGTGTCTTACCGACGGTGATTCAATGTGTGGCTTTTGATGAAGGTCTTATCTTCTCTCGACGAACAAGTTTCTAAGGGTCTTCTCGATATAACAGTGAAGTGTCTACATGAATTCTCACCAATGATTGTGTGCTACAACAACATACATTTAGCAGGTGATTTCATCGATGAAAGAAGTTATAGGATATAGCGACTTAAGTGGTGTATAAAGATCTCTTCAATATGAGCTTGGGTCTTCGACAAGAGGTCTTGGTGAGTGACCTTTGGTCTCGCCGATGGAACATAAAGTGGTCTTTGTCGGCGTGAGTTTTGAATCGTCTTGGCAACACTACATGAAGGAAATATCTTTCGGTAACACACTATGACTTTGCTGTGATGTCTGGCCGACTTGGCCATCTCTCCCCAACTCTATGGTGTTTTCAGTGTCACATGTGGATTTCGCTATATGGTCTCACCGACATTGTGATCTCTTGCCAACTTTGACGGGTGTTTGGTGCAGCATGTTTCCTTAGGCCAGATGTTTCCCCGAGTTCCTTCTGTCTGGCCGATATGCTTGGTTCTTCATTTTAGTTGTTTCTCTTCACCTTGAGGTCTTCCCGACGTTGCTATCTCTCGCCGATATGAGCCTCTCCACACGGTGCATTAAAGCCTGAGCTACTAATGGAACATCAATACGCACATGTAGATGATGAACGGTGATGTTTTAATTTGAGCGATAAAGGTGCCCGATGTTTGTCTGAAGACCAGTGTGTAGTGCGATCTAGTGGAGGACTTGTCTTAGTGGTCTGATGAATATTTAAAGGCGATCGCCCGATCTCTGATGATCAACGGTCAAGTTTCATACTAGACCACTATTAGGGTTTTTACTATGTTCGTGCCAGAAGCCTGGTGCATTCATGGCGACAGAGAGTTGGTCACTGGCTCCACCGAACAAGCATTCATGCCAACGCGGCTCTGGTACAAGGATGGCATGGCTCGAGTATGGACGCGCGGATTTGGTGACGGATTTGACATTGATTGCCTGGCTCCATTCGTGTGGGAATGTCTTTCCTGCAGTGGCCCGACCAGTTGCATTTATGTGACCAGTGAGGCAGTTGGAATTTTTGACTTGGCCTGCGAGCTATTCTAGGGTTTGTCCTAGTCAACTGATGATGTGTAATCTTATCTGGCTTGTTGCTTGTTGCTTCTCCAGTTCCTATAAAGGAGAATTTCATGGCTAGATGTTGGGGTTCCAAACTTTGGTGTTCTGTTCCACATTTTTCTGAGTTCTGGGATTAGCCTTGGATAGATTAGGGTTTGGTCTTAGGTCATTTTTGACTCTGTAAGCTGTAATGTTAAATTTCTCTATTAATGCAATCTGTTAAGCAAGAACACATGAAGATGCTTATCTTTCATGCATATCATCAGATTATCTCCATATTTGTAAGTTATTAATCATTTAAATAAATGCACAAGGTGCTTTTGTTCATCTTCTCATACTTTATGGGACTGTGTTATTTGTTGATAGGTCTACTTCAAGGAAGCAGTTAAATCCTTTGAATAGATAGCAGTGATTATTTGTTTGCAGGTTGGATTGGGTAAGAAGAGTCTGGTTGATACAAGAGCCGGATTGTCAGTGTAAGGCACTAATAGCTGATGTAAGGAATTAGCAAAACATAATCCACTGATTGAGTCTAGTTTGCAAATGAATTCCATCTTTTTTGTTTGACTTTGTGGCCCAAGATTAGGCACTGGTCTGTCTTGTGGCCTAGTCCCTCTCAGAAAACCTTTTAAAATTATTGAATATCTTTGGTCTAATATCTTGCCCTACCTCTTGGTTGCTTCAAGGTTTAGCTACTGAGAATCTAGCCCTATTTGAGGTTCTCAATACTTGGCATCAGGAGTCATCTACTATAAAAAGCAATGTCTAGTCTTATTTGAGGCATTGTGTGGGTATACCCGCGTTGGTTCTGCAGAGCCTAAAGTGTAGAAGATCTCAGTCTTTGACTGAATCTTGTCAATTGGTCCAGGTCCTCTGAGCTGCCCTTGACTAGAGATGGCTACTCCATAGGTAGAATAGGAGACCAACCTGGTTGCTCATTAAAAACAACCAAGAAGATGGCGACTCCACTAGGGATTGACTAGAATCTTGCCTTATCAAAGAGTCATATCAATTGCCATGTTGGTTAGGTTCAAAGTTTGAAGAATCTCAGGCTTGGAGAAAAGCTTTGTTGCAGTGAACCTGAAAGCTACAAGATCTATGGTGCTCTATCGGATGGAACTTAGAGAAAGATTTACATGTAAGTGAGCTTCATATCATTTGAAGTTCTGTCCTCTGTAAAGAGGTGGCGACTCTATCAAGGTGAACCTGTTGAACATTTGAAGAATAGTTCCATGACTGCAATGTTCCCAGGTATTCTTCATGCTTTTGAAGAAAATAAAAATAGAAAAAACTTTTTCCCCTTTATTTGGTGGGATCAAGCACTAGCATCAAGGGAGGTTTGATTATTGCAACTGGAAAGTTGTAGAGGGATAGGTTTCATTTGAAAAATGCATTGTTGTCCTGTTTCTCCCTCTACAAGCTTTGATACCATGCTTAAGGCACTGTCTTGTCCTCATAAGAGAGAGTATGATAAGGAAAGATACAACCCTTTCGATTTTGATAAAATCCAAGGTTACCCACATGCTGCCCCTAGGGGAATCAATAAATATTTACCCAAGTTTAAAGGTGGTGTTGAGGAATCAGCATCAAGACATATTCAACTTTTTATTGATTTCATTGGACACTGTCAGGTTGAAAAAGAGGATGTGGTCATGAAGCTATTTTTCAGATCTTTAGAAGGTGTGGCTGATGATTGGTTCACTTGCTTACCGGTGCATTCCATTGTTTCATGGTATCAGCTCAGAACTTTGTTCCTTGATACCTTTGATGAGGCTTCATCAAATGATGAAGAAGTTACGTTTGGTCAAGAAGAGGAAGAAGTGGTTGAGAGGGTAGGACAGAGCGCTGTCATACTAAGTTGTAAAAAAATATCAGATTTGCTAACCACAAAATATCAAAGATATGCACACAACAACTCTAGGTTGTTGTGGGCAACTCATATCGGTCTTGACAGTGAGGACCTGTAGGATGCAAGGTATGATGCAAGTGATTCTGACGCCCCTTCTAATGGTGATCTTACAGATCATGATGACACTGATTTCAGTTTGAAATCAGATTGTGCTTTTGAACTAGAGTTGCTCTATGGTGAGCAAGATTGGGATGAATGTGACAGTTGGACAACCCTTGAAGATGAGTTAGAGTCCTTTGGTGACTCTCATTGCCAGCATGATGAAGAACAGAGCTAAGTGAAAAGAGGAAGTGGGAGTAGTAGTTTAATCCATCATTGCATTAATGATGTGCCTCCTCCTACTGAAAATGATACAGAGCAGTTGCAAGATGTGTTGAATGGTGAGTGTATCCCTTTGTATACACTTGATGAAGTTTTCACAGAATGTGACAATATGCAGAGCACTGGAGCTAGTTGTTTTCAGCTTTAGGGTAATGTAAATAGTGAATATGATAGCTTGTTGTCACATAACAGTCAGCATTTTGGAAGTATGCCCGACTTTCAAATGCACAAGGATCATGCACATGTTTATAATGATGAATATGGTAGCCTGTTGAGAGGTACTAACATATTTTTTCAGGTAGCTAATTGTGATTAGACTATTTTTTTATGCAGTCCTGATCAGTATTCACATGTATTGCCACAAGATACAGAATCAAAGAATCAAGAGTGTGGCAATAATAAAGTTTATTGGATCTGGTTGCCAGTTGAAGATAAAACTAAACAAAGAGCAAGTTTTCACTTGCACAGAAGCAACCTGACACTTATGTTTGTAGAGGCACATTCATTCATACTACTGCAAATTGGCAGAGGCAAGCACAAGTTAGGGAATGTCAGCTCATTTAGCAAAATTGTGTTTAACAGAGGTAAAAGCTAGCTCTCATTTCTCATTTGGTGGCCTAGTGTCATCAAATGAAACAAAGGAATCAACAATGTGACTCTTGAATTTCTTGTTCATGGACAATTCTTGAAATGGTGCTTCATTTGAAGCATTTCTTTTTCCATGAACATTAGGTTAGGTTTTTGCTTTTCTGGTCGGTTTTGTTTTGCTGTGTCTGCTAACCTTGTCCGGTTAGCTCCTCGTTGTTTTTATCTTTTTTTTTTGTTCTGGTCTGCTCTCCCAGTGATCTGAATTCTTGTTATGCCCATGGGGGGCGTACATCCCCAACTAGAGCCTATGTTACAACCTTTTTTGGTTGTCTTTCAGGTTCTGGTTGTGTGCCCTTATTTTTCATGATATAACTTTAGCTCTGGGGTGTGTTTCATTTTGGCACGTGGGTTAAATGGGCTCCCACAAGGGTTGAGCCCAACGTGCTAGTTTTGATCTACAAGGGGCAGCCTATGTTAGGATTTTTCTTGGTTTTTCTCTTCCCTATTTTTGGGCCTTTTTATTCCGGTTCCCGTTTCTCTTTTGCTTGCTTTGGTTTTTCTTTCAGAATTGGGGGCAGAATGGATGCTTGAACGGAACTAGAACTTTTCCAAATTCTGAAGTTCTAATTCCTATTCACGCATCCATCCCGGTCCCGATTCTGTGTGTTTGGTGTTCCTTTTTCTTTCTGCCTTGCGGCGGTCGCTGGTTCTTTTCCTCTGTCTCTTCGCCGGTCTTTTGTTTTGTTTTCTTTGGCGGGGGCGGGATCGGGATGGGAATCATTTTTGGAACCTTCTTCATGTTTCCTGTCTTGGGTTTTGTCCCACTCCGGCCCTGTGGCTTCTTTTTCTCGTGTTGGTTCTAGCTCTGCCTCAGCGGTCTTTTCTTTGGCGGGAGTGGGATAGTTTTTGGCCCCGGTCCCTTTTGTTCCCCGTCTCTTTCCTAGTCCCGACTCTGACCCTGTTTGGTTCCTGTCCCGTTTTCCTTTTTGTTTCATTGACCTGTTTTCCCAGTTTATTCTAACTTAAGTGGTTCCCTTGAGCCCCATTTTCCATTCGTTACCGGCCCATAGCTGACATTTTTACCGGCCTTGCTTCTTCTTCGCTGTGACTTTCGGCTTTTGGTGTAACCTCTCGGCGACTCTTATCTGTCCCCCCAAGGTTCTCTTTCTTTTCGGCCTGGGTTGGTTGTGTCGGGGAGATGTCTCCCTGACTCCTTTGTGTCTCACTGATGGGCTTTCCTTTCAGCATGATGGTTCCCGTTCTGGGTGAGGTCCTCCCGACTCCCCTTGGTCTCCCTGAGTTCCTTTTTTCTGCCCTCCGTTGTGCCTTCGGCATGACTCTTTTGGTGCAGGGTGACATCTTGGCGACTCCGCGTTCTCTCCTCGAAGTCTTTGTTGGCCTATGTTCTTTGTGTCGGGGAGATGTCTCCCCGACCCCTGCTTGTCTTCCCGATTGTGGTGGCCCCCTTTGCTCTTCGGTGTGACTTCCCTTCGGCAAGACTTGGAACTCTCGATATATCTCTTGGTGAATCTATTATGTCTTGCCGACGGTGTCTTGTGGTTTGCTTTCAGCGTGGGTGGCACCTTTCGTTGAGATGTCTCGGAGATGTCGTCTTGCTACGCCGACCGGTGATGGAAGACTTTATGCTTCGGGGAGACTTGTGTTTTAGTGTATGTCATAGCGATGGGGTCATGTCTTGCCGACGGTGATTCAATGTGTGGCTTTCGGTGAATGTCTTATCTTCTCTCGGTGAACAAGTTTCTAAGGGTCTTCTTGGTATAACAGTGAAGTGTCTACATGACTTCTCACCAATGATTGTGTGCTACAACGACATACATTTGGTAGGTGATTTCATCGGTGAAAGAAGTTATAGGACACAATGACTTAAGTGGTGTATAAAGATCTCTTCGGTATGAGCTTGGGTCTTCGGCAAGAGGTCTCGGCGAGTGACCTTCGGTCTCGCCGATGGAACATAAAGTGGTCTTTGTCGGCGTGAGTTTTGAATTGTCTTGGCAACACTACATGAAGGAAATATCTTTCAGTAACACACTATGACTTCGCTGTGATGTCTGGCCGACTTGGCCATCTCTCCCCGACTCTATGGTGTTTTCAGTGTCACATGTGGATTTCGCTATATGGTCTCGCCGACATTGTGATCTCCTCCCGAATTTGACAGGTGTTTGGTGCAGCATGTTTCCTTCGGCCAGACATTTCCCTGAGTTCCTTCTGTTTGGCTGATATGCTTGGCTCTTCGTTGTAGCTGTTTCTCTTCACCTTGAGGTCTTCTCGACACTGCTATCTCTCGCCGATATGAGCCTCTCCACGTAGTGCGTTAAAGCCTGAGCTACTAATGGAACATCAATATGCACATGCAGATGATGAACGGTGATGTTTTAGTTTGAGTGATAAAGGTGCCCGATGTTTGTCTGAAGACCAGTATGCAGTGCGATCTAGTGGAGGACTTGTCTCAGCGGTCCGATGAAGATTTAAAGGTGACCGCCCGATCTCTGATGATCATTGAGTTTCATACTAGACCACTATTAGGGTTTCTACTATGTTCACGCCAGAAGCCTGGTGCATTCATGGCGACAGAGAGTTGGTCGCTAGCTCCACTGAACCAGCATTCATGGCGACGCGACTCTGGTAAAAGGATGGCATGGCTTGAGTATGGACACGCGGATTTAGCGGCATATTTGACATTGATTGCCTGGCTCCATTCATGTGGGAATGTCTTTCCTGCAGCGGCCCGACCAGTTGCATTTATGTGACCAGTGAGGCAGTTGAAATTTTTGACTTGGCCTGTGAGCTATTCTAGGGTTTGTCCTAGTCAGCTGATGATGTGTAATCTTATCTGGCCGATTGCTTGTTGCTTCTCTTGTTCCTATAAAGGAGAATTTCATGGCCAGATGTTGGGGTTCTGAACTTTGGTGTTCTGTTCCACATTTTTCTGAGTTCTGGGATTAGCCTGGGATAAATTAGGGTTTGGTCTTTAGTCATTTTTGAGTCTATAAGCTGTAATGTTGAATTCCTCTGTTAATGCAATCAGTTAAGCAAGAACATATGAAGATGCTTATCTTTCATGCATATCATCAGATTATCTCCATATTTGTAAGTTCTTAATCATTTAAATAAATGCATAAGGTGCTTTTGTTCATCTTCTCATACTTTATGGGACTGTGTTATTTGTTGATAGGTCTGCTTCAAGGAAGCAGTTAAATCCTTTGAATAGATAGCAGTGATTATTTGTTTACAGGTTGGATTGGGTAAGAAGAGTCTGGTTGATACAAGAGCCGGATTGTCAGTGTAAGGCACTGATAGCTGATGTAAGGCATTAGCAAAACATAATCCACTGATTGAGTCTAGTTTGCAAATGAATTCCATCTTTTTTGTTTGACTCTGTGGCCCAATATTAGGCACTGGTTTGTCCTGCGGCCTAGTCCCTCTCAGAAAACCTTTTAAAATTATTGAATATCTTTGGTCTAATATCTTGCCCTACCTCCTGGTTGCTTCAAGGTTGAGCTACTGAGAATCTATCCCTATTTGAGGTTCTCAATACTTGGCATCAGGAGTCATCTGCTATAAAAAGCAATGTCTAGTCTTATTTGAGGCATTGCGTGGGTATAGCTGCCTTGGTTCTGCAGAGCCTAAAGTGCAGAAGATCTCAGTCTTTGACTGAATCTTGTCAGTTGGTCTAGGTCCTTCGAGTTGCCCTTGACTGGAGATGGCTACTCCATAGGTCGAATAGGAGACCAACCTGGTTGCTCATTAAAAACAACCAATAGGGATGTTGATCAGTGATGGCTCTGCTCCATCATCTACTGCCCCACATGCTCTCATAAGGAGTTGGATACTGAAAATGTTGCAGATCTTTGAATTGTAGATTTTCGGGTTCTTATGGACTTCTCTAGCTCTTCTAGGGTTTTTCACCTAAAAGGAGAGAGATAGGGCCCAAAATTGCTAAGGGTTTATTAAAATTATGTTATGTATGATGTTGTCTAAGCTAAATGAAGTAAAATAAATTCAAATTAAGTGATTTAAGTGAATGATTATGAATGCAAAACTAAGATTTAAACTATACTAGAAAACACATTGTGTAATGCAAAATAACCTAAGAATGAATAATAAACTACAACAAAAATGAACCAGATTGAAAGTGTGCACTTGAAAGCTTGAAGGAGACTGGAAATTGCTTCAAAAATGCTGTTGATGCTGATTTTCAAGCCTGGAGGGACTCTTTTGCCATTCTGGGTGAATCAGTCCCAGTTCTGTCAAACTGTACTGGAACCTGTTTTTGACAAAAGGGTATCCAAAAATGTAAAAATCCAAAAATTGACCTTGGGGTGGGACTCATTCACCACCCATGGTGAATCAATCCACTTTTGAATTTCTAAAATTTTAAAGGTGGATTCCGAAGCTTCTGATCTACACTTTGATGTTCTATAGGTGTCCACTTCCGAAACTCTGATTTACGAGTCTAAAAATGAGATTTTGTTGATTCTTTGACTTGTTGAATGAAGAGATGACTTTAAAAACCATGCAACTTGATCTTCAATTATTCCCAAGCTTCTAAGGGATCTAAATCTACAAACACACAAGAAGAGAAGAAGAAATGGTGAATGTTAGGGCATGGGGGTTTGCCTTGGTCAAACCCCGTTTAGGTAATTTAACCAAAATGATGAAAGAATGGAATGAAGCATGCAATAATGGAATAGATTACCTTGCCATGATGTTGATCTTGAAATTTTGCAGCATAGCATATAAAATCTGCCCTTGAATGTCCTTAGAAGCTTTCTTAATGACTAGCAATGACAAAACCCTAAGTTACTTGACTTGAGATGGAAGATTGGTGGATGAATATGTGAATTAAGTTCATAGATGTAAAAATGAGTTAAGAGATGTGATTTTATAGGAAATTCACCTTATTTTCCTGTTAAGTGGATCCCTAAGGCCGACATGAAGAAAAATTAAACTTAAAACCTATTTTTTCTCGCTCAAAACTCCGAAAATGGCTCAAATGGGACTCATTCGCCACTAATGGCGAATGGGTCCCACCTAGATGGGACTAATTTTCCACTAATGGTGAATGGGTCCCACAAGGGCCAATTTTGCTACCTGGAATGCTGAGAAGTAAGAAAATTAGGCTTATATAATGACTATGTCGATCATTTGATCAAATTATGCCTCATGATGCACAATATGGGTTAATAGGGGCCTATTAGTGATGATGTAAATGTCAAATAGGGCTTGGGACACAAAATTCAATGTGAAAGTGTGATTAAATACACTTTACAACACTAAAATGAGGTCCACATAGCCTAGGAAGGCACAAAAACCAATGTGAATGTGCAAGTCACATTACAACACTAGTTTAACATTAAGTTTAGTTCACAAGCCTTTTAAATTGATGTGATAATGTTATTAAACACATTTTATAATGTTTAATTGGGGAGAAATAGGTTCATTAAGTCTAGAAAAGCGTGAAAGTCCATTACAAGACTTTACAACACCTTTACAAGATATCATTTAGAAGCATGTTATTCAGTTTACAAGGGCCAAAGACCTAGTGTGGATGCATAAAATGCCTCACAACACTAGATTAAGACCTTATTAAGTCCAATTAATCCCATGTCAAACAATGAGTGGGTATGTGTAGGATCATGATGGGCCAAAAAGTGGCGATATGATGGGTATGTGTAGGGTATGTGGTTGACGACTCTTTTTTTACCCAAAATTGTTGAAACAAAAAGGGATTTTAAAGGAGATTCTCAGCTTTCCACCAATATAAATTATGCTTTAATTTTAATTTAATAAATAATTATTATTCATTTTCTATTTGAATTACAACTAAAGTCCTAATTGATAGGCTGATTGAAAAACATCTATAGATTTCAAATATTATCACATTTTTTGAATTGAAACATGTCACATTCTATGCTTTGCATACTATAGGATTAAAAAAAAAGAATTTCATGAAGTTTTGACCAAATTAAGGTGGTTTACATACGAGTTTTATATTTTTAAAAGTTGTAATAAAAATTCATATTAATTATTTACTTGGAAAAAAATTACAAAAAATATGCATCACATCTGACACAGAGTCCTCTACTTATATCTAAAATCTTATAAAAATAATTATCATTTTATTATGGTTAGGGTGGTTAGACAGACACCTACTTCTTATTTTTCCCTAAAATTTAAGTACTATTGCATTGAAATTTCAAATTTTCACCAAATAGATTTAAAAAAAAACCTATTAGTTTAGAAACTACATTCAATTTGCTACAAATTCTATTCTTACATATTTTTGAAATAATATAGATAACTTATTCAAATTTTTATGTCAAGTTGCCTAACTTTGATTTTTTTGAATTTTCATCACCACTTAAGGGCCTATTTTTTCCATGATGATCCTGCACATACCCGGGTCCTTTTTTCTACGACACAATCTTATACCAGAATAAACTGATGTATAAGTATACAATCTTGATACAAATCCTCTAAAAATTGAACACACTCATTCTCTGGATAAAGATTCTACTTCGGTAGAAGAATAAGAAAAAGAAGTTGAAAGAGAAGAAGAGATAATTTAAAAGGAAACTAGAAGAAAAGGAGAAGAAGTAATTGCAAAGGAAATTAATACCGAAAAGCAAGAAGAAAACACATAGCAAGAAAAAGGTGAAGAACCTGTAGCAGGGACAATTGAGAAAAGAGAAGAAATTGCTGGAAACTCCACCGATACCTGTTCCAATGACACTTTGAAGAAATTACTTGCTTCACCACTTATGATCCAGCCCATCACCTCTTCCAAGTTAATTCTTGACTTTGAGAAGATTAATCCTTTTCAAAAATTTCAAATCGGTGAGTCCATTCAGGCTTCAACCAAAATTGATATGTTTAAGGAGTTAGAAGAAAAAGACAATTTGATTGAAGAGACTATTGATAATCTCCATAGTATCATTCCAAAATTTAATATAGATGAGTTTGGAAGCAATACAAATAAATGCATAACACCTGTTATTTCTGTGAAGGATTTCTTTGCCTATATGAATGGAAAGCTCCATAGGGAAAAGGAAGCTGAAAGGAATAAGCTCTTGCAGGAATTAAAAGATTGATGTGCAAATGCCTTCTCCAATCTCCATCAGCTAATCAGGAAAGGTCAAGATCTTCTCGAGGAAGGAAATTCTTTGTATTTGTACAATTTCCTTCCTCGAGAAGATCCTTGCTGCATTGAAGATGGAGAATCTCTACTTGCATCCATTCAAGTTCATGCACAACTTCTAACTGAAGCAATTTTACAGTGGAATGATAATAAGGGTAAGTGGGTTGCCCATCTTCAAAAAATCAAGCAGTATTTCTCCAGTGGCGCATCTGGCACATCCTAAAAGTTTCACACAGTACCCCTTGTTCATTGATGTCAAAAGGGGAAGAAAACTGAAAGAAAAAGGTAAATTTTTTGACAAATAGAGATAGTCATCATAGGGGGAGTTCTGGAGTTTATCTTTTGAAGTTTTGGCATTCTGGAATTTTGTTTGCCATCAATGAAAAAGGGGAAGATTGTTGATATTTGTCATTGATGTCATTGATAGGTCTGGTATTCTTACCTTCGGCTTATCCCTTGTTCTAACAGTGGTGTTATCAACATAAGTCTTGGTCTATGCAATGTCGTATCATAGTTTTTGGTCCGACCCTATTTGGTATAGCATGGGATTTATTTTTGCATCTATGCTGACATCTCCAAAATCTTATGTAACGTATCTTTGATGCAAGCTGACTAAGTGGATATGCAAATTTGGTATATCTATATGAAGCGACATAAACAAAAATATAATGATATGAAATATGATGTATGATAACAATCTATTGATGTATATTGTGAACTGATATATGAGCTATAGTGGTATAGTGTAGTGTTTTGAAGAGCTTTGTGCTTCAACGAGAACTGTATTCATGCATTTGCAAATGCAATTATAGCAATTCAATTTTGTAACATATACTCCAGCTGTAAGCCGTCTCTCAGCTGTAATAGTTGGATTTTATATCTTGGGTAGTGAGCCCATCGACAATGAGCCAACCCGATAGTGAGCCACCCTATATTTTGTAACCGGTTACTTAATACTTGAGAGTTAACCCTTTCCATGGTTTTTTCCCATCTTGGGTTTCCATGATAAAAATCTCAGTGTTATGTGGTGTTGTGTTATATTGGTTATTGTTTAGTAATTTTAATTATGTTATGTGGACAACTATTTAAATATTTAAATATTTTTAGAGGAATACTGATTCAACCCTCCCGTCTTAGTATTTCAAATGTTCAATATCCCTTTATATATGCGGGAAGCAACAAGCTTCATTCCTTTTACAATAAGTTAGATCATTTCATAACTAAACACTAATAATTGGATTAAACATAAACATCAAGAGTGAAAAGTTTGCAAATAATTCATGATGCACTATGATCCGTTAATCTCCATCAGGTACTCATGATCATTGAAGATCTTCCCAAGGTCAATGCTCTGTGATAATGCATTAGATACTACAAGAATTTGATCATTTTGTACTCCTTACTTGGCTCATGCAATAAAAAAATTAACCTTCGATAAATGTTCAATGTATCCCATTTTTACATAAGTATCAACATTACTGATGATGTATTTCATAGCATACTCGAGTTAAAAGATTCGCCCTAGTTGTATATGTTTTTTCTCTATCACCCCTTCTTCATCATTAATTTCATCTAGAGCTACTGGAAAATACTAATAAATTTCATCTTTCCACACATCCTGATGTTTCAACTCCCCTTCATCGAAGAAGTTTGATAAATCCATGCTCAAAGTTTGGTTGAAATCATCCAATTCTTGTCTTAATATGTTGTGGGAATGATCATGCATTTTCATCAGTTCTTGGTGCTCCTGAAGCATTTGTTTGCCACCATCCCCTTTGGCTCTTATTTGTTCCTCCACCTCTTTCATTCTATTGTGTAACCTACCATGTCCTTGGTGAGCTATGAATATCTTACTGTGGATAATCCAAACTTTGTCAGTATGTGTAAACATCTTGTCAAATCTTTGGCATACCAACTATGAACCTATTTCAAATTTATTGGTCTTTAATTCCTTTCTCAAAACTTCATTTTTCTTCTGAGATATTTCATGCTTTCATTTCCAATATGTGGTTTAAGAAATAGCCTTGAGTACTTTCCTTTCACAATCTATTAATGGAGAATAGAGACTAGAAGAGGATGGTAGCTTGTATTTGTAGTTAACTACCTCCTATTTTAATCTCTCATTCTTGGCAGCAAGCCCTTTGTTATCTCTTATTAGTTTCTCCACCCGATCCTTGGTGAATTTAGCAATGTTGACATTTAGTTTTGTAGTCTCAACATGATATGCATCCCCTAATATTTGCACTAAAACATGACCAAATACTTGGTTAGGGATGTCAACGAGTGGGAATTTTCCTTGGGGGGTAAAGGGCCCAAATCTATAGAGTAGCATTATTTGGATTATACCATGAATCGGTATAGATCTTGTCACTGGCCTCATCAGTTAGCTGCAAGGTTTTATTTTCTCTTGTCATGAAGCTGTCAAAGACTATGGCCGAGCTAATATCCCATCTGGGGAGGAGCATAACCCCAACTTCTTGTAGCAACTCTCTTCCTCTTTCAGGAGGAGTGATATCCTCCATCTCCTTGTCAACTTCTTCTTGCAATTCTTTCAAGGTATTGGATTCCTGCTCATGTCTAATTTACTTTACTCTTTCTCTTATCATTTTCCCCTTATATTCATAAATGAATGATTTGAATTTTGGGGTTTGAATGAATTCATCATCTGATATGAACTCCTAGCTTTCCCGATGCCTTACATCATTAGAGAGCCTGTCTAAGGCCTCAAATGAAATTACACTTCTTTTCGGTGGTAGTTCATACTGGGGTATGGTAGGATCAATAATTTGTGTGACCTCATCCTCTTCTTCAATATCATCTTCAACTATAATAGGGGTGTAAAATAAAAAGCTAATGTCAAGAGTGGGTTGTGGTGATGAGTGACTCAAAGGCACTATGTTTTTAGCTTTCCTCCTAGACTGAGCATCTCTCCTCCTTTCAAAAGCTATGAGGGGTATATCTTTAATCAATTCTTCTTCGTGTAAGATCAACTACTCCACTCTTTCCATGGGATCTTGTATTTCATGAAAAGCACCTGTGTATAATGGGTAATGGCCTTTCCTCCATGATTCTGCCATTACTATCCTATTGTATGCAACCTTTCTCATTTTTTCTTGAGCTTCATTACAGTTCCCAATCACATCATCCACAAAAAACATATGCTCATATCTCTTTAATTTTTGTGTCATCTTGGAATTATGAATGAAATGTTTAGGGTCAAAAATTTCCCTCTTATTTCTCAGTGGCATGCTGTAGTAGTCTATTTTTCTACCAATTGAATGATATCCCTTGTTAGAAATGATAGTGAAATCACCAAAACACAAAGTGGAAGGCGTGAGAGATTGTTTGCCATAACTCTTGAGATGCATATAGTCAGAGTAAGTCAGTTTCCTTATTATCTCAAGATATGCAACTCTCTCTAGAACTATTTTAGGCAAGAGGAATTGTGTAGCCTCAAACCCATATACTCTTATCACAGTACAATCCTCATACGCATACCAATCTCCCCAATTGTGATTCACTTTTCTTGTGGGGTTTTTCTCTTTAGGCCTAAGGAATCTCTGTATTTCAAGGAGTAAATTATGGTCACAATGGTGACCAAATAGTTTGTACAGGGGCTTATGAAATATTCTTCAAAGTACACATTTTGCTATCCATCTGCTATCCTAAATTGAGGTCCACATTTGCATTGGCCTCCCACATCTGCTATCTTGAATTGAGGTCCACATTTGCATTGGCCTTATATTCTCATCATCATCCATGTCTTTGATTCCCAACTCTTCTCCCCACATTCCCATTGCTTGTCCCTCATATAAGATCATATGCATAAGCAAGGAGTATTGTCTGAAATTAATCAAATCACTGTTGTTTTTTATGGTAGAAAGTGAAGAATTTATAACCTCTAATAAGTATTCTGCATAGTCAAATGACCTAGCATCCTAGGGCTTTGAACATCTACTACTAGAACCATAGGAGCAATGGCCATCTTTTTAAGGACATCAACTCCCAAGACCTATCCGAACGAATAATAATTATATTGATAGTATTCCTCAAATAAATCCACATCAAATGGAGGTCTTACATTGCTAGAAAATATTCATAGTTGATTTCCAACATCATGGGGTCTATGTAAGGGTAATTTCCACCTTTTATAACTCGTATCCATGGTTCGGTATTCTTCCAAAAGATCCTTGATTCTTAATGACATTTTCTTAGAAGTATCCAACTGAAAGACCATGGAGATATAATCTCTAGTGATGAGGATAAACTATGACCCATCACGTGAATGAATTGACCTCGACTTAGGATTATATATTTTGGCCAACACTTTGATCAACTCCACATTGACAAATACATTTGGTACTACTAGCTTTCCCAAGTTCATATTCCACGGGTTTGACATAGGCCTATGCCTATATTTCTTTTTGTAATGGTAAATGAATAAGTCATACCCTTGTTGAGGAGTCCAAATGTCTCCTAAGTTCTTGTGTTTATCTTACAACTTCTCAACTGAAGGGTTTAGTTGGGCTACTCATCTAGCCTTTGGACTAGATCCGAGACATTTCTCCATTAAATCTTGGTTCAATGGTTTCATTTTAGTTTTCTGTCTCTTTGCTTTTGGTTTTTTTGGTGTTTCTTCCATGTCTTACAACCCTAGTTCTACTGTAATTTAGGAAAGCTTCAATAAAATATTTAGGTGAGTCCAGGATACTTACTTGGACCATTGTTTCCTTCTGCAAACTTCTCACTTTCGCTCAATCCCACGTCCTTGATTTTCAGCTCCAATTAATTAAAATTCTGAGATCTTACGAGTGAGATATATTTAGGATTCAGAAAAATTCCACCATCTCTAGTTCATAAATGTCACTTGTACCAACTTGATAATCAGCGATAATCCTTAATGTTAGTTATCTCTTTGAATGCTTCACTAGTCATGTCAACTGAATGAGAAATAATTTTCATTGCATTGATGAGACTTTATTCATTCTTTCTCTGATACCTTGTTCTCTCTTCGACATGCTTATGTCGTTGTTCCATTTTTGGAGTTTCAAAGGGACAACTGGTTATTTATCTTTGACATCACATAGTCTTTTTGAAAAAATTATATTGGGTTTCATCGCTCTCTTACACTCTTTCCTTCTTTGTTATCAAAGTTTTAGAGAGACTTTAAACAATATCCCTTCAATATGCCAATGTCCCTTCAAAAGTTATCTTTTCTTTGATTATCAGAGTTTCAAAGAGACTTTCATTCACGTTTCCCCAATATGACCTCCTCTCTTCAATATCTTTTTATGCTTCATTTCAGAGTTTCAAAGAGACATATTGTTAATTCTCTTTGATATCGCATGGTCTCCTCAAAATCATCTCTTTAGTGTTTATTTTTTCTGTGTTCCTTTTCATTATTGGAGTAATCAAAGAGACTTTCCTTACTGTCTTCTTGATGTAAGCCCGTCTCTTTTATTTTTTACTTCCAACTGCTTTTCAGAGCGTCGAAGAGATTTTTTCTTCGTGCTTGCCTTGCTTTTGACAACTGTTCATCATTTATTGCATAATAATTCATTTATGTTTGATAGATTTTTTTTCTATTTCCTGAAAGCCAAAATGATTTAGCATTCTTAAAATATTATTATTTCTTTGTATTGTGGTTTGTCGGAGAGACAAGATGACTTTTCGCTTTGAAATACTCAAGTCTCTTTGAAGTATTGCTTTTTGGGCCGTTAGAGAGACTTCTAGATATGCCACTTGGAAGCATGGTGGTCTTGCTGATATTCTGTGTTGGCTTCATTATCGATTTGTTGGGGGGACTGCAATGTAATTTTACTTGAAATGGCATTGTTTTGGCAAAATGAGTTCCTAGTAATGAACTTAAGGGGAACAAGGAAATGACTATGGAGAGGGTGATTTTGAATGACAATAATTTTTTATTGGAATGGATTAGGGGACTATAATTATAATATTTTAAATCTTATTTAGATAAAATGATGGTTTTGAGAATAGATGCATATGGTGTAAAATAGAGTGGTCATATTAAGGTGGCAAAAATTGATGAAATTTTGGGGTTGAATTTTGGTTCCAATAGGACCCATCACCCCTTATGAGTATATTACAAACAATGGTGATAATTAATATTGCAAATATTTTCCCAATACACCCTAAGTGCCTAGAGACACTTTCCAAGGATGTTGGAACCATGAAATATGATTTACAAGGTGGATAGAACCTTAATCCTAACATTCTCCCACTTGACATCAACATTGCAAATACACCCATAAGAATCACAAACAAGGAAAAAGTATCCCTTAGCAAAAAATGTACCATTTGAATTTTCACCATGATCTCATGCTCCAACTAGATACCTTCAAAAGCAACCATGATAACCACCATCAAGAAAAGAGCTCCTCACTTCTTCCAACAAGTCACCTATGAAAGAAAAAGGAACATGCAAAGGTGAAACATATCAACTATCACTGAAACCTGCACCAATATCTACATGAACACACACATCAAAGTCAAATGAAAATAAAGGATCTAAGTAGCGACCTTACTCATACCACCTAGAATAGCAACCACAACAAATTGTAAGTCATTCAAGCTAATCATACCTCAAAAAAACATAGATAGAACTTCATTCCATCAACATACCAACTAAAAATATACAATCAAGTCTTTGTATATCCATCCTCCTATCTCAAAGAAACATACCAATAAAAAATGACCATAGACAAGGCCAACTAACAAGTCTGAATTAACACTAAAACAATCTTGTGGATATAGACAATCCACATCTAAGTCATCCCACTACAAGAAAATGGGTAGTTAATCCACAACATGCATAACTTGTAGATAAAAATCCAATGAAACATACAAACTCATCATCACATCAGTAACCAACAAAATTAGATATCATAGAGGATAACCATACATATATCCAAAAAATCCCACTGCATGAGTAATGTCAAATATGAAAACACATCAAAGCATACCAAATCTACCTATATTAATTCACATAGACAATGTGGTTAATTCATCTACTACATAGTATTAAGGAAACATATGATATGAAAATCCTACAAAAAAGTATGCTACAATACCTCTCTCACCATTAGTCTCCATAGCTCTCCCAAGTTCTTCAAACTCAATCATGTGAAAACATCCAAGAAGAATACCATGACTAAGGAGAGAACCTACAAATCAAACCATATCCTTGTTCCACACTAACATGTACCAAGTTGTGTAATGTAAGTTCTTCATCACCATTCCCAAACTAAAAGTATATCAACATCTAGCATTCAAATGAAATGAAAATATGGAAATAAGAGATGTAAACCTCTCATAACAAAGGTAGATCAAACCAACCAATCATTCCCATAACAAGGGGAATATGCCCAAATCCATAAACCATTTCTTGTACTTCTCCAAATAAGTCCTCAAAGCTAGATCCATAGCTCAAAACCAAAACAAGGAGAACAATGAAAATACATAAACCATGCATCCTCTTGTTGAGGGTCAAAGCAACACAACAACATTAAAAAAAATATTACTATTCTATTTCTCTTGAAAGAGAAATATAACACATGGTGACCTAACTCCCAAGGTCTTGGTAATTGGTTCTCAATTATGCTGATATCACTCAGTGGTTGATATAATTGTAATATTCAAGGGGCCTTTGCTGGTAACAAGGAATAGGACTACATAGCATCAATTAGTCTACATTGGGGGGGGGTTTAAATAAAAGAAAAAGATGAATCAGAGCTTCAAATCAAATAAACATGAGTAAAATTATTACATATCTAGACATGCATATCAATAGTGAGTGATTATCCCACCTAACCACAACTATAGCAAGATGCAATCCATAGAATAAACTATGCTACTGAATACATCCATAATTCTAATTCAAATACCATCAACATTCACTAAACTTGCTTCAAAAAAATCACTCACTCATCATCTAAACCATAGATCAAATGAATACGATAACAACTTCATCCACAGGTAATCCAATGATATAATCTTGAATCCAGTTCCTTCTATTGACTTTCATCAAATAAGAACAATTAAGCGCAACAAAAATCACTGGCGTATGGATTGATCATGTACCATTAACCTTATCAAAATAGATCCAAACTTTAAAACCATAACATAAAAATGTATGAAAAACTGTAAAATAACCAAGTTTTACTGAACTTTTAGAGTATCTCTCCTAAAACATAAAAATCCTAGATCTAATCTCTATTTTCTATCATCAGGTGGCTGATCTTCCTTCAATTAGCCAACCTTTACAAAGTAGAACCTAATAATACATATAGGGTGCCACATGCACAAGTTTCTCAATTATCAATCAAGATCCACAATCAATGGAGCCGAAACTGAACACAAAAGTGGACTCGTGAACCCTTGTTTCAAGGCTGATCACTCTGTTGTACAAAAAAGAAATCTGATATTCCAAGAAGAAAGTGAAACTGACGGATCAAACTCAGAGTTGAGCTTATGTCAAAACCCACAAAAGAGGAGAAAAGGAGATATTGAGTATGGTGAAAAGAGTCAGTTCACTTTTGCAATGAATGCTCAAGGATGTACTTGTCATAACTGGAGAACACTTGTTGAAGAGTACCTGAATCTGGCCCATCTAACCAATCACCTTCAAATTTGATCCTTTCAAATTATGCAGAAACCAACCTTTGCATCTCCTTTAACTTGATTAACTCCCTTCTAGCAGTTCTTACCTCCTCACTGATATCCATAAACTGATCTAATAATAAATTTTCCCCATCATCTCCCTTTTGCATAATTTATTCAAACCTACCCCTCCATCTCTCCCTTAGTTTATCCAAAGATAGGCCTTCTTTTCTTGAGGAATCTAGGTTAATTAAAATGGCCACAATTGCCTCTAATTCAACCATCTATTGATTTAAATCTTTACTCATTTCTTAGACTTCTTGATGCCCATGAATAGTCCTAGACTTATACCTTATGATGCTCATATTTTTTTCCACAAAATCTACATTACCATGCTCAAGAATTGAATATTCTAGCAATGTGGACTTGGGAACTTTGCTAATATCTTCAAGCCTTTTAACACATTCCTTGTATTCATCATCCTACTTATCTAGATCCTTGGCCTATTGATCTAGATCCTATGCCAATTCAAGAGCAACCTTATGAATTTTAAAACCTTCAATGAGAACATCATCAACCTCCTGGTTGAGCTTATCCAACCATTTATCCATCATTCCTACCTTGGTTTTCATTTGAACCAAATCATCTGCTTCCTTCTTTGTTAACAAAAATAGGGATTCAGGAAGAGAAGCTTGTTGGGAAATGGGACTTGAAACATCTTTCAAAAACCTATGAAGCTAATCCAATTGAGCCTTAAGCTCATCCTTCCTTTGTTTATCTTTGATCATCTAGGATTTAGTTGAAGAGGCCACAATATCAATCAAACTCATTTGTTGGTTTCTTGTAGGCTTTCCCAAATTTACCGCCCCAAACTGATAATCAGTGATTTTCATATCATCGCGACTCTTCTCCATTATGGGTATGGCACATTCAACAATAATCTCTCCAGCATCAGTGAGCCTAGTAGAGTGAAGAACCCGGGCCTTCTTTTTAGGTTTCTCCTTCCCAATTTTTTTCATCATTTCCTCCCAATTCAACGGTTGTGGTTGAACAATTTGTTTTCTTTCCAAGTCCAGTTTTAAACAAGTAGGAGCAATAGGAGTAGTGGTTGCCTGGGCTGAAGAAGAAGCAACAGTAGTGGAAGAAAAAGTTTGTAACAATGTAAGCTCCGGTTGAGAATCAACTTCTTGCACATTTTGCTAATCACTTTGTTCCTTTTCCTGTGCTAACCTTTCTACTTCCTCTTTATCCTTTTTCTCTTGCAGCCTTTTAGCCTCCAAATCCTGCTTTAAACATTCCTCTTCCACTTTCTTTTTCTCCAACATTTGATCCCGCTACTTCTTCAGCTCTTCAACATAGTCCCATGCCTCCTTGGACTTCTTTTCATATTCAACAATCTCAGCAGCCTCTCTTTCCCTTTTCAAACATTCTTGCTCTTCCCTTTTCCTATAAGCCTCTTCTTGTTCCTTGAGCTTAGCTTCAATAGCTTCTTTTTCTCTTCTTTGCTGAGCCTTTTCCTCTTCAAGGTTATGAATCTTCTACTGCATCATCAACTTATCTCTCTCTTCTTGTATCTTGAGCTCCTGCTCCTTTTGTTGTTGTTGTTGAGCTAATTCATCAGCGTTGACCTTATCTTCCAACTCCTTCTGCTTGACTGCCAATTCAGATTGTGCCTTGGCCTCCTCCTCTTGTTACTTAGCTGATGCCTCAGCTTGTGCCTTGGCATCAACTTCTCTTTTTGCATCTTCAAAGAGTTTCCACTGATCTTCCTCAGTCAATATGTGTTTGGTCCCTGCATCATCTATCATATCAAAAGATGTTAATACATGATGCTCTTTATCAGATGGAGTCTTTTCTGAATTTGTTTCTACATTATGTATCTCAATTTCATCCTCCATTTTCTTTAAGACCTCTGCTTCATCATGGAGGGTTCCCTTTGGTGATTCTTGACCTAATTCTTGTGTATCAAAGGGCTGAGTAGATACCTCCCCTGCAGCAAATGTAGAAGGCCCCACCTCTGCAATTGCTTCATCTTCCTGCACCTCTGGAAGGTCTTGAGGAACCACCTCCTCTTGTGTATTAGAAGGCATAAACTCTAAGGGTTCCTTAGGTGCCATCCTTCTCTTTTCCCTTTTATATCCTTGGGTGATACCTGCATCTTTCCTCTTCTTAGATGATTGAGGCTCGACCTGATTAGCCCTCAAACTCACCCAGTGAATAATTCTATCTAGCACCGGTCTTGCAATCTTCTTTATGTCAATTGTCTCTCAACATTCCAATCTATTGGATCAAGATCTTTAGTACCAATCTTGTCTGCATCATGCCCGAGATCCAAAACTATCCCATCATCAGACAATGTTTCTGGAATGTCTTCTTTTATCCCAAACTCAACCATAAGTGGGATAGGTATCCTTTCATAATTCTTTTTCCTAAGGTCATATTCATCCTGCAAGTCCTCCCAAAAATCCTCCAACAGATTAAAGTGCTTATCAAAGACACTGGGAAGCAAATCCATCAACTTGTGCTTGGGGTCATAGTACTTCCTTGCAGTGTACAATCCCAACTTTAGATAAACTAATTCATCACAAACGACCTTAGCTGGCTGAATGTGTGGACACCTAAAGACTCCCAGCCTCATTCAAAACTTATGGCAACCAGTCTTGTGTTTGTTGCCAAACTGGAAATTAACAGCCAAGGCTTGATAAATAAACTCCATTAGAATGATCCTATCACCACAACATCTAGGTAGCAAATGGGGGTGACCATCAAATCTTGCTAACCTGAAATAGGTGAATGTGGGGTACTGGATAAACCAATGCCCCCACTCATTCACAAAAGCCATTTCCTCCCTGCTAAGCCTATATCTCACATCACCATTAAGTTTGTTAATAATGACATAAAGAAAGGCATCATTTACCCTTCTATATTGTTGCTCTGATGCCTGCAAGGTGAGCTGATTATAATATTCCAACACTCTCTTTTGTCCTTGGGCTTCCCCCAATATACCCACTATTTGAAGTCCAGGCAAAATCCCCACTCGGGTAGCTACATAAACTACATAGGAGGTCATAAAGAAACACTTGGTTTCTCTCACTTTTATCATTTGATTGTGAATCTTGTTTGATACTATCATTGACCAGTCAAATTGTTACCTCCCATCCAATATAGTTTGGATAAAAGGAAACATCCATTCCTTAAACAATGAAGCATCCCTTTTTCCAAACACCCTAGAAATGAACATGATTATATCTGCAATCTCTTTACTAAAGTTTTCCCTCTTAGGCTGGTCTAGAAGCTTGGTCAGAGACTTCTTCTCCACCCTCATCCAAGTCTTATTCATGTGAAATCTATTCCTCTCCTTATTATCACTATAAAGCTTCAAAGCCTCTGCCTCATTCAATTACTTAGGATTCTTGGGATCAGGTATATTAAACATGAATTTGATCATTAGAGACGTGAATTCAATAATGACATTACCCTTTACATCCACACACTGCCTAGTAGTAGGGTTATATGCTCCAACTATTGCAAGAATCAACTCCGGACATTGGATAGATAGGGGGAAGAGTGCAACATGTGCCAACCCAGATTGAACAATCCTTTATGTCCTTCTTGTGACTTGCTCCTTAGTGAATGTCTCATGCAATTCCTCATAGTTAAAAGGGCCCAAATTGGTCAGTAACATTAGCCCAGTCAGAAACAATTTTTCTAGCTATCAGGGCAAGCTCCCTATGCTTACATCTCAAGGTATATAGAAGCTGTTCCACCTTGATCTTCTTCGGTCTAACTCCTTGCCATGAAGTTTCACCTGGTTGGCTTCTCTGAGAGGCCTCATCTGATGCCCCCGACATTTCTTGATTCCTGCAACAACTTCCTGTATTAGATGAACAACACATCTAAGTTAGTCAATCATCTAATCCCTTCTCCATCCTCCTTAGATAATATTTACTTAGTCAAACTCTCCCTTTATCGGAGGTGGAACCGTATAAGCATTAGGCATAAAAGATATTTCTTATCATGTGGCGGGGCCAGGATCGAAATTGGATAAGAACCAAAACAAGGTCGGAAGTGAGACCGGACAAGAACTAATTGTTAGTTCCTAAATTCAACTTCCACTCCATATCCAGTTCCGCTCAAGAACAAGGTATAAAGACACATCATAATGAATGCGAGCAGAATAATTCCAACAAATAGAGAGTATTTTGAACAAGGTACAGTCATATGAACTTTAAACCCTGGGTCACATGGGCTTAAAGGAAACCAGGAATAGCATAATTTATTCCTCCAACAACTCCATAAAAAAGGTCATTTAAACCCTAGAAAAGGTCATTTTGCAAAGGTTGTCGAGCAAAACCCTAGTTCGATCGACACACTATTTCTAAAAACTAAGGCATAACAACAATCCCACACAGACAACACAAAATCAACGCGGGAAGACCAGGAACAGGGTTTCAAGATGAACTTCATCACCCAAGCAAGGAAAGACCTCAAAAATTGAGACCCTAGTCAAAACCAGAGCACAAAAAAATGGACCCGTCACGAAAGTGACAACAAAACAAAATGACAAACGAAAGACAAACCCAAAACAAAATGAAATGAAAAAGAAAGGACCAAAAAAATAGAACAAGAAAAGAAAAGCACAGACACAAACAAGTAGAGAAATTCACAAAACAAAAACCCTCCTGCAAATAAGCCAAAACAACACACTCGAAAGAACAAACGAGAGACGGAAAAGCAAAGAAACCTACCTCAAAACGCTCCTCAGGACTGACCAAAATTTAGTCAAGATTCACTCCGCAATTCACCTCTGTGATCAAATCAATCCTTTCGAGACTTTCCTGGCCGTGGTTTGCTTAAACAATTCAAATAATAATGATAACAAGGCAGTTTAAACATGATTAAACCTTTAGAAATTAATTCGTGCATGCAAACAGGCTGCATTTAATTCCATAAATGCGGTAGTTCGGGGACGAAGCCAACGACGTGAACAAATAATTAAGTCAAGTCCACAAAACATCAAAAAGGTAAGGCAAACGTGGATCTGGGTCTGAGACAAGATAAAGAAACCCACACAAAGTTCCTTAATTTCCAACCCCGGATCTGGCCTCAACAAAAGGACAACAACTAAAACACGACACAAGAGGATGGGGGCGGAGACAAAACAAAAAATGGAACTTCACAAAGTTTGAAGTTCGATTCTAGGTTTGGTTCCGGTCCTGACCAAAAAGCAAAGAAAAAAACACACAAGCACAAAGGGAAGCGGGACTGGAGCGAACACCAGACTTGGCCCAAACAACAAAGAAAACGAGGAAGAAAACGAGCGGAGACAAGAGTTGGAATGGTGACACAATATGGAAACTTGAAATTTCATACTTTCGTTCCAATCCCGATTCCGCTTCTGTGCGAGTAAACAAACAAAACACAAGGAAACAACCAACAAACAAGAGGATGGACCAACCCAAGTGTTCATTGAAAACAACCAACAGAACAAAGGAGAAACAAAAGAGAAGGCAAAGTCGGAGTCAAAACTATATCCGATCTAGAAACATTGAAAGAGTTTCGTATTTAGATTTGGTTTCAGACCCACCTTCGATAGAGCAAAATAAAGACTTAGGAGCAAAAAAAACTACTCTTAAGACCCAACCAAATAGCCAAAGGTGAACAAAAGAAAAGAAAAGGGGGACCCATTTTGTTCCAAAATAAAATAAAATGGGGTGGTTATAACACCTCTTCTTAACAAGTCTTCAAAATGTTTATATTCAAGGCTAACTCATATGAGAAGACAAGATACAAAATAAATAATGTATTTGATAATCAGGTGGGTAATACCCCTTAGATCATTCACCTATTGATTAGACCAAGAGTTGGATACACGACTATCCTATGCACAAAGCACCAAACAATGACAATGTTCTCTTTAGGTCCACAATGGATTCAAATACATAACTAGGTGTAGACTCCTTGATCTTTCTGCTGAAATACTCATCAAAGAGTAACCATCACAACATATGATCCCATAAATAAGATATCTCTTAGCCTCACTCAAGTCTCTCATCTCCATGATAAACCACCAATCAATCCATTCCAACTTCAAATGTAACCCTACAAAATCATGAAGCTCCAAGAAAATGATTAATACTCAAAACCAAAGAGAACAAACAAGACCATTGTCAAAATTCCAACTATATAATCAAGAACATATCATGACATCATGGTCTAACATCCCCTCCTAGGAGATTGCATGAAAATAACCATACATCATCAAATGATGAATCAATATTATTTCCAAAGCTCCCACTGAACCATGTAACCAAGCTCTCTAGGCATTGTGATAACCATCTCCTAACTGAAGATCCTCAATGGATTAAACACAATAAAAAACTCAACACCATGAGCTCCCAAAAGGTAAAGTACAACCACAATCTTGAAACCAAGAAGATACAAATGCTACACATTCTTTGTCAATAGAACCAAAGATATCATTAAATTCTCACTACTATCTAAAGGAAGAATCCAAGAACTGCTTATGACACCAAAAACTATTGTAAAAGAACATCCATCTTCTAATCAAATATTATCCATGTCTCACTACACACTGCAACAACAATTATAATCAAAATCTTGAAACAAAGAAGATAGAACATATTATGTAATTTCATAAAGCTCCCATTGAAAGTAATACCAAGTTATACATGGCATCATGACCAATATAATTTCCAACACTCTACTCAAAGTTAACAAATATTCTCATGCACCATAAACTACTTCTAAAGATTCAAAAGAACAACAATATTAGGTACCCCCAATAACCATCTCTTATTGCAATAAACATACCAATGTAATAATGGTGACCAAGAATATAGCCTACCAAACAAAATCCACATCAAATTTTTTTACAAGATCTGGACATATATGACATCTCAAAGGAGAAATACATAATCAGTGCTCGTATCTCAAATAGCTAAAAAATAGATTCATCCTTGGCACATTAGTAACATGTAGAATAGAGATAAGCATGTATATCATGTGGATAATTTCCAAGACTCAAACACCATAATCAATGCTAGATCTAATTTTCCAAACAAACCCACATATGAGTAACCATAGATCATATAAGAATCCTCTGAGCAACCATTCAAACCTATAAATACCTTAATTCAGAACACCCTATATATAGTCTCATAATAGATCTACATACCACATATTTTAGTTAATATGTAAAACATGTGAAACCATCTCTATAAATTTGAAATCCATTTAAACATCTAGACATTCATATCAAACATACCATCTAAATAATGGAATAAGCATAGATCTACAAACCCATAGTTGAAAACAAGAGTAAACTACACCCCAATAGGAAAATCAAGTTATCGAGGAGCTTAAAACATATTAAAAATATCAGATCCACAACTCACAAAGAGGTTAGTGGCTTATTTTCCAATGCTTTCATGTAACCAAGGACTAAAACCATGAAGCCAATATAGGAAATCCATTATGTAGTCCAAATAGAGAGTGTTTCTCTATGTGACCAGGATGTCTCTATCCATCCAACATGAATACCTTCTGACTACACATAACCAAAAGGTAAAGGAACAAAACCACCAAACAGGAGGATACACACTTATTTTCAAACAAGAGCTCCAAGTTACCAAAACATAACCAACGCCATAAAGATCCATAATCATGAGATTCCAATGCCCATCATAGATCACATTGACAATATCCATGGATTCCAATATCACAAATATGTAAAACAAAGTTAACTCACAAATCATTCATTGTAGCCCCACAAGCCTTCTACAATATCTCTCTCAAATCAGTTCTAAATTTGTAATAAATTATTTTTACTCAAATGCTAAAAGAGAGAAATCAGGTATATTGAAACTTTCATAAAAACCTTCAAATTTGCTATCAAATGTTGTGCAACTAGAAATGAGATGCATTGCTACAGGAAATGCATGATTTTTGAATCATATTTTTGTTATTTACAACAATGAACAACAATAATAATCATGTTGTAAATTACATCATTTGAAACACAGTTTGGAGACCAAAACTTCAACAAAATCAACAACTTCACACACAAAATCTCCAACACTCCATACAAATTTTGAGACACAAAAATACATTAAAACACTATAATAATCAATAACAAATGTTGTTAACAATAGAAACACAACAACTCAAAAATAATTCACTCCAAAATATACTATCCTTGCCAATTGTTTGACGAAAACACCCCAAAAAACATTCTTTAGCACCAATACAATTTTTGAGTGAAATTGCACCTGTTGACTCTTAAAGCCACTGTCTCCAAGTCTTTATCTCCTTGGTTCTCCAACCTTGGAGATTATTACCATAATAGTCTAGCAGCCATTACAGGAGAGCCAAAACTTGTGAAAGGAAACAAGCATAGAATGAACCAAACTTGCAAAACAAAGTAATTAAAAATATCAATATCAATACCACTCCAACACCCAATTTGGGCACCCAAATCCCAATTCCCAAGAAGAAGATGCTTGCATGAAAAGAGAGTAACTCTTGATGCGAAGTGTTGATTTATTACTCCAGCACACCCAATTGCTTTTCCAAATTAAAATCCATTATTTTGCACCACTCTTCAGCTAAATAATAAACATGTTCTTTTTCCCAAAAAGCCACACCCTCCTTGGACCAAAATAATAATTAATTAATATTTGATATTTTTCCACCAAAAATACTTAATTAATTCATCTTGAGAAACCAACTTTCTCGATTTATCAGTAGGATCAAACTTACTATATTAGGAAATTGAGCCTACTATAAATAGTAAGTGGTAAATTTAGAAAGGGTACATGACAAGTCCTCCCTCAAAAAATTTTCTTGTCCTCAATCAATGAATATTTGGGTGGTTGAGAACCTCTAACGCTTCCCATGTGGCTCTTCAATTGGAAAATTCTTCCACTTGACTAAATGCTTGGTTATGCTTCTGTTTCGTAATCTTTTCTCTTTTATTTCCAAAACCTTTTTAGGTATCAAAATCAACTTTCCTTCATCATATAAAGGTGGTATCACATGAGAATTCAAAAATTTCTATCCAACCACTTTCTTCAAACATGAAACATGGAAAAAAATGTGTATTTTGCAACCCAGTGGAAATTTCAACTCATAGGCTACTTCCCCAACCTTCCTGATGACCTTGTAAGGTCCATAGAATTTTGGCTTGAGATTTTCCACCCAAATTTTCTTCAGGGTACTTTGATTATATGGCTATAACCTCACAAAAATCAAGTCACCAACCATAAAAATCTCTCTCCATTCTCTTCTTGTTTACATACAACTTTTGCTGATTTTGAGCATGGTTCAAATTGTCTTTAAGAGACCTCAAAATCTCTCGACTTTGTTGGATAAAGTCACTTGCTATAGGGAATATACTATTTGAAAATAATAAATCAACAAAATAAAGAGCATCATAACCATATAGAGCACAAAAATGAGACATTCCAATGGACATGTGGTGAGAGGTGTTATAACAATACTCTCCTATATGCAACCATTTCACCCAAGAACCTTGCTGATTTAAAACATAATTCCACAAATATCCTTCTATCCATTTATTGAAAATTTCTATTTTACCATTCATTTGGGGATGATAGCTTGTGCTAGGTGTGAGCTCCTTTCCTATCAAATGAAACAATTCCTTCCAAAAGGAACTAAGAAACCTACTGTTCCTATCACTAATAATGTTCCTTGGCAAGCCATGTAATCTGAAAATCTCTCTAAAGAATAATTCCACTACTTGGGGTGCTTTAAGTTCATATGTGATAGGAAATAAATGTGCATATTTTTTCAATCTATCAACCACCACAAATATGCAATACTTACCTTGTGCTTTAGGAAAACCTATGGTTAAGTCCATAGAGATGATTTCCCACTTGTGCTCAGGAATTGGAAGTGGTTGAAGTAAACTAGCTAGAAAAATCTGCTCACCCTTATTTTGCTGACAAACCATACATTCTCTGATGTGTGTGAGTACATATTATTTCATTCCCTTCCAAGAAAACCTATATTTAACTTGATTATATGTCTTATAATACCCTTGATGGCCAACCACATGAGTGTCATGACAAGCTCTCAACAACTTCTCCTTAATTTTGGACCCCGTTACCAAGTATATCCTATTTTTTGTAGTAGATTAGTCCATCAACAATAGTGCACTTTCCATCTTCCAATTTCCCATCCAAGATGTTAGAAGTAAATGAATCCTTATCATATTATAAAATTATGATTACTTTCCAATCAATAGTGATAGTAGAAATATAGCACAAAGAAGGCTTTCTAGAAATAACATCAACAATTAAATTTTTCTTCCCTTTTATATACTCAATCTCAAAACCATAAGATTACAATTTAATCACCCATTTCTATTGGTGGCCATTCAAATCCATTTGATCCAAAAATAATTTTATACTATTATGGTCAGTCTTAACCATAAACTTCCCACAAACAAGATATTACTTGAACTTGTCTAATGCATGCACAATTTCCAACATTTCTTTGTCATAAATAGAGTACCCTCTTTCCAATTGGTTCAATTTACTACTCTCAAATTCTATTGGATGTCCCTTTTGAGTTAGGATAACTCAAATAAATTTCCCAAATGAATCACATTCAACAAAAAATGGTAGAGAAAAATCAGGAATTGCAAGCATTGGGTGAGAACTCATTACCTTTTTGAGCTTTTCAAATGTACCTTGAGATTCTTTAGTACAAACAAAAGCTTCTTTCTTAGTTAAATTAATCAAGGGGGAAAAAATATGAAAGAAAACTTTAATAAATCTTCTATAGTAACTGCATAACCCAAAGAACCCTCTCAACTAAGTAAGATTGGTGGGCAAAGGCCAATCTATGATGGCTTGAATCTTCTGTGGGTCAACCTGCACTCCTTGTGAGCTTATGATATGTCCCAAATATAAAATTTCAGTTAGCCCAAATTCACATTCATATAATTTAGCATAAGAGGATTGCTGCTCTAAAATTCCCAAAACCATATCCAAATGTTCCAAATGCTCCTTCCAAGTTTTAATATAAATCAAGATATCATCGAAGAACACTAAAATAAATTTCTTGAGTTGCCTACTAAAAAAATTATTCATGCAAGATTGGATAGTTTTTTGTGCATTTGTGATACCAAATGGCATGAAAAGAAATTCAAAATGGCCATAGTGACAATAAAAAGTAGTCTTCTCAACATCCTCCTTCGTCATGCAGATTTGGTGGTAACCAGACCTTAGATCAATTTTTGAGAAATAAACTTCCCCATGCAACTAACCAATAAGTTAATATATCTTGGGGATGGGATATGTATTCTTAATGATTTTATTATTAATATTTCTATAATCTATACACATTCTCATTGTGCCATCCTTATTTTTCACCAAAACTATAGAAGAGGCAAATGGACTAGAGCTAGGCCTTATGAACCCTAAGTCAAGAAGCTCTTAGATGGTTTTCTCTATCTCCTCCTTATAACTCCTTGGGTGATGGTAGGGAGTAGTAATTACAAGTTTGACACCTCGTTCTAACTCAATGACTTGTTCAAACCCTCTATCTAGTGGTAACCCCAGTGGCAAATAATTGAAAATAAGACTATGCTTATCAAGAATTGAATAAATTTCAAAATGATTTTTACCTTTCTTCTCGAAAGAGATTGTAGTGTGGAATAAGATTGTTGATACCCAAGCAACTTGTCCCCTTCTAAAATTCCTCTCCATCCTCTTTGCTGAAACTACTCTAGGTGCTCCATTCGATAAGCCTCTTAACAAAATTTCTTTCCCATTGGCTTGAAACTTGAACTCCATAGTTTGATGGTTTGTGTAGTATCCCCCAATAGAATGCAACCATTGAACAACCAATACCACATCAATTTATCCTATTCCAACCACATAAAAATCATCGCATACCTCATAGTCATGCAAGGTAATTTTGAGTTGCCAAACCACATGGGTGCAGGGTATAGTAAAACCATCAACAACAGTAAAACCATCAATAACTCCTCAAACTTTGAAGGGATGATATCTAGGTCGTCTAGATAGGGCTCCTATGGTAACTCCCTTACTAGTTTCTCTTTCTTCCTCTGAATCTTCCTCCTCTTTGGTATTGTGGAAATCCTCATTATCATCTATATATAAATTTTAAATCACCTTAATAAAATGCACTTGTCCCTTCGCCAAACATCTATGCCCCAAAGCCCATGGTTTTCTACAAGTAAAACAAAGCTTTTTCCTTTGAAGTTTAGATTTATTCACCTCATCCACCTTCTTACTAGTTAAGTTTAGCATATTATTTGGTGGAGGAATTAAAGGAGTCTTTTTTTGAAAAAATTCCTTATGATGCTATGGATTTGGTGGTTTGGATTGACAAAAACTTACTTTCTTGGGCATGGAGACTTCAACCTACAAACTCCTCTTGATTGCTTCTTGCAAGGTAGTGGGTGAGAATGCCTTAACTAGACCCTTAACAAGTTCCTCAAGACCCTCCAAGAAGAGGTATACGATCCTCTTTTCAGAAATTTCTAGCACCAAAGCAACAATCTTTTGAAAATTTTCAACAAACTCATCAATGGAATTTGTTTGCCTTAAGCTAGACAACTCTTTAAAATACTCCTCTTCATCCTTAAGCTCAAATATAGCTATTAACCTTTCAATTAAATCATCAAAAGAATTCACCTGATCATGACCTTGAGTGGTCATACCATGATTCCACCAGTCATAAGCAACTCCTTCAAGGTGCAAAGTTGTACTCCTTCAAGGTGCAAAGTTGTACACTGTATGGCATAGATTGCTCTTTCATTGGATAGAGTGTGAAGTAGGTTTGCAACTTCTGTAACCACGCTCTAGCTAATATTTTATTAGTTCCATCAAAGGTAGTAGCTGAAAGTTTATTAATTTTTATCTTGAGTTCCCCTCCATTGGAATATTGGTGATGTTTGTAACCCCTTACTATCATCATGCTTTGCATCTGAGTGGCATAGTCATTACAAGGGATTGCATTTTTAAATCCTTCATCTTGATTGTCATAGAAAAAATCTAATGGTTACCAGTTCTCTTGCCAATTCTTCCATGAGATTTAAAATGGGGTTAGTTGTATGAGGATCACCTTCATGCAAAAAAATTGGTTTGGAAGATTTTGAATTGCTTTGTTGAGATTCTGAAGTGCTACATTTTTCTTTAGGTGTTGCTGGATTTTAAATTTTCTCTACCAATAATCTCATCAATTCTCTTCTCTTAGCAATAATATCAATAATTAACCTTTGAATCCTCTAAAGATACTAGAGGAATTTTCTATTCATTTCATCCACATTAGCCATTTATCCACTCTTTGGAAATATAACTTCCCTCTCTTCTAATTGAGGATTTGAAGTAAACTCTTTATTCTTTTCCTACTGTAGATACCTCTTTTCCTTATCACTTGGATGTATATAAATGGTTAAAACCTCAGGTTGGAAAGATTATTGCTCCGATACCACTGTAGTATCCCTCTCAAATCTATTCCAAACTTGTAACAAATTATTTTTACTCAAATGCAAAAAGAGAGAAATTGGGTATATTGAAACTTTCATAAAAACCTTCAAATTTTCTATTAAATGTTGTGCAACTAGAAAGGGGATGCCTTTCTACAAGAAATACTTGATTTTTACATTATATTTTTGTTATTTACAACAACGAACAAAAATAATAATCATGTTGAAAATTACACCATTTGAAACACAATTCAAAGACCAAAACTTCAACAAAATCAACTACAACTTCACACACAAAATCTCCAACACTCCATACAAAGTTTGAGATCAAAAAATACATTAAAATATTGCAATAATCAATAAAAATGTTGTTAACAATAGAAACACAACTCCAAAACCATGTACTCTAAAACATACTATTCTTGCCAACTATTTGACGAAAAACCCCAAAAAATAATCTTCAACACTAATGCGATTTATGAGTTAAGTTGTGCTTGTAGAGTCTCAGAGCCACTGTCTTAGAGTCTTTATCTCCTTGGTTTTCTAGAATTGGAGATTATTCCCACAATAGTTTATTAGCCATTGTAGGAGAGCCAAAACCTGTGAAAGGAAACAAGCATAGAATGAATGGAACTTGCAAAACAAAGTAATTAAAAATATCAATACCACTCCAACACCCAACTTGGGCACCCAAATCACAATGCCCAGGAAGAAGGTGCTTTCATGAAAAGAGAGTAACTCCCAATTCCACGTGTTGATTCATCACTCTAGCACACTCTATTGATTTTCGAAATTAAATTCCATTATTTTTCACCACTCTTCAACCCAATAATAAAAAAAATCTTTTTCCAAAATATCCATGCCATCCTTGGACCAAAATAATGATTCATTAATATCTGATATTTTTCCACCAAAAATACTTAAATTAATTCATCTTGAGAAACCAACTTTCCTGATTTATCAGTAGGATCAAACTTACTATATTGGGAAACTATGATTTCTATAAATAGTAAGTGCTAAATTTAGAAAGGGGACATGAAACCTTCCAACAACCTTCAATTCCTTCCAAAAAATTCCCACAAGCTGATCTGAGGGATATTTTTCACTAAAAATTGAAGTGTCCCCAATGCTCCAAAATTTAGCACCATCAGAAAGAGCTTAGAACCTTGAATCCAACACAACTTGAACAGAGTCAAAAGGAGCTCATATGCTCAAGTTATGGCCAGTAAAAGTTTGGTCAAACTGGTACCTGAGGCCGTCAAAAAAGCAAAAAAAGGTCATCTCAGAATTTGTCAAAAATGGCATGAAATCGAAGAGCTCGACAACACGAACCCAATGATGTTCATTTTGTGAAATTTTGAGTTTGTATGTTTGATGGTCCAGGTGGTACAACTGATGATGTCAACATGCTGATGTGGCAGGTTGTACAGTACGGACACTGAGTTGGCCCAATCAAGAAGTGACATGTGGCATCCATACGTCTAGTCAACAGGCATAGGTGGTGGTCTAGTCAACAGGTACGGGTGTCAGTGTGGCTTTGTCAATGAATAGCCAGGTGACATGTGGCCCAATCAGATGGCACCACATGTCACCCTATCGTCACACTCCTTTGACCTGTGGTTCAAATTTCTAGTAAAATATTGGTGGGGGTCGAACCCCCACCCTACACTTTGCAAGTCGTTGGTTAAGACGTTACACCATGAGACAATCCTCTACCCACATACCACCGCCAGTTGATTTTGTCCTGTTGAATTTTTTTGAATGAGTTCAAAATTGGAGGTTGGCAGGGGTTGAGCCTGTGACCCACCTCTAACCAAAAACATAGTCCACTGTTAGACCACTGAGTTCTTCAGGTATATATATAGGCGGTGTACTAATTAATGGGTGTTTTTGAGCCGAACCTAACCAAATAGGCCTATATGGCCAAAAACCACCCTAACCACTTGAACCAAAGGCCATCAAAGGAAAAAATAAGCTATGTACAAATTGTTAAGGGGGGTTATCATGTGGTTTTGATGGTTAAGCCTTAATAAGGCATATTTTATGTATAAAAGGGGGAGTGTAGGCTCTTTGAAAGGCATTCCAGGTGATGTGTAGGATGGAGATTCATAATTCAGTTTATGCTTTGTGAAGAATGGTGAGAGGGAATTCCTAGGAGATGAGGGAATTGAAGTTAGGAATTTGATAGTGAATTGTAATCTTTGTGCATTTGGAGCTTGCAGTCAAGCTTGTTGTACTTGTGTAAGAGGACTTTTGTAATTCATTTTTGTCAGAGAGCTATGAGTAGACTTGTAATAGTTGGAGCCTTGTAATTATTTTTGGAGCATAATCAAGGATTGGTCACTTTGTTGGAGAGGACTCAAAAACGTAGCCATCTTGATGAACTCCATTATCAACTTGTGTTGTCTCCTCTCTCTTTACTCTCCTCTGTTAATCTCTCCACTTTAATTTGGTTATGTTTTATCTAAGCATTTTAATTATGTTTTTGAGATCTTCAGTTTAATCATTGTCAAAGTTATTATTCACGTGCAATAGTCCTAGATCCTAACATTAGATCAAGTGGTATAATAACTTTGTTGTGACTATTGTTGTAGAGGTGAATGATAACACGATCTAGGAAACAATGAGGTGAAGGCACGCTTGCAGAGTACAATCCTGAGATCGGTAAATGAAGAACTTTGCTAAGGATGGAAGGATTGGAAGCTGGAAAAAGTTCAGAGCTTTATGAGAAGAGTTTTCAAAAAGATTTTATCAAAATGAAGGCAATGGTAGAAGTTCTATTTCAGGAAAGGCAGGAAAAGCGGGAACGAAAGAAGCGTGGAAAAGGAGATTCTTCAAAGCAAGAGAAGTGTGAAGATCTGAAGGACAAAGGGAAAAGACCAAGAGGTGATGATGAGCCTCCAAAGACTCCTTCTTCTCCATCTTCTCCATCTTCTCTGTCTTCTCCTTCTTCTTCTACTGATTCTACTTCTTCTACTAATCCTTTTAAGGGTGCACATAAGCCCAGAATTAAATTGGATGTAAAATTTGATCTACCTAAGTATTGTGGGGAATTGAATGCTGGGAAATTAGATGACTAGGTTCAACAAGTAGAAGTCTATTGTAGAGTCCAAAATCTCTTTGATGATGCTTCTAGGATCCAGTTAGCTCCTCTTTGGTTGGGAGGAACAACTCTCACCTGGTGGGAGAGTAGAACTGAGGCAGAAATTTTACAACATGGTAGAGTTAGTTTAACTTGGGAAAAATTTGTTAATGCTCTTAAGAAGCAATTTTATCCCCTAGGCCATATGCAATAGTTAATGATGGATTGGAAAATGTTTAGGCAAGGGAAAGGTCAAACTGTCCATGAGTACACCCATGAATTTAAGAAGAGGGCAATTGCTTTGAATGTTCCATTGTACACTAAGGATACATTGCTTAAGTTCATAGGAGGTCTTCACTCTTATCTATGAAATTATATTTTGGTCTTGTATCCTAGTAATCTAGATGAAGTGTGTGTTCAGGCCACACACTTAGAGTCAAGAGGTAAGGGTACTTTTATGGAGAAGCCTGAAAAGAAGCAATCTAAGCCTAAAGGTAAGTCTGAAGATGTAGGAAAGGGGAAGAAGACAACTACCATTAAGAAGGATGATAAGCTCACATGCTCTCATTGTGATAGGGAAGGTTATGATACATATCACTACTAGAAGTTGCATCCAGAATTGAAGCCGAAATGGGATCGTAAACAAAAAGGAAAGAAGGAGACCACAAATGTTGTTATAGATATTGGTTCAGAGTCTGAAGATGAAACTAAGATAATAACAATGGGATTGAAAGGTAAGGATTTCTCTACCAATGTTTCTGTTGTTAATTGTGCTTCTTCTTCTCAAGTCTATGATGTTCCTGAAGATAAGAAAAGAAATGAGCTATTTCACATAAGGGTGGTTGCTAAGCACACTAAAATTGATACTCTCATAGATAGTGGATCTCAAATTAACCTAATCTTAGAAGATGTAAGGAATTTGGGATTGAAAACTACACTGCATCAGAGACCTTATCCACTAGGTTGGGTTTGCGAAAACAATGAATTGCAAGTAACAAGGCAATGTACTTTAAGATTCACAATCACAAGAAAGTATGTTGATGAGGTGCAGTTTGATGTGGTTCCACTAGATGTCTGTGGGATAGTGTTGGGAAGCTCATATTTGTATGATTGAAAGGTTATTTTCTATAGGGAACTTAATCATTATCATCTATTTAAAGATGGCATCAGGTACATTGTACATTCTCACAGGATCAAGACTGGTAGATCTTTTGCAAACACAAGGCAGTTAAAAAGGGTGGTTAATGCAAGTAAAGACTTATCTCTTATGTTTGTAAAGTCAGGTGATCCTAGACACAAACTTGAGGTAATCAAGGCTAATTAGATGTTGCAGGATACACCGACAGTATGACATGAGGAAGCGGTAAATGAAAGCATTGATGTTCCCTTGGGTAAAAATGTTCCTGTTGTAAAAGATAGACATGTTGTTGCTTCATTCACTTTTATATTTGCATTGTTATTCAACTTGATATTAGTCATGGTTATTGGTTAGTGGCTGTAATAGTTGATGTAGATGCTTATGGAAGTGATGGAATGATGCATATATTTAACAACATTATGGAAGTCTTGATTGTGGTGATGAGCCAGGTGTTTAGATGGATAGAGGATACAGGACAAGTGGGGAGACCATTCCCTCACTTAATTTCTAAATAAATTCAATTTTTGGAGGTCCAAAAGTTCTCTAGTGGGGAGGACTGACCCGAGGGATATTTTTCACTAAAAATTGAAGTATCCCCAATGCTCTAGAATTTAGCACCATCAGAAAAAGCTTCGAACCCTAAATCCAATGCAACTTGAATAGAGTCAAAAGGAGCTTGTATGCTCAAGTTATGGGCAGTCAAAGTTTGGTCAAACTGGTACTTGAGACCATCAAAAAAGTGAAAAAAAGGTCATCTAAGAATTCATCAAAAATGGTGTCAAATCGAAGAGCTCGATGACACAAACCCAACACTGTTCGTTTTGTTAAATTCTGAGTTTGTACGTCCGAGATATCACAAGTCAAAGTTGTAGTTGACTATGGTGGACCAGGTGGTATGGCTGATGACATCAGCATGTTGATGTGGCAAGTCATACAATATAGATGCTGAGTTGGCCCAATCAAGAAGTGACATGTGGCATCCATATGTCTAGTCAACAAGCACAGGTGGCAGTTTAGTTAGCAGGTACGGGTGTCAGCGTGGCTTTGTTAGTGAATAGCAAGGTGACACGTGGCCCAATCAGTTGGTGCCACATGTCACCCCATCGACGCAATCCTCTAGACTATGGTTGAAATTTCTAGTAAAAGGTTGGTGGGGGTTGAACCCCCATCGTACACTTTGCAAGCCATTGGTCAAGCTGTTACACCATGCAGCGGTCCTCTACCCACATACCACCGCCAATTTATTTTGTCCTTTTGCATTTTTTTGAATGAGTTCAAAATTGGAGGTTGGCGGGGGTCAAACCCATGACCCGCCACCAACCAAAAACATAGTCCATCGTCAGACCACTGAGTTCTTCAAGTATATATATATGCGGTGTACTATTTAATTGGTGTTTTTGAGCCAAACCTAACCAAATAGGCCTATATGGCCAAAAACCACCCTAACCACTTGAACCAAAGGCCAACAAAGGATAAAATAAGTTATGTATGAATTGTTAAGGGGGGTTATCATGTGGTTTTGATGGTTAAGCCTTAATAAGGAATATTTTATGTATAAAAGGGGGAGTGTAGGCTCTTTGAAAGGCATTCCAGGTGATGTGTAGGATGGAGATTCAAAATTCAGTTTATTCTTTGTGAAGAATGGTGAGAGAGAATTTCTAGGAGATGAGGGAATTGAAGTTATGACTTTGATAGTGAATTGTAATATTTGTGCATTTGGAGCTTGCAGTCAAGCTTGTTGTACTTGTGTAAGAGGACTTTTGTAATTCATTGTCGTCAGAGAGATATGGGGAGACTTGTAATAGTTGGAGCCTTGTAATTGTTTTTGGAGCATAATCAAGGATCAAACGCTTTGTTGGAGAGGACCTAGAGACAGCCATCTTGGTGAACTCCCTTATCAACTTGTGTTGTCTTCTCTCTCTTTACTCTTCTCTGTTAATCTCTCCACTTTAATTTGGATATGTTTTATCTAAGCGTTTTAATTATGTTTTTGAGATCTTTAGTTTAATCATTGTCAAAGTTATTATTCATGTGCAACAGTCCTAGATACTAACATAAGATCACAAGCTTTCCAAGCTAAGAAATCAAAAATAAGGAATACCCAAAACCTAGTTAACATTCAACTCTAATACCAAATGGTGAGAAATTAAATCTCTATGCAAATATGACTTCAATTTATGAGATTTAAGGATTGGACTATAACAATATGAAAATATGAGACTCATATGAAAATTTGAAACTTAAATTTCCTTAATATGAAATTACCATGATTAGATCTATCTTCTTTATGATGCCAAAAATCAGCCAAAGTAACATGCTTATAAACACCACCTTCTATGAAATTATAACAAAACTATATGAAGAATAACATCACAATAAGATAGCAACAATGATGCACAAATAAAAAACACAAGAGCATCACATAACACATGATTTACGTGGATAAACCCTTGCGAGAAAAACTCCATAAAGAAGAGAGGACAAGTATTCATTATCATCAAATAAATGAGATTAAAATACAACCATTTCCATTTTCCTCTTTTCTTCCACCATGGAAGCACTTGTGTACCTATGAAAAACCCCCTTTTTCCTCCACCTATCCTTGTTCCTAAAAATTAACCCTACATTCAACTATTCCTTGTGCTCTCTACATCCAAAGAGTTGATTTTATAGATGTGCAAAGAGGTCTTAATCCAAAAGCAAGGCTTCCAAATATGAATATTCAATCTAAACAACCAAACCCTTGGAAATCCTCTACAGAACATGAAAGGACACCTATTTTGGCTCCAATAATTTTCATCCAACTTGGGTTCCCAAACATGGAAGATAAACATTACACTAATGCAATAAATTATGGAAAACCAAGTGACACATGTTGCCTCTTTCCAAGAACTCACATGGAGAATCTCAACAGTCACTCATTTATCCTTTCTCTTATCTTTTATTATCCCATTCTAGGCATCTACATGTGGGGAAAACAATATTAAATATTTATGTCCACAAGTCACCTTGACCATTGCAAGTGGACCCATCACCCCTTATGAGTATATTACAAACAATGGTGAGGATTAATATCACAAAATATTTTCCCAATACACCCTAAGTTCTTAGAGACACTTTCCAAGAATGTTGGAACCATGACAGGATTTGCAAGGTGGATGTCACGTTAATCTTAACAATATAAGCATAAAGAAACAATGGAGGATTTTTGGGCAAATTGCCATAATGACTTTGATTTCAAGAAAAATGGATTCTAAAGGTTAACATTGAAGCAAATAAAAGATATGGTTATTGGTGAGGATATTCTTGATGGGTTAATAGATGTTGGAAATGTGCTAAATACCACATATGACTTGTAGAACATAAATGCCATGCCTCTTCTCTTGATCAACTAGGCAACACCAGAGGATCATGACCTAAATATAATCAATCAAAATGTGGAGAAATTTTCTTTAGGGTGGGTAAATTTTTAAAAAGGATTGGTTATGGAAAGAAAAATTAAAATAAAGAAAAGAAAGATTAAGAGTGATGGTTCTTTAGTATATAAGAGAAAAAGGTCGATCCTACACGCAAGATTATGCAAAAGGTTGATAAATCCTTTGAAAATGCCAAAAGGAGTAATGAGGAAACTAATGTTGGGGAAATGGAAAGTTTTAGAGCCCAACCACTACAACAACTTCATCCAATCCAAATAGAGGTTATTATCCTTACACCATCATTATATATAGAGTAGCCTGAGAGAACTCAATTTACATAATCTCCATATTCTAAAAGGACTCCTTCTAAATGGTCATCACTAAAGGCTTCAAATTTTGTTGCTCCAACCACATCAAGAAATTAGAATGATGAAGATCCTAAGAACACTTCCAATGAAGTGTTGAAATATGTAGAGGATAAACTAAAGAAGGGAAACAATATATTATAAACACCTCAATCTCTTCCCAATAAAACTAAATCATAATGTGAGGCTATTTATATAGAGTATTCAAAATATGAGGGTGACAAAGTTAATCAACATGATATTGCTTAGTCTCCTCCTAAGTGCCCTCTATAGGAGGAAGTCACTCTGTCACCTATTCAATCTCCACAACAATAAATTATAGTTCAAACTTCTCCTCAAAAACAATAGGCACAATGTACTCCTACTCCACCACCATAGCAATAACAATTTTTCACTAATACAACTATGGCTAATGTACCTATTGGCCCAACTTGGCTGAAGTTTGATTTTGCTTCCAAAAGAAGAAGTATACATGTACAACATCTAGATTTAGTGGTGGTAAAAACCATGGTGAACAAGAAGAAAAATGAAAATAATCATAATTCTCTTAATAATCAAAATGAGTTAGAACTGGGAAAGGAGTGATGAAATAGAAAATCCCATGGTTGATAAAGATGCTAGAGAAATGACCCCTCAGGACTATAATGTGACTCAAATCAATTTTGGTAAATAGTCAGGGAAAGAAAATGTGGTTTATCTACACCGAGCTATAAAATCTATGGCGTTGAGGATTTCCAAAGATCAAGAAACCAAGAGGAAACTCAAAGAAAAACTATATCAATTGTGAAATTTTGTGGGGTTTGATAACTTTGGTAGCCTCTGCACTTAGTGTATCTACAAATACCACAATTTTGATGTCAAAAGTTAAGTAGACAACCTACAAGCAATGAGATAAAAGGCACATGCCTTATATGATTGGATAGATATGATGATGAATAGATCTTGTGAGCATATATGAATTGGTTGTAAATACCATCAACAAGTTACTCACTTAGACCAAATTATGGAGAATTTCATAGAATTGATGAGGGTAGAAGATGAAATATATGAACATGATTTACCTTTACTTTGAGAAATAAGTAAAGTTCCTTTTATAGTGTTGATTTTTAATAATATTTCTTAGTCAAGTGATAATATTTTGTTGGGAGTATCATCGAAGTTATAGCTTTGAAAATATTTTTACTAGTTTTTTTATACATAATCATCCTTGAAGAAAGGGAGTAGCTCCATCGAATCAGAGACAATTTTGAAGATTTTCTAGGTCAGATAGTCAATGCAAATTTTGTGGATGTGACTAAACATACTATATCATCAATGTAGGAAATTCAAAGGGTGATGAAAAGAAAAGTGGAAGAGCTGTGAAAAAATGTGGATATAAATGCAGTTGATGTTAGAGTTCAAAATTTTGGATAATGGTTTGCATGACATGAATAATTAGCTTAATGTTTTTGAAAAAATGTGTGAACATTCTAAGTTTTGAGTAGGCTTTTTGAAGGGCCCAGACAATGAAAAATTGACCAAGTGCCTAAACAAATACCTAGAGGATAAATCATTAGTGAAATTTTGGAATTTTGAATTTCAAATTGATTTTGGCACCAACCCAAACTAGTATTTCTTGTTGGACATCAATTATTTTATTGATTATTCTATTTTTATGTAATAGTGGGGTGCACTTGGTGAATAAAGGTGGTCCATATTTTTAGATAGTTAGTTGGAATTCTTGTTTTAGTTTAAGAAGAAATGTAGAATTAATGAAAATTGTTGGATGTGTTTTATTTTTGAAAGCTTAAGCTAGATTCTATTTTTAGATAATTTCTACAATTGAAGATATTTTCATGAACTTTTTATAGTAGTTATTATAGGTTAACTAAATGTATTTAACCCTTTTTTTTCTATAAAATGGAATATTGAAGATTATAAAAGGAGTTCTCTTTTGGTATTGAAATTTGTAGTGAGATAATTTACTTAGTTAGATTTGCAATAAATAGAGAAATAACTTCTGGAAGAAGATCAAAATTTTGGTGTAGTAAAACCTTGTTGAAGTTAATAAAGATATGGCTTCATCCAATTGTCTTGTCTCTAGAATGGTATAGTGCTTGAGTCAAATATTTATATTTTAAAATCTATGGGAAAATTGAGACCATATATTGAAAATTTATTAATTTTGATGAATTATTAGAATTGTTAGTAAATTTGCATGTGAAATGTGGTAGTTTGATGATCTTTTATTTTCATTAATTCTGAAATTCCATAAAGATTGCCTTCATTTTTTTGAGATTGAACACTAATCTTGATAAAGTAGATTTAAATATGTTCTCTTAGATTTAATTGTTTAAAGATTGAAATAATTGAGGTGGAACAACTCCTTCATTTTATTTATTCCTAGTTAACCCTACTTATTTTGTATTTTTTAAAAAATTTGGTAGAGTAGATCGAAATATAAATTCATAAAACACAAAAAAAAAGTAAAGTAAAATCATTTTAGAAATAAATTATATTTCTAGAATCTCAAGAACCATAAAGGTCCCTTGCACAAATAGTGCACATTAAACATTGAGTAAATCGACACTTTGAGACTTAACTATAGTGACCTTGGAGAAAACAAATTTGAGATTTGTCATCTTTTTAGGATAGGTAGGATAATTCATTTTACCTATGTTGTAGTGTGTCATTTAGACTATTGACTAGTAATTAATTAAATTATAATTGGTTTGTTTAATTAATTTATAAAAAAATAGTATGAATAAACTAAGTAAATTTAGAGTATCTACAATAAGATAGACAATGATCACTTCTATACAATGATCACTTCCTTATTATTGTATTATATTTTGATATGTTGCTTTTGGTAATATGAAGGGTATGATTTGTAAATTGAAGTCTTAGCTTTTGGTATAATTTGAAAAAAGGGAATTAGGGCTAGCTAGGTTCATTTTGGGGATGGAGATCAAAAGAGACAAAACTAACAAAAATATTTGGTTGGGCCAATGCAAGTATGCAAACTTAATGTTGGAGAGATTTAACATGTTAGAGTTTCCAGACCTCTGTGTGTTCCTAATTTGGTAGGGACTAAGTTATCAATTGAGCAGTGTTTGAATTGTCTTAATGAGATGGAGGATATGACTAGGGGCTGATGCAAGAAGTTGGATACACAAAAAGTTAAAAAAGTGGAAGTGTTTTTGCTGTTTTTTAGAATTTGTCACACTTGGACTGAAAATTTGAGGCACTTACATAATGGATCTTAAAAAAATTCAATAATATGAAATTTAGAATTTTGAATCTAGTTTCCAAATATGTAAATTATTCAAATACCCAAATTATAGAAATTAAATTTTGATAGGGATCTATAAAAGCAACTTTTTAAAAGTCATTTTTTTACCATACCAAGCATGTGTACAAACACCACTTTTTGACCCAAATAAAAATATTTTGCTAATTACTTTTGGGAAAAGAGACCTAACAACATGAAGATTGATGTGGAATTTTTTTTGTAATTTTTTGTTGAATTTTTTTTTATTGAATTTTTATTGGCCTTAATTGTTATTTTTAAAAATCAACGTGTACAGACAACATAATTGGACCTAAAATAAATATTTTTTGAATCTTATTTTTTATTGTGTAGAGAATTATTTGAAGTTTGATGCCATATAATTTTTTTTACAAGAAACTTAACCAAAAAAAAGTTATTAAAAAATAAAAAGCCCGATATTTCAAGTTTAAGGCCTAGTTTTCTTAGAAATTAATTAAAAAATAGCAAACATAATCCAATATTAATAAAAAATATATATTTAAAAAGTAGACATCGTGTTATCTAATGGGTTTTAATTTTATAGATTGATTCAGAAAAAAAGTTCATCAACCATATTGCCAAAGTTGGACATTCTTCTTCAATCTGCTTTAGTTTTTTAGTTGCAGGTCAAAGGCTAAGGATTGCATTGCCAAACCTTTCCAAAGCCTAAAACCAGGGCTGCATGTGGGTTGGGAATTCAATTTTTAAATAACACGTATGCGTTACTAAAACACGTACGCGTTATTTAAAAGAAACACATACACGTTTCATAACACATACGCGTTATCTATTTACTCGTTGGGTAAAGGTAACGTGCATGTGTTATGTAATGCATACACGTTCCTAAAACATAATGCGTATGCATTTCATAACGCATATGTGTTTATTATATAGCCATTTTTTCCTAATTTGGTAAATTTTGATAAGACACATTTTTTCTGCAACATTCCTTTTTTGCAGTGTGGTCTGAAAGCGCCATTTTTTGTATTTTTTATTGCAAATATTGTGCAGGGCATATTCTATTCAAATTGTTGGAAGAGACAAAGTGTAGGTTAAATTTTTTGAAGTGGATCAAGTACAAGAGCTTTTTACAAGAAGATTTGGAAAAAGTGAATTTTTGGATGCATTCATGATGTTTTTGTACTTCAAAGTTTAAAGAAAAAATGATCTTCATAGTACATAGTTTTATTTGAATATTTGAAGGAGATAGCAATTTGAAAATAGTTTACTTGAGTAATTTTTTTTTCATCAAAGAGGGTTTGGTAACCATGGGTGATAAGCAAAGAAAAAGAAAAAGAAAAAAATGTAGAAAGTTAATGACACCCGAAGAAATTCAAGCAAATAGAGATATGGAGGCAAAAAGACAAAGGGATAAAAGAGAAAGGATTCGTCAAATGAAAAAATTTCAAGCATCTAGTTCCAAGAATGTTGAAGAGGAAGCCATGAATGATGAAATGAATGTAGATGATGCAAATGTGGAGATGGTGAATATGGAAGAAAATGCAATTATGGAGACAAACCTAACTATGCCTTCAACTTCAACTTTGAATGATATGGAAATAGTACCTATGCAAACAACTTCGGGTATGTCTTCAAATCCACCTCCCAATGATATGGAAAATGCACCTATTCATACAATCTATCTAGATATGTGTTCAAACCCAAGTTAATATTGATATTGCTTGTTTAGATGAAGCTGGATACACCATTGATGATATCAATAATTCTAGGGTTGAAACAATGCATAATTTTTTTTATGAAATTATATCTTATGATAATGCAAATGACAATGAAATCCCTCATATTGATGAAAATGTGAATGAAATCCCTTTTACATTTGAAAATGTGAATGAAATCCCTTTTACATTTGAAAATGAAAATGAAACCCCTTGTGTGAATGAAAATGAAACCCCTTGTATGGATGAACCTGAAAATGTTTTTTTTACAATTGAAAGAGATGTGCTAGATAAAATTTGTGGTAAAGTTTCTTGGAGATAAATTAGAACTTATGGAAATAGAATATATAATTTTTTTTTTATAGAAATAAATTAGGCTTCGAATGTCAACTCATGATGCAATTGATGATAAGGTCGAAAATGAGAATAGTGATGAAAAAATTAGGTGTTTTTGTAAAACCAAAAAAGAAAGATGATTCAATAGAACTAGTCATATCTAGTGTTGCTAATGCTATTGATTTTATAGGTAAGAAAAGTCGATTGAAAGATAAGAATGTGAATTGTTGTGCAATAACAATTGCTTTAGTTGATAAAGCAGCTTCAAATAAAAGAATGTTAAGTAAGATTAGTAAATGTATAAAAGTAAATCCTAGAACTTTGATAAGAGCTGCTAAAAGAAGATAAAGTATTGAAAATGATCCAATTAATGTTGGAGCTTTAGTGGTAGACTCCCAAGATCAGACATGAAATTAACTAATGAAATTAAATCTTTAATCAAATTTTTTTGGCATGATAATACAAGAGTATCACCTAACATTAGAGATGTATTAAAATTAAGGGTGGGTTCCAAAATTTGTGAACCTCATCCAAAACATCTCTTAGATATGACTCAAAATGAATTATATAATTTTTTTTTAGATGATTCAATCTTACCATTGAATATTAACATAAGTCAAAGATCATTCGAAAAGTGTAAACCTTGGTATGTTAGAATTAATAAGCAACAAATCTCTTGTTGTTGTAAGAATCATGTGCAATTTCATTATTATTATGATAGTTTTCAATATATACGATGCACTTTGCATGCTAACCAAATTATGCAGGACATTTGTGGTATTAATATGCCACCTGAAAGAATCAAAGATTTTATAGCAAGTTTGTTTTGTGAACCCTCTAATGGAAACTTATTTTATTTAAAAGCATGTATTTCTGGAGAATGCAATAGATGTGGTAACTTTTCATTATTAGGAGAATGTATGCATGAAAGTAGTTTAGATGAATTTGGACAACAATTAGTGGATGTAAAAAAATTTAAAAATGTTAGTTGTTGATTTTGTTGAAAATTATACTCTTGCTCCACAAGAAGAAATTCAATCATAGTATTATAATTCCACTCAAGTAGCTATATTTGTTCACATTGTTTATAGACATGTAGATGATAGTACAAAAGATAATAGAATTTTTTTGAGAGAGTACCATTTTTATGTAAGTGATAATCGATTACATTCATTTGAGTTTGTTCAATATTGTTTTGATATATTTTATAAAAATTTAAAAGAGAGAGGAATTCAAATGCTAGAACATCTCATATGGTTGGATAATTGCATGGGTCAATTCAAAATTGCTAGAATATTTTATTGGTTATGTAGAGTTCATAAGGAAAATAATATCTAGCACATATGGAGTTTTTTTGAAGCTGGTCATGGTAAGGGAGAACACAATGGAGTAGGTGCATGTGTGAAAAGAGCTCTTGCTAGAGAGCAACTAAAATTTGAGGATGCTGCAAAATTTAGAGATGCATGTGCAATTGTAGATTGGTGCAATACCAAATTATCTACAAGAACAAGTGAGCTCAATAATTCAACGCTTCTTTTGGTTAGTTGAAGAGAATGATATTTTTTCTTGACAAGATTGTGAAAAAATTAATGGATCTATAAAATGGAATTCGTTTAAGAGTTCAAATGAAAACACATGGACAATATGGACAAGGGAGTTGGTATGCTTTTGTCAATTTTGTATTGCAGGTGATTGGGAGGCATGCAAAAATATGGGATGAGTCGAACAATGGCAACAAAGAGCCTTAATGCCTACATCGACACATGTTCAACATGGAACGAAAATTGAAGATAATCAAGTGTTCGCATCAGATGATTATGATCATTTTTTGGATCGTGTACAAGAAGGTACATTATTTATTGAGTTGAATTTTATATGTATGCATGTTTACATGTGAATTAAATATAAGTCACTCTTTATTGAATTTTTTATTTATTTTTGCAGGAGATGTGTATGTTGTTATTGCACCTAAGGGGAATGAACAACAGACGAAGTACTGGTTGGATAGATGTGTTGAGAGAAAACATAAGTTGGTACATCCTAGAGTGGATGATGACAACTTTGAGTATCCAACTGGTTCAGTGGTTATTGTTGGAACCTGGCTTCAAAAATATTTGATAAGAAAGAATGGCTTGCCTGCATTTGAAGATTATGAAAGACACAAGAAGCTTATAAATTATTCACATTTGATTTTGGTAACCAATATAAAGCTAGTTAGATATCAAAGGAGGCTTGCTAATAAAGTTTATGGACACTTTCAATGGATGATCATGAGACAATCATAGATGCATTACAAAAAAGAGAGGATGCAGATGGTACAACAGAGTAAATAAATATTGGTAAGTATATAGTTGTATATATATTTAATTGATATATATATATATATATATATATATATATATATATATATATATATATATATTTGTCTTTAGTCATTTACTAATTAAATTTTTATATCATTTTTTGTTTCAGGTCTCCCAAAATTAGATGCTTTACAAAAAGGAGAGGAGATACACATATATTACAATGGAATTTGAATCTAGAGATAGGTAACTATATATAGTTCTAGATACATTTAATTCATTGTCATTTTATAAAAAGTTTATAATTGATTTCATATCCCCTTAAGCCATTCTCTTAAAACTCCTTAAGCCATCCTCTTGCATCCCCTTAAGTCTCTCTATTAATTCCCCTTAAGCCATTCTATTAGGACCCCTTAATCCATATCCTTGTATATCTACCCTTAATCCATCCACTTGCATCCCCTTAAGTCACTCTCTCAACACCCCTTAAGCTATCCTCTTAGGACCCCTTAATCCATATCCCTCATATTCTACCCTTAATCCATCCACTTGCATCCCCTTAAGTCACTCTCTCAACACCCCTTAAGCCATCCCTCTTAGGACCCCTTAATCCATATCCTCGTATATCTACCCTTAATCCATCCACTTGCATCCCATTAAGTCACTCTCTCAACACCCTTAAGCCATCCTCTTAGGACCCCTTAATCCATATCCTCGTATATCTACCCTTAATCCATCCACTTACATCCCCTTAAGTCACTGTCTCAACACCCCTTAAGCCATCCTCTTAGGACCCCTTAATCCATATCCTCGTATATCTACCCTTAATCCATCCACTTGAATCCCATTAAGTCACTCTCTCAACACCCCTTAAGCCATCCTCTTAGGACCCCTTAATCCATATCCTCGTATATCTACCCTTAATCCATCCACTTGTATCCCCTTAAGTCACTCTCTCAACACCCCTTAAGCTATCCTCTTAAGACCCCTTAATCCATATCCTCGTATATCTACCCTTAATCCATCCACCTGAATCCCCTTAAGTCACTCTCTCAACACCCCTTAAGCCATCCTCTTAGGACCCCTTAATCCATATTCTCGTATATCTACCCTTAATCCATCCACTTGAATCCCCTTAAATCACTCTCTCAAAACCCCTTAAGCTATCCTCTTAGGACTCCTTAATCCATATCCTCGTATATCTACCCTTAATCCATCCACGTGCATCCCCTTAAGTCACTCTCTCAACACCCCTTAATCCATCCTCTTAGGACCCCTTAATCCATATCCTCGTATATCTACCCTTAATCCATCCACTTTCATCCCCTTAAGTTACTCTCTCAACACCCCTTAATCCATCCTCTTAGGACCCCTTAATCCATATCCTCGTATATCTACCCTTAATCAATCCACTTGCATCCCATTAAGTCTCTCTAGGGTTCATGAGATGCTTAGAATAAAAAATCTATATGGGTTAATGGTTTAGGGTTCATCTCCTAGTCTCTAGGTCATATGGTTTAGGGTTTAGGGTTTAAGGTTTCTAGGGTTCATGAGATGCTTAGAATAACAAATCTATATGGGTTTTAAGGGTTTAGGGTTCATCTCCTAGGATTTATGTCCTAAGCTATATTTGTTTAGGGTTTAAAGTCATTCTCTCAACTCCCTTAATCCACAATCTTGCATCCCTTAAGCCACTCTCATAATTCCCCTTAAGCCATCCTCTTAGGGCCTGTTAAGCCATATCGTAAGGTCTATGACATGCATCCCCTTAATCCACTATCTTACATCCCTTTAAGTCATTCTATCAACTCTTTAATCCACCTCTTACATCCCTTCAAGTCATTCTATCAACCTTAATCCACCCTCTTGCATCCCCTTAATCCACTCTCCTTTAAGTCATTCTCATTCTATCTCCTCCCCTTAATCCACCCTCTTATCCCCTTAATCCTTCCTATCAAGTCATTCTATCAACTCCTCTTAATCCACCCTCTTGCGGACGATTAATGACTTCTTAATCGATTTTAAGTCTTCTATTTTTCCCCTTAATCCACCCTCTTGCATCCCCTTAATCCACTCTCTTGCATCCCTTTAAGTCATTATATAGACTCCCCTTAATCCACCCTCTTACATCCCTTCATTCTATCAACTCCCCTTAATCCCCCCTCTTGCATCCCCTTAAGCCATCCTCTTAAAGGAACCTTAAGTCACATCCTCTTACATACCCTTAATCCATAATATTGCATCCCTTAAGTCACTCTCATAATTCCCCTTAAGCCATCCTCTTAGGACCCGTTAAGCCATATCCTAGGGTTCATGACATGCCTCCTCTTAAGCCATCCTCTTGACTCCACTTAAGGCATTCTCTTAAGACCCCCCTTAAGCTATATATCCTCTTAGGTCCCCTTCATTCATCCTATGGAAAACATCATTTGAATTTGAATGGAATTTACTATATATTGTTCTTTTCTCACATGATTTTTTTACTTAAATGACTCATAAAAATTATAGTTACTTTACTTACATTAATTGTTTTTGCAGGTTCTCATCAAGTCGGTCTACCATGTGATTGTCACTGAAAAAATATTTTATCAAGAGACTATAAATATCAATTTTTGGTCTTCACCTAAAACTTGATAAGCTTTAATTGTATCTACATGCACATATATGTTTCATCATGTTATATAGTTGTATTAAACATCAATATACATTATATATGTTTGTTTGATGTATGAACTTCAATGAGCTTATTAGTCACTTTTTAAATATCTTGTTCCAATTTTATAGATTATACATTTCATGTCTTGTATTTACCACATTGTATATAATTGTTCAATTATATAGATTATATATTTTATACATACAAGGAGATATATTTTTGTTTATTGATTCAAATATTTGCTAGAATTGGAAAATAATTAAAATTACACCCCCTTAATTTATTATGTACTATTTAAGGAATGTTTTAATTTGTCACCTAACCATGTGATAAATTATATAAATGAAATTTGATTCTAGATAAGAATTTATATAGTGCATGTATTACTTGAAAATTAGATAATTTATATCTATACATACATGAGTACATATAATCATCAAAATGAACATAACACGATCATAATTGATTGCATATATAATCATCATATTAAAGTCAACTTATATAAATAAACAAAAATATGATAATAACATGTTCAAAATAAAACTAGAGATAGATAGTCCATCAAATTTATATGTCAAGATGTATATGTCAAGTCCAACACATATATTTAAATAAAACTAGAGATATATAGTCCATAAAATTTAAAACCATCTAACTACTAGGCTGATCGGTCATATCAAGTCTCCTCTTTGTTCCATGTCAACTAGATGTACCCGCAACATGTTGTAAAAGAGTACAAGAAACTTGAAATTAGATTTAAAGTTACTTAGAAATTTTGATATAATTAAACATATGAAACTTGAAAATATAAACTTTTAGATAAAAATAAATTTAATTAAATATCTAGTAAATACAGTGATGAGTCTAGTTTATGGTCTCATCTTTGGGTAGAATTTGTGATCTAGTTGCTAAAGTTATAATGGACTTTGACATTAAGTGTTGATACTTTTATGATATTTTCCTCAAACTATAGACATTGGGCTTAATATTATTTCTGCAAACCTTTAATGATAAATGGCATGTTAAATGGATTGTCTTTATTAATTTTGAATGTGGTTAATGAATATTCCTTAAGGTAGTTACATATATGTAATTATTATGCATACTAACATTGCCATGCAGATTTAATTTGAGGATGCTAAGTTGAGGAAGACACCGCCAGCTGGGCATGCACCATAACGTCCAACAAAGGAATCACTCAAAAGTCAAAGGAGGTCGATGACATAAGATTCCTCATGCAAACCGAATGTAACTTCCTTGTAGTGGTCATCATTGATGTTGAGAAAACGTGTGCGTAACTGCAACACTAAATCTGTAGTTGGACATGCATGTTTGACCGGATTCTATGCATGCATAACCGCTGCCCCACTTTCTCTATTTTCCCTAAATGGCATCCTCCCAATTTGTGGAGTTGACTGCCTTGTTTAGTTGGTAGTATAAATAAGGATCTGATGCTCCTTCTTAGGAGGTTGTGCGATTTGATATTGTACTTGCATTCTTGAGTTTCAATAATACAAATATATCACTCTTTTGTACTCATGATTTACAGTGAATAAAATAATGTTCTAAGTTCGAGAATTTGAGTTTTCATTAGTTTTAGAGGATACTTATCCAAGGGGTCCCACTTGGTGAGTAATCCATCCTTTAGTTTAGTAATTAGTTAAGAATCTGACACCGACTGTTCCTACAACCACTAGAATTCCATTATGTGACTATTCCTGCAACCAAAGTAGACAAAGTAGTGTCCTGTTTGTTTGCTCAAATTTTTATTTTTGTCATGCATTTCAGCTTGGTGTAATTGTTGATTGATGGTTAGCATTTATGTTATTCCTTTATAAGCAATTTACTTTCAGCATTGTGTCTTTCTTAGTTGTAGAATGAAAATGGCTACTTTGGGTTCCTAGTGCACATACTGTGCTGACCCATTTCAAGATCACGCCCCTAGGTTGACAAGTTAAATGCACCTTCATGATGATTGAAATGGCTATTCAAGTTAGATGTCCAATCTTTGAATCGCAGCTGTAAAGGCCTATTTGTTGAATCAGTGTAGGAGGCAGACATTTTTGGCACCGTTGTCGAGGATGGTGTCAAACTAGGGAGTTCTTTGGAGTCATTGGTAGTTTTTATTGCTGTAGTGTTTCTAGAAGTTGTTCTTAGTATACCCTCATTTAGGAAGTAATGACAACCCCGCTAATTCTTTACCAATTCTTTGTGTGAGCTAGCTGATAGTGAGTTGATAACACATGCATAGAGGAAGGAGAAGGGATGCTTATGGGAGATTCCTTCCTAACAATCCTAATCCATTCCAGCTAGTTGAATATCAGAACTTTTCAAGAGAAGAAGAAGAAGATCCACACCCCTTTGCTGATGTATTTCTTGATCTAACTAGCTCTAAAGTCTCCTCTGAAGACCAAAATCAGCTTGAGAACCCCTTTTCTTTGGAACTACATCAAGTAGGCATGGGTGATGCAAATAGGAACAAACCTAACCAACCAACTTTTCCTTTCCCCATTTCCCATCAGAATGAAGTTGAAAACATCAAAAAAATCCCTACTTTAGCACTCCCCAAGTTTTATGGACTTGTTACAGAAGACCCTGATACCTTTTTGTTTGAGTTTGACATACTTTGTAGGAGTATGATTATACCACCGATTCCCATAGGATTAAGCTATTTCCTACAACTCTGAAAGAAGGTACATTAAGATGGTTCATGAGCCTAGGCAGAGATACTGTGGAAGCTTGGGAAGACATGAAGACAAAATTCCTTGAGGAATAAAAGGAATATTGTAGGGCCAATGACATGAGAGGAGGTGACATTTTTAGGATGTAGAAAAAGGAAGATGAGAGTCTGGAGGATTATATTGCAAGGTTTATGCTTTTCCTACAAAAATCTCCACACCATACACTCAATGAAGACTCACAAAAGCTGCTTTTCCTGAGAGGAATCAATAACAGTTGCACCAATGCCTTGGACCTAATGGGAGGAGGATATATCTCCCAAGTTCCTTGGGAAGATATCAAGAAAATATGTCAGAAATACTCTAGGGCAGCTTCAAAGAAAGGGAGAGCTTACTAATCTTCCATGGGTAAGTCAACTACCGGTGGAGTCTCAAGAATGAAGATTACTCATTTGCGGGAAGACTTCAAGCAAGACATTATAAACAATCTAGCTACTCATCTAGATACACTTTAGGCTAAGAAGAAGCAAGAGGAGGCAGAGGCAATGTTGGCAGAGTATTGCCCCCATTGCAGAAAAAAGAAGAAGGACTGCAGATGCAAGATGGTAGTCAATATTGAAGGAAAGAGGATTGCACCCGAGTTCAAACCAATTCAAATTGAAGAAGACCAAGTATAATATGTTGCACAAAGGATGTCTTGGGCTCCAAGACAAGGTATGCCACTAGATCCACTCTCTTATGTTGGGCCATATTTCAATTCCTATTCATCTGGCAACCAATGGTAGCCCCCATATCCATCCAGCTATGGAGGATATCCACCACAACCTTGGAGTAACCATCCAAATGCTTGGACCAATCATCAAAACTCTCCACTCCAATGGCAACAACCTTAGGGGAATTGTCAGCAATTTCAAAGGCATTGGAAACCGCCTCCAAGAAATTGGCAGCAAACAAATCAATGGAGGGGAGGACAACAATGGCCTACCTAGACAACCGGTTACATGCAACCACCTTCTTAGCCCCAATAGTATGATATAATGCCTAAACCTACTCAACTACCAACTCATCCCACACCCAATCCAAATAACAAACCACAACAATAGCTTGCATACTCTACTGATTCAAATCAATTCCCTGCATATGCTGTGAGTGTAAGTGACATCCACTTGCATTCATGAACTACTCTACCAACCCCTTCCAAGCCCATTATCACTGAGCTTCCCGTGGAAGAGGAGGAGGAACCTCTGAATGATCCCATTCAACCAAGTGCACCTAAAAATCCTGAACCAGTCCAAGTCAAGCAGACTAAACAAGAACCACCATTTCCTCAAAGATTGAAAGTTGCCAAGAAGAAGGAAGAAAAAGAGGATACAAATTTTGATATCTTGGATCAGTTGAAGCATATATGTGTCTAGATCCCTCTATTCCAGGCCATAAAGAATGTCCCAATCTATGGCAAGGAAATCAAGGAAGCATGCCTCAAGAAGCCAGGTAGGAAAAAGAAAGACCCAACTACAGTTCATGTGGTGGGACAGCTAGCTGACATCATGCTTGGAAAAGTGACTATCCCTAAGTACAATGAACCAGGTAGTCTTGTGGTAGTAGTTGTTATAAACGAGATCCAAATAAAGAATGCTCTGATTGATTTAGGGGCAACAATAAATGTAATGACCAAGGACATCCTACAACAACTAAACATTGCAAGCATGAGATCTACTCCTACTGTCCTACAGCTTGCTGATAGTTCTACTGTTGAGCCAGATGGTATAGTGGAGGATCTTGTGGTAGTTTTAGATTCTTGGGAGTACCCAACAAACTTCATGATTCTTTCTCCTAAGGCTACACTAGGAGGGTATCCCATTAATCTTGGAAGGCCATGGTTAGCAATTACAGATGCATATATTGGATATTGGTCAGGTGACATGACCATTTCAGATGGGAAGAGCACTAAAAAGTTTATTCTTTATCCTCCTGCTTATCCATCTCATGATGAGGATAATCCCGTATGGCCACATGTTGGTGAAGAGGCCAAGGAAGTTAATTCTTTGGCGCAACTTATGATGTTAGGAAAAATCTCTTTCATGCAGCTTCAAGATGAGGATGAAATATTGGCTAAAATCATTTAGAACCATTGTGAAGTGGAGGAAGCATCATCTTCTCATTCTGCTACTCCAATCAAGACACTTCTATTTGCTCTTTTTGGAGCCATTGTTCCTGCAGATGCTCTTCCTGTAACCATTCTTCCTGCAACCACTATTCCTGCAAACAGACTTTCTGCAGCAATAGGTATGTCCCTTACATTTCTGTCGTATGAACTAAAGGTACCATGTGTTAATGAAGTAGCCATGATAGATTTTATGAAACAAGTACATGTGTCAGAAGGAAAGTACCTGAATGTTAACAACAAACTGAGTGAAGAACAACAATTGTTATTGAAAAAATTATTAAGGACCCATTAGCATGCATTTGTGTGGGATTATCATGATATAAAGGGATTGGACCCTAAAATTTGTACACACAGTGTAGACACCTAAAATTGGTCTGGAGAATTTAATTGATTGAATACGATTTATTTGATTAATTAATCTTAAATTCTTCTACTAGTAAATAAATAGAAATATTTATTTATATTAAGTTCATTTATTAATTCTTCTATTTTCTTTCCTAATTAAATAAACAAAATTAAAACTTTGTTTTGATTTAATTATTATCATTTTCATCAGATATTTCTCTCTTAATTAAATAAACAAAATTAAAAACTTTATTTTATTTAATTATTATCATTATTACTTCTATCTTAAAATTAAATACACAATTTAAATAATTTGTGTTATTTAAAATCACATTTCTTCTTAATTAAATAAAGATTGCTAAAAATCTTTTATTTAATTATCATTCTCCTTTTTAATTTAATAAACAAACCCTATAGTTTGATTTATTAAATTATTTATTCCTCTTTTGCTAAAATTAAATAAACTAAAAATATTTAATTTATGCATAAATCTTTACACTATTCACTCACCAATAAAATTAGATTTTTAAAATCTAATTAATGCAACTTCCATTCACGGGAAGAGCTTCGGGGACAAACTTGTAGGAAGTCCTCTCAATATTCTTCCATCAATCCTCCCTCTCTTCTTTCCTGGTGTTTTCATGGGGAGAAACCATTCTCCATGATCAGCTCCTTCTTCTCATCCCATGCCTTTGGATTCTCCAGAGAAAATCACAGCCCCTCATCCCAGTTTCCTGTACAATTGTGCTGCCGTGAAAGCTATAAATACAGCTCTTGGGCTACAAGAAAAGGATCCCAACTAATGCAATCTTACTCTGCAGGTTTCCAAAGCATTCAAGCATCAAGCATTTGCAGTCATGGCTGCCATTAGAATAGAATTTGCATACTTTAATCATATTAGAGTAGAATAGTTCATTTCTCATTCTCTAAGTGTCATTTTAATAGTTTAATTAGCTTACAAATCTGAGAGCTAAGTAAATTAGAGAAATCTTTAGAGTTAGAGAGCAGTAGGATAGATTTATGTAGATTTGTAGTTTAAATTAGTTTAAATTCTTAATCTTAGATGCAATATCCTATTTAGAAGCGTAGATGCATAGTTTAGTTTGTTTTTCCCCTTCTACCGCTTACAATTTGGCGCCCACCGTGGGGCAATACCCCGTATTTTGCTAACTTTTTGAAAATCGTGTCTTATAGGTATCGGTGTGAAAGTTTTCGCGGGATCGTGAGTTTTTGCAGTGCGCCGGGTTACTGTTCTAGCACGCCGGGTTCCTGTTCTAGCACGCCTGGTTACTGTTCCAACGTGCCTGGTTACTGTTCCAGCGTGCCCAGTTACTGTTCCAGTGCGCACGGTTACTGTTCCAGCGCACCGGGTTTCTGTTCCAACATGCCACCTTTTCATCTTTAAAATCATTTCTTTCATCTGGATCCGACGCGTCCGAGGCCAGATTTTATTTCTGTCTTTTTGCTTGGTTAAAATTTACCAATTCTAGGATAGAAATGGTTAAAACTTACCAATCATAGGATAGAAATGGATTAAAATTTACCAATCCTAGGATAGAAACATCACATTTCTTTTTGCAGTTTAAAAATTGAACATCATGCTTATCATGGAGCAATATCTCCATTAGAGTAAATCACTTGTCTTTTGGGTTTTAAAAAAGAACAACATTTTTTTTGCTGTGTTTGGGTGATAGGTTTATGCTCTCCCCTTAACTGGGTGCATCAAAATACCAGACTCACCATTACTTTATGCATTTTAAGCTTTCTTAAAACCTTTAGACAGGCCTGCCGTAGTGGGAAAAAGTACTCACCCTACAGGAATGACCTGAGTGGGGATAGCCAAAAGCCATGGTATTCCAACCCACTTAAAAATTTATGTGAATTTGGGGAAACCCTCTTTCAACGGAAGTGTGCAGGATAACCATCCCCAAAATCTTTGTTTTAAAGATTGGGAGGTCTCTCGAGGGAGTTTATCCATTTGCCGCTCCGAACGGAAACCCTATCTAAGAACCTAGAAATAAAAGCACGCCTGTCAGTTTCTGAACATTGTAATACTCGGCGGTGCAGGGGCGAGGAAGAATCTACCCTCAAGCACTCACCATATAATTTCCAAGGACTGTTTGCTCAGGGGATCCGGTATCCACTTTCATCACTCTGAGTACGCACCTGGAAAAGACAAAAATACGGGCGCCCTCTAGGGGGTGACATGGCTGTGTGAGTCGACGCAATTCCAAGCTGTGGGCCGTTCGAGTATATAACGATAACCTTTTATCTCTAGGAGTGAGTCTATTTGAAGTGTTTTATCTTGTTATCAAACAAGTGAAAATCAAGAAGAATCATTGATTCTTGAGAACATACACTATTTGTTTAGATTCTAGGATTTTTAAAAGACAACCATTCTATTCTTGATTGCTGTGTTTTCTATCATTAAACTCAGATAAGATCATCACAAAAATCCTTAAAATCAATGCACTTGTGGATTTCTCTTGATTCGAGATTGGGTATCCACCAAGTTTGTCAAGAAATCTCTTGCCAAACGAATCCGAAAACTAAAGAAAACACTTGCATACAAACAACTCCTAAGAAAACAACAATTTCTGTATCAAAGCAGGAAAGTTCTACTCCAACATAGGACTTTCATTCATAGGTATCACAATTTCTCTAGAGGTTATACAGACGACTACGCTGTAGCTCCCTTAGATTCACAAGCATATTTCCAAAGAAGAGCTCTTAGGCAACACCACAATCACAGTCAGAGAATTCGTCCAGAATACATCCCATAACCAACCATCCAATATGATACCAGGCCAAGTGAGTTTCATAGAATAAGATAGTTTTTCTATCTTAAACACCTTAAGGTTCTGTTTTAGCGCGCCTGGTCTCTGCTTCAGCGCGCCTGGTCTCTGTTTTAGCGCTCCTAGTCTCTGTTTCAGCGCGCCTGGTCCCTATTTTAGTGCGTCCAATCTCTGTTTTAGCACGCCAGGTCTCTGTTTTAGCGTGCTCGGTCTCTATTTTAGCGCGCCCAGTATCTGTTTTAGTGCACTCGGTCTCTGTTTTAGTGCACCATAAAGTTAGAAAAATAGAGAGTTAATAGGACATTTTGTCAGTTTACCCATATCGATAACAAGGTTTTCATCAGTCCAGAACATTTTTTTTTACAGTCTAGAACACTTAAGTTACACAAAGGGAAAGCTTTACCCCTACACCTAGATCTTGCAGCATCTTGCATAGTGTCATTATCACCAAAATCTAATATTTTCTATCAAAGTTTCCCTATCAAGGATTTTATCATCCTTCCATCACGAAACTAGATAAAACTAAATCAGATTTTAAATCAACAACCTTGACACTTATCCAATCAAATCCAAGATCAAAGTCTAGAGTAAAACTTTAAACGTTTGTATGCCTATTTTCACACGAGCAGCATATCAAAAACAACAAGAACAAGAAAATGAAAGAATAGCAGACATGGCTGAAGAAAACCCTTGGGGATGATATAGCAACACTGATCCTCTTATTAACTCACATGAGAAAGAAATAACTGCAGAGGAAATCAAGAAAGTTCAACAAGACCCTCATTTCCATAAATTATGGAAAAGATGCTAGAGCAAGACATGGAAAAGTATCTTCTACTATTAGCTGAAAAAGGTGCTAAACTTCCTAAAGACTTTGATGTCAATCAACTCAAGGAAACAGCCACACCTAACTCAACTAGTATAGAAAATACAAATCAAATAGATGCTTTGACAAGACAAATCCAACAATTGCAATTACAGTTCCAAAATATCCAACAAGGGCCAACAAAGAGATATTTATTGCAAGACATTTTCCCTTATCCATTCGACTCAAGCATTAACATGATACCATTTCCACGGTATTGTGAATACCCAACATACAACAAGTATAATGGAAGAACCGATCCATTTGATCATGTACGAGAATTTTGAGCCATGAGCATAGAGTTCGCACACGAGGACTCTTACCTACTACGATTATTTCCAAGGAGCTTAGGGAATACTTGCATGGAGTGGTTTTCTAAACTGGAACCTGGAATTCAATCCTTTGAGGAACTAATCAATAGGTTCATAACACACTTCTCATTCAACATCCAACATGGGGTAACCTTAAAATAACTCTACAACACTAAACAAGCAAAAGGTGAAAAATTTCTTTCCTTTCTCCAACGATGGAGAAGGCTATTTGCTAAATACCCTAGATCTATTCCTGAAGAAGAGAAGATAGAGATGTTCATTGATAACTTAGTAGATGACATGAATTACAGATTGGATTCACAATGTCCATCTACATTTGAACAAGTTATCGAAAAGGGGCTCAAAATTGAAGAAGCTCTAATCAAAAGAGGAACAATCAAACACTTCATTGAAGGTTCAAACAATAATCATTCCTCTAACAACAACAACGAAAAGCCAAGATTCTGGCAAAAGAACAAGAATACTGATACCATGATCTATACACATACACCTAAACCAGTATTCACCTTGACACCCACCACTACAAACAAATAAAACAATGGTTTTAATGTCAAACAAAGTAGTGATCAAGGAAATAATCAAAACAGTGGAGAAACAAAAACCCAATCATTTCAACGACCCTCCAATAAATGAAAATTCACACCATTAGGGCAATCATTGGAATTAGTCCTCAAAGAGATTTTAGACGAAAAACTCATTCAAGTACAAGAGGCTAGAAATTGGGACCCTCAAGTCAAACCATCATGGTGGAATGACTTACATTACTATCACTATCATCAAAATAAAGGCCACATGACTGAAAACTGTTGGCAATTAAAACATGCGGTGCAAGACCTCATAGATCAAAAGAAAGTATTTGTAGAGGGCCCTCAAACAAACAAAGATCATACAACATTCAAAAATCCTCTACCCAATTATCAGAAGGGAGAATCTTCTTTTGCAAACACCAAAGGCAAAAACGTTGGTTATGTTTATGACACAACAATCCTTTGTTTGTCCACTACCAAGGAGGATGAAGAGTTATGCAACCAAATCAATCAGAACAATGACATTACATCTACCAATTTGGTACAACATATGGATAAATCTGAAAACCAAATCAATGTAATCACACTCAAAGGGAAACAAGAATACCAATCGGTTAATGCCACAACAAGGGCACAATCCAAAGTTATATTGAAAGGAGCATCAATATCATCCCCATCAGTGGATCCTCCCTCCAATCAATATAATCTCATCGATCAATTGCAGAAAATACCGGCACAAATATCAATCTTGGAACTTTTGAAGATTTCCCCATCACACAAAGAGGTTCTTGAACAAGCTCTTGTATCAACTACGGTACCTAACAATCTGGATGTGTGTCAATTCCAAGCTATGGTGGGACATCTATCTGCACCTCATTGCCTTTCATTTTCCGAACATGATGATGTATCACTCACCCATCCGCACAATTCCGCCCTTCACATTGAAGTCCTTATCCATAAACATCATGTAAAGCGTGTCCTGATAGATGGAGGGGCTGGTTTAAATATTTGTACCTTAAAACTGATTCGTGCACTAGGATACTCAGATGAAGCCATTGATACAAGAAGAAAAATCACAATCAAAGCATATGATGAGGAAGAAAGGTCCTCTAAAGGGTTGATCATATTACCCATTCAAGTTGGGCCTATTGTCCAAAAAGTGGTTTGCCAAGTTTTAGATAGAGAACTAACATACAACATACTATTGGGACGCCCTTGGATCCATGATATGCAAGCAGTACCTTCTACTTATCATCAATGCTTGAAATTTCCCGTCAATGGACAGGAGGTGACAATCACAGCAGACTACAATGACACCCAAGCTTGTCATGCATTGAAGACATCTCAGGATACATTCATACCTAACAATAGAGAAGTTGGCACATCAGATAGTGAGCAACAGCAGAGCTTCATTTCAAAGTGGCTTCCAAAACAACAAAAATCACAAGAGATAAGGGTGGCACAATCTAACCCTTCAAATGTTGAAGAGCAATTGGCTCCACTCTCACATCAATTCACCAAAGAAGTACAGATAAGTGATGAAGGAATAAGTGAATATGGTGTAGGACACTCATTTCAACTATCACAAATGTTACCCCCCTTACAAACGTATGGACGGCCATCTACAAACACCCACAATTCAGAACAGTCCACAACAGCATTAGATGGCAGATTTGTAAAAGTTGGGAGCTTAGATGAAGAATTAGAAGATAAGGCCATACTAAATTGGCTTTATAAGGATGAGGAAGCTTCCGCTTCCACAAGTAACATCATACAGACAAATCAATATGGAAAAGGAAAAACTATTCTGGAGAAGATGGGATATTCAGGACAGGGACCTCTCGGGTTAAGGAAACAAGGCATAACATAACCAATCCAGCCTCTTACGCTCCAACATAAGGATAAAACGGGACTAGGATATGTAGCAGAACAAGGATCTCTTGATCGAGGGAAACAAAGTGTGACAGAACCAATCCAAGTCCTCACAATTCAGCGAAATGGCAAAACTGGACTAGGATACACAGAAAAAGCAAGAGCAGAAATCACCAATAGAACTGTGGAGCGTATTCTTCAAATAAGAGGTAACTCTGAAATGGATTCAAATGAGTATGAGTGGGACAACTTATCAGATGTTTCCTATGAGGATATTTAGATTGACATTATCAAAAAGTATACCCCCAAACACGAGGAGGGTCAAAGCTCGAGCTTTAATCCTATTGTCTATGAAACACAAAATTTTGATGACTCAAGTGAAGATGAACGGACATCGATTGAGATAAATGATGTGGAAGAAAATACCTTTGTAGGCCTTGACATAACCACAAACAACCTAGATGACATTTCCATCCGAGCTTTCACAATCGCTGACCTCAACCCATCTAATGATTCGTTGCCTTTACTACATCCCGAGCTTATCGAATGGGAACCCCAACACCCTATTGACCTCCCTGTTTTTGACAATGATTTCGCCATTATCAACTACCTTTGCTGTGAGGAATCCGATACTTGTTCTACCAATACTTCTTTTAACGATGCTTTTAGGCAGGAGGATGCCAAGCCTTCCAGTTGCAAAAATATGAAAGAAAAAAATGGATCTGATGGTGAAAACCATTCTATGGCAGTATTTGATCCTAAAATAGTAAAAACAAAGAACGCATCCGATGGCGAAAACCTCATTGAGGCACCAAAGGATGGAAGGTTTGACATCCTCCTGCAACATTACCATGAAAGATCATCAGTGTTGATAGAACCCACACAGTCTATTAATATTGGCACAGCAGAGAAAGCAAGAATCCTACACCTGGCAGCTTCCATAACAGATACAGAAAAGCGAGATTTTATCAAATTCTTTAAAGAACGATGCATCAATTTTGCTTGGTCATACTCTGACATGCCAAGCTTAGACACAGATCTCATTATGCATCACTTATCCTTACCAGCTGGCACTAAACCAGTAAAACAAAAGCTGAGAAAAATGCATCCACATGTTGCATTATTGGTCAAAAATGATTTAAAGAAACTACTAGATGCTGGATTTATCAGATCTATTGATTATGCGAAATGGATATCCAACATTGTACCTATTTCAAAGCCAGATAACACCATTAGAATATGTACTAATTTTCAGGATTTAAATAAAGCATGTCCAAAGGATGATTTTCCCTTGCCAAACATAGACATGATTGTAGATCTAACAGTTGGCCATCAAATGTTATCACTCATGGATGGATTTTCAGGATACAATCAAATCAAGATAGCTCCTGAAGACCAAGAAAAGACAGCATTTACATGTCCATGGGGCACCTTTTGCTGGAACGTCATGTCTTTTGGGTTAAAGAATGCAGGAGCTACATACCAGCGAGCTATGACAACAATCTTCCACGACATGATGCATACCTTCATGGAGGACTATGTGGATGACATCTTAGCCAAATCTTACACCAGAGAAGGACATCTAGAGATATTGGCCAAAATATTTGACAGGTTGGAAAAATTCAAAGTCAGATTGAATCCTAAGAAATGTGCCTTTGGAGTAACATCAGCAAAACTCCTTGGATACATAGTTTCTACAAAAGGAATTGAAGTAGATCCAGCAAAAGTTAAAGCCATTATGGAAATGCCACCTCCCAAGAATATCAGTACATTAAGATCTCTACAAGGCCGACTACAGTCCATCAGAAGATTCATCTCTCAACTAGCAGATCGGTGTCATCCATTCAACCATCTTTTGCATAAAAATGTGCCTTTTAAATGGGATGAACAGTGTGAGAGTACTTTCAATCAAATCAAGCATTATCTGATGACAACACCAATCTTGGTACCACCTAGTGAAGACAAGCCATTTTTGCTATATATCACAACAACGGATATTTCTTTAGGAGCCTTGCTAGCACAAGAGGATAGGGAAGGAAAGGAACATGCTATATACTATATCAGCAGGAAACTCAATGGACATGAAGTAAAATACACCTTCATTGAAAAATCATGCTTAGCAGTAGTATTTGCAACACAAAAATTGTGACACTATATGCTCACTCACACCATCAAGCTCGTTGCAAAAATTGATCCTCTCAAGTACTTACTGAGCAAAGTAGCTTTAACAGGAAGGTTGGCAAAGTGGGTCATGCTCCTTAGTGAGTTTGATATTCAATATGTTGAAAGGAGAGCTATCAAAGGACAAGTCATCGCCGATCAATTAGCAGAAGCTCCATTATCAGACAGTCATCCTATGACCATGGAATTTCCCGATGCGGACATCCTCAACATTACAACAAAACCATGGCAACTCTACTTTGATGGATCCTACACACAACATGGATCAGGGGCAGGAATTCTATTTGTCACACCTCTTGGGCACACAATTCCACGATCTTACAGGCTTACTTTCTGTTGCACTAACAATGTGGCAGAATATGAAGCTTTGATCCTTGGAATTAAAGTGGCTATTGACTAGAAAATCACAGAACTACAAGTATATGGAGACTCCCAGTTAATCATCTACCAAGTCAACAATGATTACCAAACTAAGGATGACACACTGATTTTATACAAGAGGTTGGTAGATGACCTAAGAAAGTACTTCATAGAAATCAAATTTGAACAGATACCAAGATCAGAGAACAAAGCAGCAGATGCCATGGCCACAATTGCATCTCTTCTACAAATGCCTGAAACGCAAGATCATTATCAATTTATTGTAGAACAAGTATCAAATCCTGCATACGCAAATCCCAAATCCCAAACCATAAGCCTTTTGGATAGTGCCCAATCTTCCATTTACTGGCCACACATGGAGGAAGAGTCTTATCAGTTTGTCAAAAGATGTTCAAAATGCCAGATCCATGGCAATCTTATACATGCACCAGCGCAAGAGCTACATCCATTTGCAACTACATGGCCTTTCTGTCAGTGGGGATTAGACCTGGTAGGGAAAATTCACCCATCTTCATCTAATGGACACAAGTTCATTATCACAGCAACCGAATATTTTACAAAATGGGTGGAGGCGGTTCCCTTAACCACAATCACTGGAAAGCAAATATCATCTTTCATACTTAATTATCTCATTTGTAGATATGGGATACCCCAGTCAATCATCACAGATAATGGCAGGCCTTTCAAGAACCAAGATGTCCAAGAACTGTGTGAAAAGTTTCACATCCAACATCATTTTTCAACCCCATATTACCCTCAAGGTAATGGATAGGCAGAAGCTTCCAACAAAACAATCCTAAAGATTCTCAAGAAAACTGTAAATGAGGTAGGGCGTGATTGGCACGTTCAGCTTAACCCTGCTCTTTGGGCTTACAGGACTAGCATCAGAACACCAACAGGAGCTACACCATATGCTCTTGTTTATGGATCAGAGGCAATATTACCTATTGAGGTAGAAATTCCATCCCTTCGAGTTTCACTAAAGGGACTCATTTCAGATGAAGATTATAGGATCTCTAGACTTCAGGAATTAGAGCTACTTGATGAACGTCGACAACAAGCTGTCAATCATTTGACAGCCTATCAACAAAGAATGTCTAGGAACTATAATCATAGGGTTAAGCCTAGAGTCTTCCAGATCGGAGACTTGGTCCTACGGGAAAACCCTAGAAATCAAGCAGATAGAGAAAAGAAGGGAAAGTTTGAACCTAACTGGATAGGACCTTATGTCATCATATCAGTCTATGGATTAGGAGCATACCGACTATCTACACTAGAAGGAGACATGTTGGAGGAGCCCATGAACAACATTCATCTCAGGCGATTCTACACTTGAGGATATCTAGTGCACGGTCAATAAAGTTGTCTTGATGAAAACCTGGAAAACAGGCGTCATGATGACAGAAAAAGAGAAAAACAACACAAAACAAAAAAAATATAAAAATAAAAATACAAAAGAAAAGGAAAGAGGATACAATAAAAACAAGTGATGAAAACCTGGCAAATAGGTGTAACTTGTGATTTTCACCGCTCTCCTCTGTCTATTAGGTACAGTGTTGTTACAATTATTTCCTTTCATATCATTTCCATCTATCATTTGGGATTATCATTATCCATATCATAGTAGAGATACCATGTTTTACCCTAGCTTGGGGGCAACATCCTAGTGTTATCTGGTACAAGTAGACTTTCAGCTTACATGGAAAGGCAGTCAAACATGACAACCTCAAGTGGCAAACCCATCAAAATCCAAAAACATCAGAAAATCCAAAATCCAAAAACATCAGAAAATCCAAAATCAAAAAACATCAGAAAACTCAAAATACAAAAACATCAGAAAATCCAAAATCCAAAAACATCAGAAAATCCAAAATCCAAAAACATCAGAAAATCCAAAATCCAAAAACATCAACACAAAAATGAGTCTATATCAGTCAAAAGTGGAGTATGTGTCAGTCGAACTACGTGGTCTCTGCGTGTATAACGTAGGCAAGACTAATCTTTGATCAGTCCCCGAGACCCCTAGGATAGGTCTTTTAGGTCACATCATTTGGTCAAACATCTGAGAATATCATGCAAACATCCGTACACACATTTAAACACTGATGATCTAATCTGAATAATGATTTGAAAATACATTAGGTAGAATTTGAATTGTGGTGCTCTTTATCTTATCATTTGATTATCATTTCTTTGGAGCTACTCGATGATGTATTGAACTAGAGAAGCAAGGAAGGAGAATGATACCTTTTCTTTGTTTGTTGTTTGTGAGTTAGTCATTATTATTTTGTGAATTGTCGCGGGAAGTGCTCTACCAAGTATCATGGATGACATTCCAATTAACTTAAGAAAATGATTAATTCTTGTCTGTTTACACAAGAAATGCTCAGGTCATCTCGGTCTATCTTATACCTTGATGCTTGTGTTCACTTGCAATATCAAAAGTCATGAAAGAAGTACTCAGGTCATCATTGGTCTATCTCATATCATTGATGCTTGTATTTTCTTTCAACATTTTTAAAAGCTCAGTGATGATACAAAGCAAAATCAAAAGATTATTGAAATGACACTTAGAATTGCATGGTTAAAATAGATTGCATCCATATTAGTCTTGCATATGCATTTATAGATTGTTTCAAAAGCTACCAAATTTCAATCTCAAAAGCTATATGTATTCCCTTTCTACATCATATCACCATCTCTTCAATATTTCTTAGGATATCATCTCTTTCTGAATCATTTTCTTTCATTTCAGTCATCTCAAATTCCATCCAATCTTAATCTATTAAGTCTAGCACAAATCATTTAATAACATCCTTGGTTTTGTTCCCATCCTTATTACAAGCCTTTATCCAATCATCATCATCATCATCATCGGGATGTATCCTTCCCTATCATTTTGTGTTGTTTCGGGATGTATCCTTCCCTCATCAACAACACTCTTATCATCATCATCAATCAATCTTGGCTTGCAACTTGACCAGGGAAACATCACATTTATCCTTGAATCCATTTGTGCTTACTTACTTTTCATCTTCTCCTTTCATTATCTCTTCCTCATCCCATCCCCTATCTTATTCATCATTTTGCATCATCAAGTCTCGGTACATTAATCAAAACTATACTGGGGCATATCATATCAATCAAAGAAGTCAAACCACATTGCCTAATCAAATCTGCATCAGCTCTGATGAGACTTTGATCAAATCTTGTGAGCATCTATCATTGATCCTCACCTATCATGAGGTCAATTATCAATCAATCATTGATCCTCTCCTATCATGAGGTCAATCATCAATCAATCATTGAATCTCACCTATCATGAGATCAATAATCTTCTAAGCTATCAGGATCATCAATCATCATCATAATCAACTGGAGGAATCGGTATTTCTTTATCGAGAGATAAATTGTTTCATCATTGTTTCTTCATCAAATCATCAAATCATCATAAAAATTCAAAATTTTTGAAAAATCATAAACAATCCAAAATTCATCAATTTATCTCCTGAGGGGGCATATATCGCTATCATTTCGAAATTCAACATCTGGGGCAAATCAGGGGCATATTTTAAAACCTTTTGTCAATACTGGCAGCTGAGGCAAAATCATTCTTTGAAGCAATGTGTAAACACATCACTTCAAAGAGGGGCAAAATGTAGACACCTAAAATTGGTCTAGAGAATTTAATTGGTTGAATACTATTTATTTGATTAATTAATCTTAAATTCTTCTACTTAGTAAATAAATAGAAATATTTATTTATATTAAGTTCATTTATTAATTCTTCTATTTTCTTTCCTAATTAAATAAACAAAATTAAAAACTTTGTTTTATTTAATTATTATCATTTTCATCGTATTATTTCTCTCTTAATTAAATAAACAAAATTAAAAACTTTGTTTTATTTAATTATTATCATTATTACTTCTATCTTAAAATTAAATACACAATTTAAATAATTTGTGTTATTTAAAATCACATTTCTTCTTAATTAAATAAAGATTGCTAAAAATATTTTATTTAATTATCATTCTCCTTTTTAATTTAATAAAACAAACCCTATAGTTTGATTTATTAAATTATTTATTCCTCTTTTGCTAAAATTAAATAAACTAAAAATATTTAATTTATGCATAAATCTTTACACTATTCACTCACCAATAAAATTAGATTTTTAAAATCTAATTAATGCAACTTCCATTCACGGGAAGAGCTTCGGGGACAAACTTGCAGGAAGTCCTCTCAATCTTCTTCCATCAATCCTCCCTCTCTTCTTGCCTGGTGTTTTCATGGGGAGAAACCATTCTCCATGATCAACTCCTTCTTCTCATCCCATGCCTTTGGATTCTCCAGAGAAAATCACAGCCCCTCATCCCAGTTTCCTATACAATTGTGCTGCCGTGAAAGCTATAAATACAGCTCTTGGGCTACAAGAAAAGGATCCCAACTAATGCAATCTTACTCTGCAGGTTTCCAAAGCATTCAAGCATCCAAACCATCCAGCATTCCAGCATCCATCAAGCAGCATTCAAGCATCAAGCATTTGCAGTCATGGCTGCCATTAGAATAGAATTTGCATACTTTAATCATATTAGAGTAGAATAGTTCATTTCTCATTCTCTAAGTGTCATTTTAATAGTTTAATTAGCTTACAAATCTGAGAGCTAAGTAAATTAGAGAAATCTTTAGAGTTAGAGAGCAGTAGGATAGATTTCTGTAGATTTGTAGTTTAAATTAGTTTAAATTCTTAATCTTAGATGCAATATCCTATTTAGAAGCATAGATGCATAGTTTAGTTTGTTTTTCCCCTTCTACCGCTTACACACAGAATTTACATCAGAGATTATTGCACCCTAGTGAGGCAGCCACAAAGAAGAATTAACCCTTCACTAAGAGAAATTGTAAAAGGGGAACTGCAAAATTGCTATATGCAGGATTTATCTACCTCATTTCAAATAGCCAATGGGTGTCTCCATTAGTGATTGTGCCCAAGAAAGGAGGGAAATGGCAAGTTTGTGTTGATTATAGGGAACAAAATGCTATCACTAAGAAGGGCTATTTTCCCTTACCTTTCATCGATCAAATTTTGGACACACTTGCAGGAAAGCAATACTTTTCTTTTCTAGATGGATTCAGTGGCTACAACCAGATCCAAATTGCACCAGAGGACTAGGAGAAGACTACATTTACCTATCCATGGGGGACCTATTCCTACTCGGTACTCCCATTTGGCTTATGCAATGCGCATGCAACTTTTTAGAGGGAAGTCATTAGCATATTTTTAGACATTTCTCATGATTGCATGGAAATTTATATGGATGAATTTACCACTTAAGGTGTTGGTTTTAATCAAGCCTTGGAAAATCTCAGGAGAGTCCTATAGAGATGTGAAGACCAAAACTTGTCCTTAAACAATGAAAAGTGTTTCATGATGATGCAAGAAGGTGTAGTTCTTGGCCACTACATCTCCCACAAGGGAATTCAAGTAGATCCTACAAAGATTGAGGTGATCACAAATCTTCCCACACCTACAAAACAAAGGGATGTTAGGAGTTTCTTGGGCCATACAGGATATTATAGGTGTTTCATCAAGGATTTCAGCAAGGTAGCAACGCCATTGTATACTCTTCGCACTAAAGATGTTGAATTCTAGTGGACTGAAGCTTGTGACAAGGCATTTTCTGACTTAAAGGTAGCTTTGACTCATGCTCCTATACTTAAGGGACCTAATTGGGAGCTTCCTTTCTGCATCCATACTGATGCATCATATTATGTCATAGGAGTAGTCTTAGGACATAAAGAAGGAGCTATTGAAAATTCCATTTATTTTGTCAGCAAAAATTTGCAAGGAGATGAATTCAATTATATAATGATAGAAAAGGAAATGCTGATAGTGATTTATGCCTTGAACAAATTCAAGCATTACATAACAGGTTACCAAATCCTTGTGCACACTGATCATGCAACCATTAGGTATCTCATGAATAAACCTTTAATCATAGGTAGATTGACAAGATGGTTATTGTTGATGTAAGAGTTTGATATAACCATTGTGGATAAGCCAGGGAAGGCCAATGTTGCAGATTTTCTTTAAGGGATGACTACATCAGAAGATAATTAGGCCATAGATGACTCTTTTCCTGATGAGCATCTATTCTCCATTAGTGTACAAACACCCTGGTATGCTGACATAACTAACTATCTAGTCATAGGCACAACTCCACCTCACTTCTCCCCAAAAGAGAGAAGGAAACTCATTGAAAAATATTTTCCTTTCTCCTAGATTGCTAGATGTTTTTTTTATATTGGACCAGCCCATGTCATGAGGAGATGTGTGAGAGAAGATGAGACATATGAAATTTTGCATGCATGCCACAACGAACCATGTGGAGGACATTTTGCAACCAAGAGGACAACAATGAAGATTTTAAACACATGATATTACTGGCCAACACTCTGTTGGTTGTTTTTAATGAGCAACCAGGTTGGTCTCCTATTCTACCTATGGAGTAGCCATCTCTAATCAAGGGAAACTCGGAGGACTTGGACCAACTGACAAGATTCAGTCAAAGGCTGAGATCTTCTGCACTTTAGGCTTTGCAGAACCAGGGCGGGTATACCCACACAATGCCTCAAATAAGACTAGACATTGCTTTTTATAGCATATGACTCCTGATGCCAAGTATTGAGAACCTCAAATATGGCTAGATTCCTAGTAACACAATACTTGCAGCAACCAGGAGGTAGGGCAAGACATCAAACAATATTGATTAAATAAAATGATTGATCTTGAGCAAGAAGACTAGAACCCTAAAGACAAATAGCATATATCAGATTAGTGCCATATCCATTGGGCTAGGAGTCACAATAATATGCAAATAGAAGGAACCATTACTCTGGACATTAAAGTCTTTGCAAGATTAACCTTATTAGTCTCACAACTAGTGATCAGATCTATAAGACTACTTATCAAATCCTCCTATCATACATATGAATCTCTGATATGATTAAAGCATTTAACTTATTCCTTGAATAAGAGAAACAACCAGAACAGACAGTAAAATGTTACATTAAAATGATTAAATAAGTGATCCTTGACCAACTTTCATTAACAATCCATACGCACAATACAAAGGAGAGACTTAAAGATCTCAATCTATACATTCAGATTCATACATGTGTCCAAGACCTCACAATTTACAGACTATAACCCTAAACCTCAAAATCTAGTAAAAACTTGACTCTATGACTTAGTGCTCTTCTCTTCATATTTTTGTTCTAACTTCTGGCCCCTGGACCCTTACAAATGATTCAGAAGTTCCTTTTAAATAGCTCCGGAAATGCCATCCAGCTTAGAGCCACATCAGCGCCATGTCAAACCCTAATCGCCATGTTCTTCAACTACTTCTCTGGCCTCATAAATGTCATTGGTTGGGTTGCTGCAGGAAAGACACTCCCGCACGAAAGAAGCCAGGCAATCGATGTCAAATTTGTCGCCAAATCTGCACGTCCATACTCGAGCCATGCCGTCCTTGTACCAGAGCTGCGTCACCATGAATGTTGGTTCGGTGGAGCCAGCGACCAACTCTCTGTCGCCATGAATGCACCAGGATTCTGGCACGAACACAAAAACCCTAACAGTGGTCTAGTATGAAACTCGACCATTGATCATCAGAGATCGGGCGGTCGCCTTTAAATCTTCATCGGACCGCTGAGAAAAGTCCTCCACTAGATCACACTGCATACTGGTCTTCAAAAAAACATCGGGCACCTTTATCGCTCAAATTAAAACATCACTGTTCATCATCTGCATGTGCGCATTGATGTTCCATTAGTAGCTCAGGCTTTAATGCACCGCGTCGAGAGGCTCATATCGGTGAGAGATAGTACTGTCGGGAAGACCTCAAGGCAAAGAGAAACAACTACAACGAAGAGCCAAGCATATCGGCTAGATAGAAGGAACTTGAGGAAACGTCTGGCCGAAGGAAACATGCTGCACCAAACACCCGTCAAAGTCGGCAGGAGATCACAATGTCAGCGAGACCATACAGCGAAATCCACATGTGACACTGAAAACACCATAGAGTCGGGGAGAGATGGCCAAGTTGGCCAGACATCACAGCGAAATCATAGTGTGTTACCGAAAGATATTTCCTTCATGCAGTGTCGCCAAGATGATTCAAAACTCACGCCGACAAAGACCACTTTATGTTCTATCGACGAGACCGAAGGTCACTCGTCGAAGACCCAAGGTCATACCAAAGAGATCTTTATACACCACTTAAGTCGCTGTGTCCTATAACTTCTTTCACCGATGAAATCACCTGCCAAATGTATGTCGCTGTAGCACACAATCATCGGTGAGAAGTCATGTAGACACTTCACTGTTATACCGAGAAGACCCTTAGAAACTTGTTCACCGAGAGAAGATAAGACCTTCACCAAAAGCCACACATTGAATCACTGTCAGCAAGACACGACCCCATCGCTATGACATACACCGAAACACAAGTCTCCTTGAAGCATCAAGTCTTCCATCACCGGTCGGCGTAGCAAGATGACATCGCCGAGACATCTCAATGAAAGGTGCCACCCATGCTGAAAGCAAACCACAAGACACCATTGGCAAGACATAACAGATTCGCCAAGAGATATATTGAGAGTTCCAAGTCCTGCCGAAGGGAAGTCACACTGAAGAGAAAAGGGGGCCACCACAGTCGGGAAGACAAGTGGGGGTCGGGGAGACATCTCCTCGACACAAAGAACATAGGCTGATGGAGACTTTGGGGAGAGAACACGGAGTCGCCAAGATGTCACCCCGAACCGAAAGAGTCATGCCGAAGGCACAATTGAGGGCAGCAAAAAGGAACTCAGGGAAACCAAGGGGAGTCAGGAGGACCTCACCCCGAATGGGAACCGTCACGCCGAAAGGAAAGCCCATCGGTGAGAGACAAAGGAGTCGGGGAGACATCTCCCCGACACAACCAACCCAGGACAAAAAGAAAGAGAACCTCTGGGGACAGATAAGAGTCACCAAGAGGTTACACCTCAAGCTGAAAGTCACAGTGAAGAAGAAGCGGGGCCGGTAAAAACGGTAGCTATGGGTCGGTAACGAATGGAAAATGGGGCTCAGGGGAACCACTTAAGTTAGAATAAACTGGGGGGACAGGTCAATGAAACAAAAAGGCAAATAGGACGAGAACCAAACAGGGCCGGAGCCAGGACCAAGAAAGAGACGGGGAACAAAAGGAACAAAAGGGACCGGGGCCAAAAACTATCCCGCCCCTGCCAAAGAAAAGACCGTGGAGGTGGAGCCAGAACTGACACGAGAAAAAGAAGCCGCGGGGCCGGAGCAGGACAAAACCTCAAGACAGAAAACATGAAGAAGTTTCCAAAAATGATTCCCATCCCGATCCCGCCCCCGCCAAAGAAAACAAAAAAAAAGACAAGCTAAGAGATAGAGGAAAAGAACCAATGACCGCCACAAGGTAGCAAGAAAAAGGAACACCAAACACACGGAATCAGGACCGGGATGGATGCGTGAACAGGAATTAGAACCTCAGAATTGGAGAAGTTCTATTTCCCTTCAAGCATCCGTTCCGCCCCCGATTCTGAAAGAAAAACCAAAGCAAGCAAAAGAGAAACGGGAACCAGAATAAAAACCCAAAAAAAGGAAAAGAGAAAAACCAGGAAACCCTAACATAGGCCGCCCCTTGTAGATCAAAACTAGCATGCTGGGCTCAACCCTTGTGGGAGCCCATTTAACCCACGTGCTAAAATGAAAGACACCCCATAGCTAAAGTTTAGTCATGAAAAACCAAAGTACACAACTAGACAATGAGAAAACCAGAAATTGCACTAACATAGGCTCCAGTTGGGGGATGTATGCCCTTGGTGGGCATAGCAAGAATTCAGATCACTGGGAGAGCAGACCAGAACAAAAAAAACCAAAAACAACGAGGAGCTAACCAGACAAGGTTAGCAGACACAGCAAAACAAAACCGACCAGAAAAGCAAAAACCTAACCTAATGTTCATGGAAAAAGAAATGCTTCAGATGAAGCACCATTTCGAGAATTGTCCATGAACAGGCAATTCAAGAGTCACATTGTTGATTCCTTTGTTTCATTTGATGACACTAGGCCACCAAATGAAAAATGAGAGCCAATTTTTACCTCTGTCAAACTCAATTCTGCTAAATGAGCTGACATTCCCTAACTTGTGCTTGCCTCTGCCAATCTGCAGCAGTATGAATGAATGTACCTCTGCAAACATAAGTGTCAGGTTGTCTCTGTGCAAGTGAAAAATTTCTCTTTGTTTAGTTTTATCTTCAACTGGCAACCATATCCAATAAAATTTATTAGTGCCACACTCTTGCTTCTTTGATTCTGTATCTTGTGGCAATACATGTGAATACTGATCAGGATTGCATAAAAACACAGTCTGATCACAATTAGCTACCTGAAAAAATATGTTAGTACCTCTCAATAGGCTATCATATTCATCATTATAAACATGTACATGATCTTTGTGCATTTGAAAGTCAGGCATACTTCCAAAATGTTGACTGTTATGTGACAACAAGCTATCATATTCACTATTTACATTACCCTGAAGCTGAAAATAACTAGCTCCAGTGCTCTGCATATTGTCACATTCTGTGAAAACTTCATCAAGTGTATACAAAGGGATACACTCACCATTCAACACATCTTGCAACTACTCTGTATCATTTTCAGTATCATTTTCAGTAGGAGGAGGCACATCATTAATGCAATGATGGATTAAACTACTACTCCCACTTCCTCTTTTCACTTGGCTCTGTTCTTCATCATGCTGGTAGTGAGAGTCACCAAAGGATTCTAACTCATCTTCATGGGCTGTCCAACTGTCATCATCATCCCAATCTTGCTCACCATTGAGCAACTGTAGTTCAGAAGCTGAATCTGATTTCAAACTGAAATCAGTGTCATCATGATCTGCAAGATCACCATTAGAAGGGGCATCGAAATCACTTGCATCATACCTTGCATCCTGCAGGTCCTCATCGTCAAGACCGATATGAGTTGCCCACAACAACCTAGAGTTGTTGTGTGCAAATCTTTGATATTTTGTGGTTAGCAAATCTGATATTTGTTTACAACTTAGTAGGTCAGTGCTCTGTCCTACCCTCTCAACCACTTCTTCCTCCTCTTGACCTCTACCAGGACTAGATACATCACCAAAGGTATCAAGGAACAAAGTTCTGAGCTGATACCATGAAACAATGGAGTGCACTGGTAAGCAAGTGAACCAATCATCAGCCACACCTTCTAAAGATCTGACAAATAGCTTCATGACCACATCCTCTTTTTCAACCTGACAGTGTCCAATGAAATCAATAAAAAGTTGAATATGTCTTGATGTTGATTCCTCAACACCACCTTTAAACTTGGGTAAATATTTATTGATTCCCCTAGGGGCAGCATGTGGGTAACCCTAGATTTTATCAAAATCCAAAGGGCTGTATCTTTCCTTATCATACTCTCTCTTATGAGGACAAGATTGTGCCTTAAGCATGGTATCAAAGCTTGTAGAGGGAGAAACAGGACAACAATGCATTTTGCAAATGAAACCTATCCCTCTACAACTATCCAGTTGCAATAATCAAACCTCCCTTGATGCTAGTGCTTGATCCCACCAAATAAAGGGGAAAAAGTTTTTTCTATTTTTATTTTGTTCAAAAGCATGAAGAATACCTGGAAACGTTGTAGTCATGGAACTATTCTTTGAATCTTCAATGGGTTTACCTTGACAGAGTCGCCACCTCTTTGTAGAGGACAGAACTTCAAATGATATGAAGCTCACTTACATGTAAATATTTCTCTGAGTTCCATCTGATAGAGCACCATAGATCTTGTAGCTTTCAGTTTCACTGCAACAAAGCTTTTCTCCAAGCCTGAGATTCTTCAAACTTTGAACCTAACCAACATGGCAATTGATATGACTCTTCGATAAGGCAAGATTCTAGTCAATCCCCAGCGGAGTTGCCATCTTTTTGGTTGTTTTTAATGAGCAACCAGGTTGGTCTCCTATTCTACCTATGGAGTAGCCATCTCCAGTCAAAGGTAGCTCGGAGAACCTGGACCAACTGACAAGATTCAGTCAAAGACTGAGATCTTCTGCACTTTAGGCTCTGCAGAACCAAGGTGGGTATACCCACACAATGCCTCAAATAAGACTAGACATTGCTTTTTATAGCAGATGACTCCTGATGCCAAGTATTGAGAACCTCAAATATGGCTAGATTCCCAGTAACACAATACTTGCAGCAACCAGGAGGTAGGGCAAGACATCAAACAAGATTGATTAAATAAAATGATTGATTTTGAGCAAGAAGACTAGAACCCTAAAGACAAATAGCATATATCAGATTAGTGCCATATCCATTGGGCTAGGAGTCACAATAATCTGCAAATAGAAGGAACCATTACTTTGGACATTAAAGTCTTTGCAAGATTAACCTTATTAGTCTCACAACTAGTGATTAGATCTATAAGACTACTTATCAAATCCTCCTATCATACATATGAATCTCTGATATGATTAAAGCTTTTAACTTATTCCTTGAATAAGAGCAACAACCAGAACAGATAGTAAAATGTTACATTAAAATAATTAAATAAGTGATCCTTGATCAACTTTCATTAACAATCCATACGCACAATACAAAGGAGAGACTTAAAGATCTCAATCTATACATTCATATTCATACTTGTGTCCAAGACCTCACAATTTACAGACTGTAACCCTAAACCTCAATATCTGGTAAAAACCTGACTCTGTGACTTAGTGCTCTTCTCTTCATATTTTTGTTCTAACTTCTGGCCCCCAGACCCTTACAAATGATTCAGAAGTTCCTTTTAAACAGCTCCAGAAATGCCATCCAGCTTAGAGCCACATCAACGCCATGTCAAACCCTAATCGCCATGTTCTTCAAATACTTCTCTAGCCTCATAAATGTCATTGGTCGGGTTGCTACAGGAAAGACACTCCTGTACGAAAGAAGCCAGGCAATCAATGTCAAATCTACCGCCAAATCTGCACGTCCATACTCGAGCCATGCCGTCCTTGTACCAGAGCCACATCACCATGAATGCTGGTTCGGTGGAGCCAGCGACCAACTCTCTGTCGCCATGAATGCACCAGGCTTCTGGCGCGAACACAGAAACCCTAACAGTGGTCTAGTATGAAACTCGATCGTTGATCATCAGAGATCGGGTGGTCGCCTTTAAATCTTCATCGGACCGCTGAGACAAGTCCTCCACTAGATCACACTGCATACTGGTCTTCAGACAAACATCGGGCACCTTTATCGCTCAAATTAAAACATCACCATTCATCATCTGCATGTGCGCATTGATGTTCCATTAGTAGCTTGGGCTTTAACACACCACGTCGAGAGGCTCATATCAGCGAGAGATAGCAGTGTTGGGAAGACCTCAAGGTGAAGAGAAACAACTACAATGAAGAGCCAAGCATATTCTCTAAACAGAAGGAACTAGGAGAAACGTCTGGCCAAAGGAAACATGCTACACCAAACACCCATCAAAGTCGGCAGGAGATCACAATGTCAGCGAGGCCATACAGCGAAATCCACATGTGACACTGAAAACACCATAGAGTCAGGAAGAGATGGCCAAGTTGGCCAGACATCATAGCGAAGTCACAGTGTGTTACTGAAAGATATTTCCTTCATGCAGTGTCGCCAAGATGATTCAAAACTCATGCCGACAAAGACCACTTTATGTTCCATCGGCGAGACCGAAGGTCACTCACCAAAGACCCAAGCTCATACTGAAGAGATCTTTATACACCACTTAAGTCGCTGTGTCCTATAACTTCTTTCACCGATGAAATCACCTGCCAAATGTATGTCGCTGTAGCACACAATCATCAGTGAGAAGTCATGTAGACACTTCACTGTTATACCGAGAAGACCCTTAGAAACTTGTTTGCCGAGAGAAGATAAGACCTTCACCAAAAGCCACACATTGAATCATCGTCGGCAAGACAAGACCCCATCGCTATGACATACACCGAAACAAAAGTCTCCCCGAAGCATCAAGTCTTCCATCACCGGTCGGCGTAGCAAGATGACATCTCTGAGACATCTCAACGAAAGGTGCCACCCATGCCAAAAGCAGACCACAAGACACCGTCGGCAAGACATAATAGATTCACCAAGAGATATAACGAGAGTTCCAAGTCCTGCCGAAGGGAAGTCACAACGAAGAGCAAAGGGGGCCACCATAGTCGGGAAGACAAGCGGGGGTCGGGGAGACATCTCCCCGACACAAAGAACATAGGCCGACGGAGACTTCGGGGAGAGAACACGGAGTCGCCAAGATGTCACCCTGAACCGAAAGAGTCATGCCGAAGGCACAACGGAGCACAGCAAAAAGGAACTTAGGGAAACCAAGGGGAGTCAGGAGGACCTCACCCCGAATGGGAATCGTCACACCGAAAGGAAAGCCCATCAGTGAGAGACAAAGGAGTCGGGGAGACATCTCCCCGACACAACCAACCCAGGCCGAAAAGAAAGAGAACCTTGGGGGACAGATAAGAGTCACCAAGAGGTTACACCGAAAGCTGAAAGTCATAGCGAAGAAGAAGCGGGGCCGGTAAAAACGGTAGCTATGGGTCGGTAATGAATGGAAAATGGGGCTCAGGGGAACCACTTAAGTTAGAATAAACTGGGCAGACAGGTCAATGAAACAAAAAGGCAAACAAGACGGGAACCAAACAGGGCCAGAGCCAGGACCAGGAAAGAGACGGGGAACAAAAGGAACAAAAGGGACCGGGGCCAAAAACTATCCCGCCCCCACCAAAGAAAAGACCACGGAGGCGGAGCCAGAACTGACACGAGAAAAAGAAGCCGTGGGGCCAGAGCGAGACAAAACCTCAAGATGGAAAACATGAAGAAGGTTCCAAAAATGATTCCCATCCCGATCCCGCCCCCGCTAAAGAAAACAAAACAAAAGACAAGCTAAGAGACAGAGGAAAAGAACCAGCGACCGCCGCAAGGCAGAAAGAAAAAGGAACACCAAACACACGGAATCGGGACCGGGATGGATGCGTGAACAGGAATTAGAACCTCAGAATTGGAGAAGTTCTAGTTCCCTTCAAGCATCCGTTCCGCCCCTGATTCTGAAAGAAAAACCAAAGCAAGCAAAAGAGAAACGGGAACCGGAATAAAAACCCAAAAAAAGGAAAAGAGAAAAACCAGGAAACCCTAACACAGGCCGCCCCTTGTAGATCAAAACTAGCACGCTGGGCTCAACCCTTGTGGGAGCCCATTTAACCCACGTGCTAAAATGAAAGACACCCCATAGCTAAAGTTTAGTCATGAAAAACTAGAGTACACAACTAGACAATGAGAAAACCAGAAATTGCACTAACACACTCCACAAGGATGTAGGAAGGTATACAAGAAAATGTGATAGATGCCAAAGAATGGGTAGACCAACCAAATCCGATGAGATGCCACTTTATCCTCAGGTAGTAATCACTCCCTTTAACAAGTGGGGATTAGATTTTGTAGGAACCATTGACCCTCCATCAAATGGTAAGTCTTATATCTTGGTATGCATTGATTATGTAACAAAGTGGGTAGAAGTTAAGGCCATGAAGCATGCAAGAGATAACAAGGTTGCAAAATTTTTTTATGAGGAGGTTTTCACAAGATATGGAGTTCCAAGAGAGATAGTGACTGATCAAGGGGATCAATTCACATCAACCCTTGTTGCAACACTAGTTAATGAGTACAAAATAAGGCACATAAAGTCCACTCCTTATCACCCCCAGGCTAATGGCCAAGTTGAGGTAACCAATAGAGAAATTGAAGCTATTATGACCAAAATAGTAGCTATCCACTGGAAGGATTGGGCAAGCAGATTACCAGAAGCTGTTTGGGCCTACAGAACTACTTAGAAAACAACTATAGGCTTCACCCCATTTGAGTTGTATGGAAAAACAACTATGATTCCCATTGAATTTGAACACAAGACTCTTACGACTGTAGTAGATTTGGGAATGGATATCTCTGAAGCATAGAGAGAAAGAATCATGTAGCTAAATGCTTTGGATGAGATGAGAAGAGCAGGCCTACATCACATAGAGGTAGTGTAGAATCAGAGAATCAAGTGGCATGAAAAATTCATCAAGGAAAATAAATTCTAACTAGGAGATTGGGCCTTGCTCTATGATTCAAGATATCAAGAAAATGCAGGAAAATTGCAGACAAGGTGGCTAGGACCATATGAGGTTGCTGAAGTATTCCCTAATGGTGCTATACAACTCATTACTATTGACCCAGTCAGATTTAAGTTTCTTGTCAATGGTCATCACCTTAGACTGTATCACAAGCCAACTTCCAAGGAGGAGTTCCTACAACAATTCACTTAGCATGCAACACCCAAACTTCCTACAACCGAAGGAAGTAGACCTAGTGTCCCTCCTTCTGGATAATTACAGTATGCACTTGTCATAATAAAGAATTCCACTTCCATGGGAGTCCATTTCTTCACCCATCCACCCATCCATTTCCACCTTTCTCTCTCTCTCTCTTCCATCACTTCACTCGACCTCATTCCACCTCATCTTCATTAATTGCTCAACTTATTTCCTAAAAAGGTGAGCGGTACTTTCTCCACGATCTTTGCAACAAATCCTCCACACATTTAGGTATGTGCACATTAATTGCTATATCTTAATTTTCTTTCAGTGCATTCATTTAATTGTTGTACATTAGTATGGATGTTCACCATAACATGCCAATATTCCCTACCTTGTCAAATCATCATTCTGCATGTGTGGACGCATGCCCAAATTTAGGCTAGGGGGGAAGGAAAAAGATGTGAATATCTTTCCCACGTGTCAGTCCATGCTGGTCTACGTCAACAAAATTTAAATTGAGCCGATTTGAAATATGAGTGAGAGGATGACTCACATGTGTGAGTGACACCAACTGTTGCGGCCATTTCTCTCCATTATAGCTTTCCTTTATTACTCTTTCCTTGCCATTATTGACCCTGTTATATCTCAAGTTGTGTTGCAAGCAAAAGGTAATTTAGAAAAGGAAAATCCAATCGACATTGGCATTGGAAAGTTAGCAAGTGTTGTAGGAAGGTGAATTTGATTTTCAGACGAAAGTGCAGGAAGGAAACCACAAAGTGTTTGTTTGATTGCAACCAATGGGAGGTGGCTTAATTTGGAATGAACCCATGGTTCATGATGTATTACTGCAGGATGCACCCTGCCTAGTCGAATTCATAAACTGTGGATGGATTGACTACTTCCTGAAGCTGAATGATTTCGATGAAGACATAGTCTGAAGGTAAGGCCATGGTAAAAGGGCTGGAGGTCATAGCAACTAAAGAAAGAATTGCAGAGGTTACAGGGTTACCTACTGATGGTGAAAATTACCCTGCTTCTAGAGATGCTAGATTAGCTAGGGCCAAATTTACAGAGCCGAACGAGCCTCCATTGAGCATAGATAAATAGGGTGTGAAGAGAATGTCTCTACCCGAGCCATGGAAGCAGATAGTTGTTTATGTCATAAAATACATCACCTGTGAAGGTCGCCAGTTGAATTTGCACTCCGTACACTTCAAGCTTTTGAATCATATGATGCATAGAAGGAGGATGAATGTGATGAACATGTTATACAACCTTCTCTTAATCATGGCGGCCAAGACCCAAAAAGGTAGGGACAATTCTGTTTCCCACCATTGTCTGATTAAATTTCTAGTTGAGAAGTCTTTGCATGATGTATCTGGAATGCCATGGGAAGAATTCATAAAAAATGATCAAATTAGACCTGAGCACTTGCAACCTAGGGTTTTACCTCAACCTCGTAGGTCTATTAGGAGATTGAGCATGACTAAAGCCACTCTTGGTGCTTCCACCTCTGGCGTAGGCCCAAGTGTAAACCCTCCTGCATCAAAAGAAACTATAGAAATTAGCTCTTCTGGGATAGAGCACTCAGACAAAGAAAGTTCTTCCCCTAACTTTGATGATGATGTTCCACTTGGAATTCTAATGAAAAATAGGGCACAAAAGAGGGAAGTAGAAATGAGAAAAGGAAAGGCCAAAAGGCAGTTGACAGAAAAAGAGGTGCCAAGCTCTAAGAAGAGAAAGGTTGACATTGTTCATCCTACAGCCAAAGAAAAACTTGAGAGCCCTCCTAGGAAAGAAAGACTAGCTAGGTCAACCTTTGGTATGCCTCTACAGGAAAGCCCTAAGTCTAGAGAAGTATCACAAGGGGACATAGAAGCTCCAATGGGGCAGGAGAATGTCGAGGAGGAAGATATATTTAAGACAACAACAAACATAACATTGAATGATCTTGTCAATATTGAAGAAGAAGTCAAAAATTAGGAGTATGAGGAAAATCATGATTTCTTGCAGCAAGAGGTCCTGCAACAAGAGATCCTGTAGCAAAAGCCAAAATAGGAGCAGGAGTCCTTGCAACAACAACCCGAATTGGGAGAACAATCAGTACCCCTATAGCCAGAATTGATGGGACAACCTAAATCCTTGTAGTTAGCATTAGTGCTAGAGAAGATGCTAGTAGGAATACATAACCCCCTTAATTTTTCAATGCACAAGGTTTCCATTCATTTATGGAAAGAGATGCAAAGAGAAGAGGAATGGAAGGAGGAAAAAGGCAGATTGAAGAAGGAAATTCAAAAGAAAGATGAGGAAATTGAAGATAAAGATGCAAAAATTGCCACCTTGAAGAAGAGGGTGGATGATATGGCAGCCTTGGTACCATAGATTTTGGAATATAGGACCCCTCCAAGGGTCTATGCTCTACATTTGAAGGAGAAATATCTCTCTTTTAGACTAGCAAGAATTGTCTCAGGTTTGAACCCTTCTATTGAACCCCTATTGAATTTTTCAATGCTTATCAAATTGCTTCCCCTAAAATGAATAATTTTCTATGTGAGTTTTATTTGCATAATTACACTATAACTCAAGACCATGATTGGAATCCATTGTTGTATGTTGGGGATTTCCAATTAAGAGCATTTATTTCTTAGGTGCAAAATGATATTAGTTGGGGACAACAATATGGGGCTGATAAGCAATTGGAGTCTAACATCCCTCTGCCCATTAGGGTTGAATCAAGGAATCCTGGGGATATTTTTAGGGAATGGCATAGAATGCTTTTCAGACCTAGCTATGGTAATATGATTATTCCTTGGATAGAAGTAGTTTATAGTGAATATGAGGCAAAGACAAAAGAAAAAGAGGAAACCATGAAGAGATACCTCTCACAAAGATGGAACAACTTAACTGATGATGTCAAGCAGGCTGAGCCTCATTCCATCTAGAACTATGCAATAACTCTTAAAAGGATTGATAGATATATTCACATTGGAAGGACAAAGGGGCGATTCTGGCTTCCCCTAACTTTTTAGCCACCCATCCTAATGTGGCCTGTACCAAACTTCAGGTTCTACCAATATGATATTGCTGCAGAGAAACAAAGATGGAGTAGATTGGATAGATTGGGAGGATTCTATTGGAATCCTGATTCATGCACAACACACTCTGATGTGGGACAATTGTCAGTTGAAAATTTCAGAGTATTGACCAAGCAAAAGAATAGCCCTTCCCCTGCTGGAGGACCTACAAGATCTTAGGTTGGGGGGAGTGATGAGTCTAGTTTATGGTCTCATCTTTGGGTAGAATTTGTGATCTAGTTGCTGAAGTTATCATGGACTTTGACATTAAGTATTGATACTTTTATGATATTTTCCTCAAACTATAGACATTGGGCTTAATCTTATTTATGCAAACCTTTAATGATAAATGGCATGTTAAATGGACTGTCTATATTAATTTTTCATGTGGTTAATGAATTTTCCTTAAGGTAGTTACAAATATGCAATTATTATGCATACTAACATTTCCATGCAAATTTAATTTGAGGATGCTAAGTTGAGGAAGACACCGCCAGTTGGGCATGCACCATAACGTCCAACAAATGAATCACTCAAAAGTCAAAGGAGGTCGACGATAGAAGATTCCTCATGCAAACAAAATGTAACTGCCTTGTAGTGGTCATCATTGATGTTGAACAAACATGCGCGTTACTGCAACACTAAATCTGCAGTTGGACATGCATGTCTGACCAGATTCCATGCATGCATAACCGTCGCCCCACTTTCTCTGTTTTCCCTAAATGGCGTCCTCCTAGTTCGTGGAGTTGACTGCCTTATTTAGTTGGTAGTATAAATAAGGATATGATGCTCCTTCTCAGGAGGTTGTGCGATTTGATATTGTACTTGCATTCTTGAGTTTTAGTAATACAAATATATTACTCTTTTGTACTCATAATTTATAGTGAATAAAATAAAGTTCCAAGTTCAAGCATCTGAGTTCTCATTAGTTTTAGAGGATACTTATCCAAGGGGTCCCACTTGGTGAGTAATCCATCCTTTAGTTTAGTATTACTTGTTGTTTAGTAATTAGTTAAGAATTTGGCACCGATTGTTCCTGCAGCCACTAGAATTCCATTATGTGATTGTTCCTACAACCAAAGCAGACAAAGTAGTGTTCTATTTTTTTTCTCATATTTTCATTTCTATCATGCATTTAAGCTTGGTGTAATTGTTGATTGATGGTTAGCATTTATGTTATTCCTTTCTAAGCAATTTACTTTCAACATTGTGTCTTTCTTAGTTGTAGAATGAAAATGGCTACTTTGGGTTCCTAGTGCACATAGTGTGCTGACCCATTTCAAGTTCACATCCTTGGGTTGACAAGTTAAATGCACCTTCATGATGATTGAAATGGATATTCATGTTAGATGTACAATCTCTGAATCATGGTTGTAAAGGCCTAGTTGTTGAATCATTGTAGGAGGCAGACATACAGTAAAAATGATTTTTAGTATGCATAAATTACCATATGATCATGTGAATCTATTGGCACATTTTGTTCAATGGGTAGCATAACTGCCAGTTGAGAAGATCCAAATGCTTGATCTACTATATCCTGCATATTCATATAAAGCAAACAATATGTTAAAACCTTGAATATATATATATATATATTTAAAAGGTCTGTAAAAGTTATATAGGATATTTAGTAAATTTTACAACCTCGAATGATACAAACTCATGATCACACACCAGAGATTTCCCATGCATAAATGCTAACGATGTCTCAGGTGCACCCGCCATGGGTATCTCATGAAATCCCTGCATATAGATGTACAACAATTTGTATAGATTAAATTCACACATGTGTATGTAAATGAACAAATTAAATTAGATCTATGATGTGTATTTAATTTAAACTTAATTTTTTTTTGAAAGCACGTACCTGAGCTGATGATGTCTCAGGAGCGTTCACCAAAAATTGTGGTTGGTCAATACTAGGTATCGTATGACCTCCCTACATCTAGATATAATATATCAATTCACACATATGTACAAATTCAAATTAAATTAGATATATCCACATAAATTATTTAATATATTGGTTCAAGTACCTGTCCAAAAGGTGAGCCCAGATCTACAACACTCGACATATAGACCCGATGATCAGGCATTGTGCGATCATGCATCTACACCAAACACTTATTGAATTAATAGTATATTATATATATAATTTGATGTTATTGTTTAAATGAATTTTTCACATTTCAAACTTGAATTAAATTTAAGTTCAAAAGATGAACATACTTATGTAGGATGATCCTCAGAATATAGTAAATTCATGTATGACTCCGTCCCAGATGCATGTGGGTCACCTGAAGTGGGTATTCCTATAGCCCGAGCCTACATGCTCTCTATTGGCCACTTTAGTCACTGCGTGTGTAGTCTGATGAGTGAGATGTCTTGAAAGCAAACTCAATGCTCCTAATGTCAATAACATGGTCTGCTGCTAAAATGTAGCGGGAGCACCAGGAGGAGGAGGATGAACAATAGGAGCAATCAGAGCACGTCACTACAGATCAACGCGTGCTCCTAGTCTATGTTGGGGCATGCCACGTCCAACTCCTTGAAATGACCTCATATCAAACTAGTTGGGTTTTTTACCCAACTCAAACTCAGCCCATAACTTTCTGAAAAAGTATAGGGGCACCTCACAGTTGCCATGTGGTGGATTATCAAACACCATCCACCATCTATCCCAAAAATGTGCAACTATCTATGGGTTCCTACACCATAAAATTGAAATTCATTTTTTGGTGGGTGGAATTGGTTGGTTTGTTTGAGGGTTAATAAAATATTGGCACATGGCTTGTTTGGTAATTTTAAGGTCATTGATTTCTTTATAGGACAATCCATCTGCATAGAATTGTCTCTTCTCTTCTCTCCATTGATGGAACCTATCTAGGTCCGCATCAAATGCGAGATGGGGAGGGATTCTAGGTTAATTTTTTATCAGATCTATATTTCCTTGAATCATAATAAGGTTTTCTCAGATGCTCTCTCTTAATTGATCCTGATCTACTACAGGGGGGTGGGGGGTCAGGCGGTGGAGAGTCTGGAGGTGTGGGGTTTTGTTCTGGTGGTGGATCTAGATGTATGGAATCTATGGGAATTTTTGGATTGGGCATAAAATCCTTTATATTAAATTTTGTATCCATGTGAGCAATTAAATGGCAACCGCATGTTAAAAAATTAAAAAATATATACCAACAAACTAATTAAATAATGTACACAATTTGAAAGTTATTTAAAAATCACATTGAACGTGCACACATTCAAAATACATTTCATTTAAAGACCATTCAATTTATAACATTAAAAAATCCATAACATTAAAAATACATAGCATGTACACACATTAAATTGAGTCAAGTGTTTGGTTGTTAATATGAAGGGTAGAAATGAAATTAGGGGGTTTTATTAGAACCCTATTCAAATGCATGCACTATGTCATTGGTTTATTAAGTGAATCCCCTAAAAGAAGGCCCCATAAACTTATTTTTAGCTAGATATCAGTTGATAATTAAACTTTAGCCAGATTTGATTATCTATACTTTAATTGATTTATTTAAAAATAAAAAAAAGCACATGGATTAAGGTAAATACTTAAGATTTATTTAAATAAATCACCATCAAGGTAAAGACTTAAGATTAAGGTAAAGGACTAAAGAATGAAAAATAAGACACATGTAGATATATAACTTTGATTTCTCAAATTGGGTGTTAAAATAAGAGGTTAAGGGTCGTTTAGAGTGTATTCTATTACATATATAAAGGTGGAAAAAGAGAAGGAAAGGTCCCCAAGCTAATTTAGGTTATGAACAACTCATGAATGAGTGTCAAAATGGGTAAATGATGAAAACCATGTAGTTTAATTCAAGTAAAAGACTAGATTCTATTTATATCAGGATTATTGTTAGACAAGGGTGCTCAATGGAGCTCATAAATATCAAGCCTATCATTAATTAACTAATTCATCAATAAGTAATTTATTCTTCTAAGTTTTTATGGGTCTAGAGATTTATCTTTTGGGGTGATGGGAAGTTTACTCATAGGTGTGGTTGTTTCCCAACAAAAGTATATCTATAGAGCTAAAGTATATCGAACAAGAACACATGTATTAATAAAGTATGACATAGAATTTGATTTAAAAATCCTATGACATAAATTGATTTATCTAAAATTTCAAATTTCATGATAAGAGACACAAGTTCTCTATAGTGAGACAAAGTACTTAAGAAGAAATTATAAGTTTAACAGTAACATTAAAATTTATAATTTCTCATTCATTTTTTTCGAAGAATACTAAAGATAAGAATGAAAAATTAATAGAAGACATTCAAAGGGACACATAAATATATGCTAGTGACCTAATTGCAATGTACAAAATAAACAAAGATGAGCTTGAGCTCTATTCGCCAAATTTTGAGAACTTCTTTGATCCCCTTAAGAAATGTCATATTAGGACCCCTTAAGACATTGATTTATGATTTAGGGTGATAGGATGGCTTAAGGGGATCTATGTGTAGTAAGGTCCTAGGAAAAAATGGTCCATGGCTTAAGGGAATAAAATTTGGTGGAGTTGCCTAAGGAAACCAAATTTCATTTTAAGGTCCTATGACAAAATGAATGCTTTAGGGTTTAGGGTTTAGATTTTAGAGTTCAGGGTTTAGGGTTTAGGGAACTTAGGGTGAAGTTTGGGTGGCCCTTGGAATAATGGACTTGCAAGTTAGTGAGCAACATTTTCTTGTGGAATAGTTGATTGAGATAGCTCTTGTTTCCCAACAAGAGTATATCTATAGAGTTGAGGTATATCGATTGTGAATACATGTATTAATCAAGTATGACATATAATTTAATTAAATCCGAGGACATAAATTGATTTATCTAAATTTTCAAATTTCATGATAAGAGACACAAGTTCTCTATAGTGGGATAAAATAGTTAAGAAGAAATTATAAGTTTAACACTAACATTAATATATAATCTCATTCATTGTTTTCAAAGAATACTAAAGATAAGAATGGAAAATTAATAGAATGCATTCAAAGGGACACATAGATATATGCTAGTGACCTAATTTCAATGTACAAAATAAACAAAGATGGACTTGAGCTCTATTCACCAAATTTTGAGAACTTCTTTGATCCCCTTAAGAAATATCATATTAGGACCCCTTAAGACATCAATTTATGATTTAGGGTGATAGGATGGCTTAAGGGGATCTATGTGTAGTAAGGTCTTAGGAAAAAATGGTCCATGACTTAAGGGAATAAAATTTGGTGGAGTTGCCTAAGGCAACCAAATTTCATTTTAAGGTCCTACAACAAAATGAATGATTTAGGGTTTAGGGTTTAGATTTAGAGATTTGATATGAAAACATATCTATGTCAAATAAAAAATGTAAGAAACCTCCAAGGAGCCCTAATTTATGACACTGCACAATGTGAAAAGGATGTTATATAAATTGGTCATTGAAGTGTAGCAATAACTGAAAAATCCTAATGTGAATTATTTGTAGCCTCAATCTAAATGAAAATTACCCAGAATCTAGGTAACATTCCTTGGATACTTCTAAAATTATGTGAACTATTAGGGTTTTAGGTTTACGTTTAGGGTAAATAGGGTTTTAGGTTTACGTTTTAGGGTTTAGGTCCAAGGATTATCCTGGGTAAATTAGTTTTTAGGGACCTATGTTTTTTGGAACCTAGGGTTTCTAGGGTTTTAATTTCTAAGTTAAATGTGTCCAATTTAGGTTTAGTTTTTATGGTTTTCGATTTAGAATTTAATGTTCTTTGTTTCGTTGATGTTTTTGGTTTTTTAAATGCAATTTAAAAACTATAAAATATTGAACAAAAACAAACAAAAACTAAATACCAATTACAAAATAAAAACACAAGATATAAAGAAAAAAAAAGGCATAATTCAACCAACCTGGAAGTCGTTGAGGTCGGTTGTGTCGACAGGAGGAGGTGGCAGTGAAAATTTTCTTCAATCGATCCCTTCAAAATGTGTATGCGATCTCGTCTCCTCTTCTCTGGCACGGCTAAAACTGTGAGTGAAAATGAAAACACAGTCACTAATTTAAAAAAAAAAACCTTTAAGAAGCGCATACGAGTTATGAATGCGTACATGTTTCATAACGCATACGCGTTTTTAGTTCGCATACCCGAAGCTGAACGCATACACGTTTGGATTTAGGCTCGGGTACTCGATCCATAATGCATATGCATTTTTAAAAAATGTGTACACATTTCATATGATTTTTTTTGTTTTGGCTGAAACTTCCTCTCTTTGTGTACCCAAATTCTTGCTTTTACCCCTAGAGTACCTTATGTTAGTGCTATTGAGAGATTGATGTATGCTACATGGTCTGTATAAGGTCCTAGAAACCACTGAAGTAGTGGGCGCTCTTATCCATTTCGTGGTTAATCTTGGATGAATAAATTAGAATGTGGGAAGGGGGTCTTCAAATATTTGTGGGGTACTTTTACATACTCCATGTTTTATCATGATAAATCTACATGGGAATAACACTCATTGAATATTTATGGGTTTTTGGATTCTATTTGGGTTAGGAATGTTGACAATAGGAGATCTACTAGTGGATATGTTTTCACTATGTTTGGTGGTGCTTTTAATTTGATGAAAAAGTGATAGTCTGTGGTCACTTTGTACACTATATAAGCAACATACATGATAGATAATAATTATTTTAAGAATGCAATCTAGCTTAAGCATATGTTTTTAGATGTGGGGTTGAGTCCATGTATTATTATAATTCTATGTGGTAGTCATAGTGATATATGTCTAGCAAAGAACTTGATCTTTCATATGATGACAAAGAATATTGATGTTCAATACTATGTTTTTGACATGGTAGAGGATGGAAGGGTGATGTTGGATAAATTTGTCACTTTACAAAATATTGTAGATGCATTATTGAAGCTAGTGAGCATAAAAAAGTTCAAGTAGTGCTATAAGTCTATGAGCCTCTCAACCCCTATCAATTAATTTATAATTTTTGGTAATCCCTTTACTATTACAATTTATTCAACAAGTGGGATGTTTTTATGAAAAATTTCTCAACCTCGATCCTAACATTTAGTGTATGGAGAATGCAATTTTCAAACCATGAAACACACAAACGTCAAAATTTGGCCCATAGACTTTGTTTTTGGACAAAATATTTTTTTAGGTTCTTCAACATCAGTTCTAGGGTACATATTGTGTAAATATTTTCAATCTATACAATTTAAAAAATTTCCCAAATGGTCTCTCTGATTAAATGTTATGGCCTTATGTATTTGAAATGTAAAATTATCTACAACATAGAAAAGAGATATAAGTGAGAGTTACACTTATTGAAAAAATTATGATGCTTGTTATGACACATCATAATACATATTTGAGTGGATATGATGAAGCTAAAATGGGATTCTTGAGTTGATAAATGGTTTATGATGCACTTTATGATAGGTGGAAGAAATATGCCATTTTTAGCCAATGAACTCAAATTGGCATTTGGGTGTTAGTTTTTGAAATAGTTCTTTGGGAAACACTTTTTTGGGTGGTTTTATCTCATGGTTTTATAAATATCATTTTCTGGTTTAATTTTTTACTTCTCCTATTTATAAATTTCTTGAGATAAAGGTATTGGATAATGATTTTGTAGGTATAGTTATGTTGCTAGAATTACTCGAGATCTCTAGTTGGTGATACTCATATAAAGGCTTTATTTGCAAGTGTATTGCAACTTTTTAGATGATTGAATAATACATTGGGCTACTTTGGAGTGTGGGTTTTTTTTTCTCTCAAAAGAGTTTTCCCCATGTACACCTATGTTGTGGTATGATTTTTTTATATTTTACATGTGTTTCTTTTTTCTTTAATCATAAAGATTTTAAAATTTGCACAATAATATCCTCTAATATTAGTTTAGTAAGTATTGAACTACATACCTTTCTTCCTTGTATTTTGAACTCTAGAAAGGTAGGGTATGGGCCCCAAATCCACCACATTTTTTGTGGTAGATGTGTAGGGTAGAAGGTACCTACATATCTTGCCTTGCACAGGCCTTACAACTTTGAAAAAAATGGTTTTTAATATTTTTTAAATTTATTTTATTTTGATTTTAACATTTTTATTTTAAAAATAAAAATTAAAAAATTAAAAATAAAATAGAATATTATTACTTTTACCTATTGTACCACACGCTTGTGTAGGAGCTATATAACCTCTTTAGGAAAAAAATTGCCCCAAATCTACTTGAACCTAATATTGATAAATTTTATATGGATATAGGAAATGTTTGGTTTTCTAGACATAATGGTAATATCTATTTTGCATCATAATGCTTGAGATGAAAGAAACTTACAAAAATTCCAACCAAATCCCATATGCAAAACCTACCTAATCAAGCTAAGGAAGATTCACAAAACTACGATTAAATAAGGGACAAGGTCCCAAGAAATATGCTATAATGTATTCCCTAGATTTGTAATTTGAAACAAGATTAAAACACGCGCAAATTAGAAAATCCCTCTTTCAAACCCAAGAATACCTTAAATTGATCTAACAAGGCAAAAGAGTAACAAATTTTCAAAGAAAACTATACATTATACCTTTTTTTTTGAATAGATGTGCTCTTAGATGCGGTTACCCATGTGTTGTGTAAGATACTTTGGTATTTTAGTAGAATGCACTTGCAAATATTCACTCCATGAGGAAGATTTGGTTGAGGATGAGAGCTTATATATAGATGTGTTGATGAATAGATGGAAATTTGAGATTTGATTGAAATGGAGGGTTGAGATGCATTTTTTTCTAGAGAAAGCAAGCTTCTAAGACAAAATAAAGATGAATGGAGGGTTAAGATTGAGTGAGATGAATATAGGTTACTTTTGTGGCTGCCTTAATGTGAATGGTTGAGATTAATATTACTTTTTAGTGTGTCTAAATTCAACAAACCTAGGTAGTTTTGTGAAAGTGGATGATTATGTGAAATTTCTTAATTTTTAATTGTGGTTGAGTGGAGGGAAATGGGTTTTAGTTTGTTTATCAAATTCTCAAGTGAGAATTAGACTAGGGAAATGGATTTATTTATTTATTTGGGTGATGACGTGGTTTTCTAGACTAAGGGTCAAACCACAATAGTGGTTTACAAATTTTATGAGGAAGGAAATTTCATTTTTCTTCCTTTCCCCAAACTCAAGGGGTTCGATCGAACTCAATGGTTTGGCCGAACCACCTTATATGTTTGACTGAACCCCCAAAACATAAATGAAAAAATTAATATCTTAAGGGGTTCGGTCGAACATTGGTTCGACCGAACCCCCTCAAATAAGACATAAAAAAAATATGAACCCATCACTGTCATTTTTCACTTTTTTCTGCTTTCCCTGTGCTCTGTGCATGCGACAAACGACGAACAAAATCGACTTCATCTCTCCGGTGAATGGAAAACTCGACTTCATCTCTCCATAGTTCATCAACCCAACTTGCATATCGAGCACCAGGTTTGTCAAATTCAAATTTCATAGACTTCAAAATGCATTTGTTTGTTAAATTTCTAAACCCTAAATGCGAAAATTTTCAAATTTGTTGAATTAAAACTGCATTTGTTTGAAAGTTTCTAAAGCCTTTTCAACATACACTATTTCTATGATACATTTCTACTTTGTGAAAAAATTAACATTCCCTATGTATGCTTCCACATTTTGCATACATTTCTACCAGGGCACCTCCAATTTATTTGAGGCATTATATCAAAAAATTCATTAAAAAATTTATTTGAGGCATTATATCAAACAGTTCATGGTAATTTTTGATGGAGTATGATAGAAATAGTGTTTCCATTGTATGCACCCTATATCAAACAATTCATTAAAAAAATTATTTGAGGCATTATATCAAACAGTTCATGGTAGTTTTTGATGGAGTATGATAGAAATAGTGTTTCCATTGTATGCACCCTATATCAAATAGTTCATTAATAAATTTATTTGAGGCATTATATCAAAAACACTATTGAGAATTTATTTGAGGCATTATATCAAAAACACTATTTCTATCATACTCCGTCAAAAACACTATTGGAAATTTATTTGAGGCATTATATCAAACAGTTCATTAACAAATTTATTTGAGAAATTATATCAAATAGTTCATGATATAAAGTTTAGGGTGCATACAATGGAAACTTGGATAAAATTCTTCATATTTTGCCTTTGAGTCTTATGACATTACTCCAAAAATGGTTGGTGAACTAAATGTATGAATCAAGAATAAATTTAGAGGAAAGAAACTAGATTGTTTGAATGAAATGTATAATAAAATAGTTCTATTAGGATTAGAAGGAATGAAGGTATTTATTAAATTTTCTAGTATTAGGAAAATATAAAAATATGTCCACTTTACTATATATATTATTATATTTAAAACTATTCTTCATATATCCATGTTAAAACTATTAAAAATTAAATTACATAAATCAATTTTAAATTTGTACAAAGAAATAAATGACTTTGACTAAGAGAGAATATTTAAAATATAGCTATCCTCTTTGCAAAATCCAATTTGATTTGAGATATTTATGGACAAAAAATATGGATGAGCATGAGGTAAGTAAGAAAGAATAACCTTAATTTATATCTTCCCTCATCAAATAATTTCACGTTTAAAGAGTTTCTTAAGGCATATCCAATTATGAAAAACTATTATATACTTGTTATAACTATATTAAAGTATATCATGAATAAATTGAAAGGATAAAGAGTAAATCACTAAAAACACATACATAAATCATAGAAGTAAATTGATTAATATAAGGAGATTCAAGTGGTTGGATAATTTTTTCCAAGGAGTGGAAGAGGTTAAGAAGGAACCATCAAATAAATATAATATTTTAAATACTTTAAAAGAAAAATACATTTTCCTACTCTAAATTCAAATGGTATTCCTTCTAAGATGATAATAATTGAAAAAGAAGAAAATAATCATTATGAAGATCAAGTACCATTGATAAGTTCTAAGAGATCAAATAAAATATTCAACAACAAAAGAAAAAAGAGAAAATAGTTAATGCTAAAGAAACAACTACAACCAAGCTACTATGTTAATAAATTCTCCTCTTATGTAGTCTTCATTTCCCTATAAATTGTGGCCTCCTTGTACAAATTAGCTATTGATCACCATAGTGAAACAAATTTAACATTTTGAAATGGTTAAACATTATTATTATTTTTATTTGTATAAGTATAATTATTATGGGTTCATTTCTCCTCTCCTACTCTTCCTAATAAGGTTCTATTTTACAAGCCTCATATAAATGTTAGGGTTCTAACTTCTAAAAATTGAATAGTGTCAACTTAATCTCATTAGACAATGCTCCCCTAGTATTAATGGGGCCAACTTTTTATCTATCAAACTCGGCTATGTTTACATTGAATAAGAATTTGATACCTTTATCCTGATACTTGAACTAAGATATCTTGGCTCTAATTTTAGTCCTTTTATCTAAAAATTATTAATGACATATCCATTTGTGTTTAGTTTTAATCATTTATTATTGCAATTAATTATTACAAGGAGATTCTTGAAGCTTGTATTCCATCCCCACCATTTTTATTCTAAATATTTGACATTTTCTTTCAACTTAAAGTCTAAATTTTATCCTTAATGCTATACATATTTTTCTAGGATAACACATATTCATTATATTTCACTAAATGTGTTCAGGCATAGAAGAAAAACCTTCAATATATCTTTAAGATTTAACTAAATGATACCATCAAGATAATCCCACCTTTCATTTCATTAATATCAAGGTTAACTAACCCTTCCTCTTTACATGCTTTTCAATTAGAGTATCCTCTAGTAAAAATAGAAACATTAATAGTGTGGTTATCAAAGAGTGTCTAGGGATGCACACATCACTATTATTAATAAATTATAAGATTGTAAGAAATTTTTATGGAAGAAATAACTATCTAATAGAGAATATAATGTATTAGTACATATCTAACTATTACATATTTTAAATAAAGCCCCTTTAAAATCTATCTTATTGCCATTTAATGAGTCAACTAGGTTCAAAATTATTTTCATCTTATTCCCCCAAAATTCATCACCTTTACAACAAAACTTGATTTCATCTAATTTATCTTATTTATTCTCAAATCATATTAAAATCACCACCTTAAACTCTAAGAAATATTTGGTAACTTATTTATTTTATCTTCATTTAGAAAGGGGTGTGAAGGGGATTTAGAACCTTTTAAAGTTTCTTTCAAAATAACTAGGAAGATTTTATTCATTGCCTTTCTTGTTGCTTTTAGGATTAGTGTTATGAATTTTGTGCCTTCATTCTTAAAAATTCTTATATCAACTCATTTAGCATTTCCATGATCTTTTTATATGGGAAAGGTCAACATACAATGAGGTAGACACTTTCCATTTTTTTATTCCTTAATTAGGTCTTTCTAGGGAAACTTTTAGTCTTTTCGAACACCTTACAAAAATATGATAAATGTGTGATTATTTTTCTTTCCACTCTATAAATTTTTGATATGCTTGGATATATAATTGAGATGATTCACTCATAATGTAATGATAAAAATTTAGTATATATGAAAGAAACATTTTCTAGACATCAAACTGCCATTCTACATAACTCTCACATGGAAATAAGAATATTATTTTATTTTAAATAAAGAAATTGTGTGTACTCTATCTTGAAAATTACTAATTAATTTTGAATTATATGTACTTATAATTTAAAATAAGAGCATCCTTTGTAACATGGAATAGATAGGTTAATTTTAATGAAATAAAATATGTTTTTATATTAAGAAAAAATTACAAATATATGGAACTCATACATTAAGAAATTGACTAAGATGTAACTCTGTATGAGAATTAAGATGCTTGAATAATTTATATACCTTCTTTCAATAATTAACATTAGAAATTAATACTTGGCTCATATTGTATACCCACCTCCCAATGACCTCTTGGAATGGATGCATTTAGATGGAGAAGGATTTCAAAAGGCTCATGGTACTTGTGGACCCCTCAAAGGCATGATATATAACACATGAAATTTATTTATGAAATTTGGTCTTTAGTTGTTGGCTTCTAGTATGAATGTTATCTATAAGGTGGAATTCTTAGTTGAGACTCTCAATCTTCCATTGTTGGTTTCTAGTGTGATTATACAATATGCTCGCCAAACCGTATTAATTTCTAATGTTAATTATTTAAAGAAGGTTTTGTTTCATAAGAAGAGACCTATGTTCACATATTCCAAGGCATGTTATTATCCACAATGCATGACACTTCTTCACATCTCTACCAAGTTCTAAGCAGATAGATATATGCCATTTCCATGTGGGAGATTGATGATTTAAAAAGAAAATATCATGCCATTTCTTTCTTGAGAAGTCATGTTTGCATTCATGATTTGCAACTTCCATCTTCATCCAAAAATAAATTATGTTATCGTTATGTGCCTGATATTAACAAATCAAAACCTTCATTTGAGCATGATCGCCAACACAAAGGTAAACAAGTGGAAACAAAAGAAAGCTCGGTTAATGGCTTTCAGCATGTTGGTGGAAAATATGCATCTTTTTGAAAGTGGCTTCCTAGCTTATCGGTCTTATGTTTAGTAAGGTTATGTAATCTCCATTGTGTTATGTATTCGGGTCACGGGTATATCTAGTATGATGTCTTCTTTTGGGTATTTTGGGTGCATAAGAGAATGTGCATATGTACTGATGTATTCAACCAATGTGCTTTTGTAACATTGTAATCAGACAATTGGTCATTTGTATTAGGACCTCACTGGTCTTTTTGATATTTTGTAAAATTTGTTACTTGGGATTGCAACTGGGGGTTTTCTTGCTGGTTCTTTCCCGCCAGTATGTCCGCCTGAACCAACTATATGTAAAATATTATATATAAATAAAATTATAAGTGGTCTCCCACTTTTACTTAAAAAAAAAAGTTCTTGTAAATGTCCACATCTTTTTCCTTAACACAATTGCTATTTCTTACAAGATTTCTTATGATTTTTCATAATGTTGGTCAATACTTTACTGTAAATATTCTATAGTCATGCTTTTAAATTTCATAAGAATATGTCATAAGAGGGTTTCATCTTATAAAGCTATAATAATATTATATGCATTTAGAACATCTTAGACACCTCCCTTGAAGCATTCAAAAAATGGAAAATAACTACCAACACAAAGTGAGATGCCTCATTTCCTAATATGAGGACAAAATAATAAATCAAAATATCAGGATGCAAGGTTGACCCACCTTTCCCAATACTTGGCTAAGTTTATCATCTATTGAGGAGTGGATCCCAACAACAATTGTTCTTAGTGGTTACTAATAATCCAAGGAATACCTATTCATTTTTTCTTTATTGTATTCCTAATGACTCCTCATCTCAAGTTAAATTGTGGGAATGGATTTTTATGCCCTCCCTATGACTAAATGGCTACAAGGAGGTGAATATGATATGGTGGAAAAAACAAAGATACAAGTTGGTTTAGTTCTCATAAACTCTCTAAAAAATAATTGAATTCCTACATCCTAACTAGAAATACCATGAGGGGTTTAGATCCCATTTTAGACAAAAATATTCTTATCTTGATCACTAGTTCACTTGGACCAACTAAAGAGATGGTGAACTAAGGGAAACTTAGTTGTATTGATAGATTAAAACTTAGTTATTTCTCTTTCCATTGTCCCTCTCACAAAACACCCTTATTTAAGTAGATTCTATTAAACCTATCTCACATATCACCTCCCAATTCTTTAAACTTTTTCAAACTTCTTATTCCTCATACCTAATAATCTATCCTTCAAGCTCAACACTTCCCATACATTGATCACCTTGCTTCCCTAATATCCCGCTTTGGTTGATGTTCCTAGACCTCATCAAAATGGTAAGCGGATACAATTGTGGAATGATGCAATTAAATCTATTGCACTACCTTACTATGATCTTACAATAAGAATATGGCTAGAAAGAGATCTAGAATGGAAAAAAAAAAGGATCCAAATGGAAAAAAAAAACTTGTTTTGGCTTTAACACTTACTAATAACTTTTCTACAATGAGTGGTTGCTTCTATTGAAATAAAACTTAGAATATTTGAACTGAATTGTGGTAGAGGATCTCAATTAAGAGATAGGCGACATTGGATGAAAGGATATAAGGGATACAAATTATTTTTTAGTTATCTCGAACATATTTACATTCTCGAGAGTGGATAATATCTATCGTTGATCAAGAGAGGTAGTTCCATGACAACTCTAATGATATTAAATCCATTTTCCTCCAACATTACAAATAATTTTTAATTGATCTAGTTGAAGGAGACCCACTTCAAGATATAGTGAAAGATTATGGGCAT
>VDFB02270651.1:599541432-599602953 GCA_007258455.2 Sequoia sempervirens | reverse complement strand
TTTTCTAAGGCACAAAGGGTTTTCTCTAGGAAAAAAAAACGCCCAAGTCTGATGAAGGTGTGAAATTTTTCAAAAGCCCGAATAAAGTTGCCAGTGGAAAAGTTAGTGAGTGCTTGCTTCGCGAGGTGGATAAAATATTTTCAAGTCAGAGCAACAAGAGATGTTCACAGATATGAAGAACGGGATTTAAATTTGCTGAAAATCATTTTTTCTAAGGTTCAAAATTAAAAAAATTAAAATGAACCCGTTCGTCGGTAGACACATGAATTCACATTTTCTGAAGGAAAACTTTTCTGGGTATCGAATTTTTGCAATGAGGAAATGATTTCAAAGCTTTCCACACTCCGCTGGAAATTTTGAGATGAGGATTTTTGATGGACGCCAGGTGAATGAAATTTTCTAGGCAAAAGATTAAAAAGTTTCTAAGTCTGAGAAACAAATGTTCAAGACGGATGCTTGGGTAATTTGTGATGAAATTTCTAAGGGGGAAAATCTGGCCAAGGCACGAGAAATTTGAAGATGAAGTGAAATTTGAGAAAAACGATGAACTCTACTGGGTCTAAAGATCACTTGAACCTAGGCAGTCATAATATGGATGTCAGGTAAGCTAGGTGATTTTATATTATAAAATGTTACGATGCTCTTCTTTTCTTATTGGTTTTGCGGGGAGGCACTTGGCTGGGCGAACCGCGATGGGTAAAGTGATAAAATCATGAAAGGAAGAAAAGTTGGGAGAAATGGCTAAGTGTTGGAGTTTCTCCTTGAAGACTCAAATGTGCACTCAACTCAGAGAAAAAGATGACAAGAAAATATTTCTAAGTCCAGGATAAAAGAAAAGATGAAGACCCAAGTGTTGAAAATCATCATCAAGTAGAAGAATGAAGTTGTCGCCTTGAAGTTAGATCGAGAACATGCCTGTAGTTGAATTTATTTGATCAAGTCTGCAGTCAAGAAAAATAACAATGTGAACGCGTCTCTGGATTGGAATCTTCTGGAAAGATGATGGACATTAATGGCTCATTTATTACCCCACTCCTCTTTGTGGCAGTTTTTAGGGCGAATCTTGTTTAGGGCTGAGGTGGCGCGATTCTGGGCCATCCAGTCGATTGTAATTTGAGCCGTCCGTTGGACTTGGCGGTGACTATATAGGGGAGTCCCACTTCATTTGTACATTCATGAGACGGTAGAATTAGAGTAGAAGTTAGAATAGAGACAACTTAGAAGTAGATTGATAGTGTAGTTGGAGAGGAAAGTTTTCCTTTGAAAACTTTTGTAAGAAAGACAATGGAGTGTAAAACTTTCATAATAATAAAAGATCTTTTCATTGATGGTGAAATTCGTCTTTGTTATGGATAGCTAGCGAGGTTTCTTCATCCCTTCTACTTCAAGTAGCATAAAGTAGAATAAATTTTCATTACATGCAAGTAGATGTTAGTTGTGGAATGTGGTGTTTGATATAAGCAACTTCGTCTATCCATACCACTAGTGTGTTTGCTGATGGTGAATGCGCCTTATTATTGAGGATCATTTGAATATCATGTACTTAACTTCAATCACAATTTGAATAATGGTATGCGTCGTTGTGATGGTATCTTTATGTCAAGTGGTGGTTTGAACATCTTTAGTCATGTCCCTTGAAGATTGCACCGACTCCGTGGAAGCTGTCCGATGCGAGGCAAAGCGAAGTCCGGTTAGAAGTTTGCTGAAGTTGAGCCCCATATCTCACGCCTTAGAGTAGATTAGAATCTTCTTAACCCTGCACCATTTCAATTCAGTACTTTTGGTTAGAATAGGTAACTCGCGCTTCATCGACAAATCTTTTGAGCATTTGAATTCCTTTCTCCGCTGCTGAACAATTCCATAAGTCCCCTTGAAATACCAGCAAATCACATCGAGCCAAACTGAGCCTATTCGCACTGAAAGAACCTTGGAGTTGAACGCACGAACTTTCTTGCAATCTTAGCGTGCGGAATACTTTGATCAAGAGAGAATAGGGAAGCCGTTGGCGACTTTATTCTGCGTTGGTGCGGTCACGAAAAACACATCAACAGGACCCTGGAATCCTCTCTTGCACAAGTTATCCCAAGTAAGACACCGGTTTTGGACCACCAGCCACATAAAAAAATTGCACTTGGGCCAAGTAGGTAATCAATATTTATTTTCATTGAATATTCACTTTTTAAATTTTTTTCCAACTTATTATTTTTTATTTTCCTTTTTAGCCATGTATGCAATATTCACTTTTGGCCCCATTTAATACTAATAAATTAAGTGTTCTTTTTTCAAAACTATAACTTAAAGTACCTTTCTTGAATGACTTAATAAATTATTATTATATTATTCCCTTGTTAAATCCACACTTTAACCTACAAGGGCAATAGGCTTTGGGTGCTCTGACTTGCTTTAGTTCAAAAAGGAGACATTAAAATCCACCATTCCAATAATTGCTTGCCCTCAACAATTGTAGATTGGGATGCTCAAGAATCTTTGTACCCTCCCAAGTAACATCTTCCATGGGTAGATCCTTCCATTGTACCAAATACTTTGTAATGGTTTTGTTACTTAATTTCTTTTCTCTAACATCCAGGGTAGCTTTAGGTACCATATGAGTTTGCCTTCATCATCCAAAGAAGACAACTCAATAGGACTAACATGCTGCTTCAATGCCCTTTTAAGGCATGATAAATGGAACACATAATGTATTCTATTGTGCTCTAGTAAATCAAGCTCATAAGCCACCTCACCAATCCTCCTCATGATCTTGTATGGTCCATAGAAACGGGGTTTGAGCTTTCAACTCCACTCTTCTTGATAGAAGATTGTCTATCTGGTTGTAGTCTTAAGAAAACCATGTCATCCACCTCATAACACCTCTTAGTATGATACTCATCTAGATATAATTTTTGTTGGTTTTGAGCATATTAGAGTTTTCTTTCAAGACAATATGTCTTGGCTTTGTCCAACCAAGTCTCGTGCCTCTAGCACTCTACTATCAACAATAACCAAATCCACAAAGGAAAGAACATCATAGCCATAAAATGCTCTAAAAGGTGATATACTAATGGACATATAGTATGTAGTGTTGTAGCAATGCTCTCCCATGTAAAGCCATTTAACCCAAGCTGATTGCTGCCCTGCCACATAGTTTCTCAAGTATCCTTAAATCCATTTATTAAAAATTTTCCATTTTCCCATCCATTTGAGGATGATAACTGGTACTAGAGTTAATTGTGTGCCTGCCAAGTGAAAAAGTTCTTGCCAAAACAAACTAAGGAACCGGCTGTCCTTGTCACTCACAATGTTTTTAGGCAAGCCATGTAGCCTAAACACTTCTTTGAAAAACAAATCAGCAACCTGAGGAGCCTTAAACTCAATAGGAATGGCGAAGAAATGAGCATATTTGGTGAGTATTTCCACCACAACATAAATACAACTCTTACCCTAAACTTTGAGAAGCCCTTTGATGAAATTCATGCTAGTACTCTCCCATTTTTTATCTAGTATAGGCAAAGGCTGCAATAGACCTACTAGAGAAACATGCTTTGCCTTATTTTGCTAACAAGCAATGCATTCTTTGATGTATTGGAAGATTTCTCCCTCGAGTCCTCTCCAAAAGAACATGTCATTAACCTGCTTATAAGTCTTGAAATACCCTAGATGACTAGCCAAGGGTGTATCATGGACAACCCTCAAGGCTTTGCTTTTAATTTTTTATTCTAAAACTAAATAAATCCTTGTAGAGGATGAGATCATCAACCACCTTGTACCTATCATTCTATATTTTTCCTTCAAGAACCTCATTAGTGAAATCAGTTTTTGCATACTTTACTGGCATCGACACTTTCCAATCAGCTGAGATCTTAGACATAAAACATAAATAAGGCTTTCTAGATAGAGCGTCAGCTACCAAATTATTTTTGCCTTTTACAAATTCTATATCAAAATCATAAGCTTGAAGCTTACTCAATCACTTTTGTTACCTTCCATTTAAGTCCTTTTGGTTGAGGAAAAACTTCAAACTATTGTGATTAGTCTTGACCACAAGTCTACCACATACCAAGTATTTTCAGAATTTGGCTAAGGCATGCATGATAGCCAACATTTCTCTATCATAAATGGAAAATTTGCATTCAACATTCTTTGATTTCCATCTTTCAAAGGCAATGAGATGCCCCTTTTGCATTAAAACAACCCCTATTCCTTCCCTTAATGCATCACATTCAAGGAAAAATGGAATAGAGAAATCTAGAACAACTAGTATTGGACAAGAACTCATTACCTCTTTGAGTTTTTCAAATGTGACTTGGGATAATTGAAACCATTTGAAAGCTCTTTTCTTTGTTAATTCAGTTAATGGAACAAGTTGTGAAAATCCTTTCACAAATTTCCCGTAATAACTACAAAATCCCAAAAAACCTCTCAATTGTCTCAAAGAAGTGGGTGGTGGTCAATCTCTTATAACTTGAATCTTCTCTTGATCTACTTGAACTCCTTGTTGAAAGGAAGCAAGATCTGCAGAAATGCTTCCTAGCACTGATCTAATGAGGAAAGATGTACAATTTCAATTCTTTTACAATTACAATATGAGATGCACAGTAGAGAGATTAATAACATAACATCACATGCAAGCATAAAAGCCCGCAACACAAGATATATGTGGGGAAAAACCTTTCAAGAGAAAACCCCCACACTCCAAAACCTGCATAATGTATTATCAAATCAATGGTGATTACATTACATTTGCAATGCAATTTCTTCTAGGAATATGCACTAAAGTTGAATTCTGGAGCAATTCCAACAAACATAACAATACCTGCAAATGAACCATACAATCTACTCCCACAAGCACCTTATTTATAGAGAAATACAAGCATAGAGGAAGCTTTATGAGCAAGCAACAAGGAATAAGTGTCCAAATCCATGTGGCACACTTTTCCAACATATAGTTGACTTTTGTGACACTTATCCAATGATTCCTTAGCCCTCTTACATGCCTCCATACTTGGGCGCTCCAAATATGTATAACAGATGCCTTACAATGTCATAAAATCCATCATATATGACAACTCTTTCAACTATAAGAGAATCTATCATAACCGACTAATAATAGAAGATGCTTGTAAAATTCCACCCTTATTTTTTCCCAATTTTCAATACAACTTGCATCGTTAGCGTTAGCCCAAAAACAAGAAAGATAACTGGAAAGCAACTCTTCACTTTCTGATCACCTAGATCTTGGAGAGGGCAAGGTGAGAGCATACAGTGTAAGGGGGTCTTTGCTAGAATTGAATGTAACAAGCTAATTGAAATGATACCTTCCACTTTCTGATCACCCAGATCCCAGTGTGGGCAAGGTGAGAGCATGCAGTGGTTGGTTTACAATTGATAACTAAGCTAAGCTACCACTTCTTCAGTGAGGTGAATAGAGAAATACAAAGTATTTGGAAAGTAAACAAGAGCACCTGGCGGCAAGCCAACCACTTCCACTTTTCAACGGGTATCAAAGAAAGTAAATAGAAAACTCGACCAATTATTCAGTGGGAGTGAAGTACATAAAGTAAAGGCTCAACCGCTTATTCAGCGAGATCAACCACTTGCTCAATGGGGATCAACAATAAAGCAAATACATGAGCTTTCACCAACAGTACTACTGATGGTGTTACAATATGCTCAACATAAACATATCAGATCATTTCAAGCTGCTGCTATGAGAGGTAAATGACGAATTAATGAAGTGTAACACCCTCCCAAGATGATATAATGAAAGTAGGTGAGCACCCCAACAAGATAGAACAAGTATACCTCAAGACAAGTCCATTGGAGGTCAATAGATAGACAAAATGGAAGCTGCAACCGGTCTGATATGCAAGTACAACAGGTTTGAAACTTAGATCAGCGACCTCCAAATCACCATAACTTCACCAATACTCAATGGAATTGACTCAAACCACTTGCAGATGGTCCCATATTGCTAGGCATCCAATCCAAGATAGCTAGCCGCCATGAAGAACTTTGAAAATCACTGGCACGAGTCCCAATGCACCAACAGGAAGGTGGTATGTCCCTCAAGGTAGGTCGACCATCATTATAAAATCAAATACTCCACCTAAAATCATCAAATTTCAGGCATATGGGTGCCCAAGCAAGAGAGAAATAAGGAACCAACACTCACAAAAAGTTTTCAACTTCTCCGTTTAGAGCGAACCAAAAGATGGGTCAGCTAGGAGCATACCAGAAAACACCAAAATCTGATAAACTCTCCAAAAAGGTTCTCAAAGCACTGCAAGAAGAGTAAACACACCAAAACCAAACTAGAAGACATCATAGCAACTCAAAACTGAGGAAAACAAGAAAGCCATCAACGGTATAAGGTCATCTACAACCCTTGAAATGGAGCTACAACTCTGTTCAGCTAGGAGATATCTTTCAATCCTGAAACTGAAGTTGACTTGGAGGGGTTTCGTCCTCAAAGCCCAAGGAGATCACTCTGCATTTCGGTAGCACTTCGTTACATCAAATTCAACATATCCAAATGAGAGGAGGGGCATATAAATAAGCCGAATTGCAAACTCCCTCCAAAATGGGACCCCAACTTTAGGAGGAATGTAAAATTCATTTAAAATATCTTTGACCATAAATTTAGGCGTCCACTTTGGCTTGGCATCAAATTATCATTTAAAATTGCAAAGTCTCCAAATGGGGCGTCCAACACATGAGTCCCATTTTAAAAACAACTTAGGTTATGCTTCTAGGCGTGGGGGTCATAAGGCACATTAGCAAAATAAAATAACTTAAGTTATCAATCTTTCCTTTTATGAACTCCAAGAATGATGAAGAAGCCAACTCTGAAAATGCCAAGATGCCAAACACTGCATTGTTACACTGCAAGAAATAGTAACCCAATGTTGAATTGCTGCCAAAAATAGCACTTACTAAAAATAGAATACTGCTGAAAATAGTGACTCCAAACACCATTTGAGCACATTTTGTGTAGTCGTTATGACTTACTAAAAATAGTAAGTCCAAAAATAGGTATAACTCAAAATGCATGTCACTACCCACCAAAGCTCTCTGAAAACCCAGAAAGACCCATAAACCATACTGACAAACTCTTGCAAAGACCTAAAAAACTACCTTGAAACCTCCAAGAAAATAGGAAACCCTAAAAACTGCCTCCGCCTACGGGCCTTCGAAATAGGCTAACGGTCTTAGAAAGGACTAGGACCAAGAAGGGGACATTACACAAACCATCATCAGTTATGTCCACAATAAAGGTGTATGTAACTCCAACTTACTATACCAAAATGATAATCAATGATTCCAAAATTTCTTCAAGACAGTTTTTCAAGGGGAGAAGGCATTTTATATACCTTAAATATAAAAGCTACATACATAATAGTCTATAGGTATAATAAGAATATGTTATAAGCTCAATAGGCATGACAAATATTTGCATACCTTATTTATGGTGTATAGATATATCATATTGCTACAACCAGAAAATAATTATTTATTTCTCAATATGTCTGATATTGAGTACAAATTGTCGCATATGATTCATATTCATAACATGTCAAAAAGAAAAATCTATTAGAACCCTATCTTAGCTTCTACAAATTTATCTATGAATATTCACTCACAAGTGAAAATAATCATTATCAGACAAGAAATGTTTGTTTGAACAACCATGTCATACAGATATTTGAAAATGAGACATCCCTGAAGAAGAATTAGATGTCATTACTGGTAGTGAAGTGCAGCAAGATGTTGGTTTTGACAATGTAGATGTTTAAATTCTCATAGTGCTGGAATCCACCAGGTTTTCTATTAACAACAAATTACTTGAACATATAAAATGTGCAATAGGATTAGCCCACACTGTCAATGCTTCAAAAACTAGGTGCCTATTTTATTCAATTGTAGGTCCCTATATATTCTTTATATTTTTATGTACTTAATGTGTTCAAACTTCTATAGCTAGCTTGCCTGCCTAAGTCTGCAAACTAACTATATTCAGACGCTTTACTAGAGCAGTGACAATGAAATTTGCAAATAAGGAGAAGCTTGTTAGGTCACAAGTAGTGATCAAATCACTCTTTAAAAATTCAAAATCCTATATACCCAACAAATTTAAGACAAATGAGGTAAAAGAGAATTTTAGCAATGGTCATTGAGTAGCAAACAAAAATTGAAAAAAGGCAAAGAGAATGATTTCTAATTGCATAATTGCAAAAATAATATAATTTTCTTTCTCAAAATGCTCAAAAGCTCAAAGAAAGGATTTTTTTACTTACCCAAATGAAAAATTGAGTTTCCATATTTGATTGATATGAATCTGAAATAATCTCTCCATATCAATTCAAACAAAATCCTGTATGGACAAATTCAAAACAGCGAATGTGAGAATCAAGCACTTGTGTCTGAAATTTGTCCATTCTTGAAAATACAACTTTAAATATTTTTCTATTTATTGAAGTTGATGCTTGCTTTTAGGTCCAAATAATAAAAAATTTAACTCGATAGTGATATTCATATGTTGCATTGTAAAAATAGATATGCCAAGAATACTTAGAAATTCATCATATTGTATTAGCTTTAGTCCTCATCACTGTAATAAAATTGCAAGATGAGAGTTCAAGCAGAGTTTATATCACAGATTTCAGATGGAGTAACTACATCTCAAACTGAAAAGTAGGGGAGTGAAAACACTATCCAACCAATAAGTTGAAGCATTTGCAACTCTTTCCCTCTCATAACGCTTAACCTGTTGAAGTCAGGAAAGCTCACAAAATAAGGAATGTGAAGCACCTTAAGTATTTAAATAATAAGAAAACCCATTGATACTCAAGGATTCATACATGGTTCTTATGTTACCTCTTCATTGATATAACGTGGTGATATGCTTCCAAATGCAAGCCATGGTGAGAACTTTGTTGAGTAGTTTGGACCTAACATGCCATTCCTTGTCTCTTTATACAAACACAACATGTCCTAAAACACAAGAAAATTGAGATTACTCAGCTATCTATGCAACTTCATTTTGTCTAATTTGGAAATGAACGAGTGGTTGTTACTCTAAAGTCTAAACATTGTGTGCAGGTGAGATTCAATGTGTAGATTAAACAACACTTCATATAGACACAATCACTGAAAATAATTATTGGTTTTTCAAATTGCTAGCATGAAAATGGATGAACTTATTAAAACTGAGTAAGACCTATCTTGTAAATCCCATTGAGTTATAGATAATTAAGGTATACCTTTAGGTTATATGCAACTTATCTAGGTCTATGTACCTCGTGATGGAGCTTATATGTGTTAATAATCCTACATATGTTAAGAGTCCTACATGTGTAAGTTACTTTTATTATTAAATAGGGACTAGTGTGTAAAGACCCTTACCCCTATGAATAATATTTTTCTGATTACACAAGTTTGACAATGCTATTGTGTCAAACTATTTTGCATAGTTTGATCTAAAGGGGCTGATCTTTTGTATATGTAGGTTTGTAATGAACCACAATGTTTGCAAATTCTAAATTGAAACCAAGTACACTTTAAATTCTATTGAAACACCAATATATTCGACTGTATTCTGCAGCTTGGGTTAAAGGGATTTCACATCATGATATTCAATTACATTGCAAATATGGTAAATTCTTACATTCCCAATTATATGTGTTTCAGATATTAAAATATGTAAAAGAGTCCCTGTTTGAATACATTAAATGTATTTCAGAAATTCAATATACAGGAATTTACCACCTAAATGCTAACTTGGAATCTAGAATGATATTGATAGCACCAATAGCTGTGACAGCCTCTTAACAATGATAGTGACTCTAAGATTAATATATGGCAACCCGAATATAAGTCTTGCGGCTTCAATATATTGGCACGAACTCTATGAAAAGAGTGGCTTTGACTTAGGGACAATTGTCTTCCCTGATTCCTTGAAAATGATTGGTGCAATTGCTGATGCTTGCAAATAGCCCTTGTCTTTAGCGATAGCTAAAATTGCTGTCCAATGGTGCATTGACTATTATTACTCCATTTTGGCTTGTCTTTTCTAAATGAGACGGCACGCACAAGTCCTGTCTACGTGGCAATGTGATATGGCACTGTCTCTTATGGTTTACACTCAAACAAACCTGATACCTTTACATGTTGCGTTGGTATCAATCAATCACAATTTCCTTATAGAAAATATAGCTCTTGTGACAGCCTTTTAAAAAGCTGATGATGCCTTAGGAAATAACCACACCTGTTATTGGTGGCCAGAATAATCAAAGGATTTGGCTCACATTAATTTAATTCAACTTGTCTCATGATTTGCTGCGACTCCCCTAAATAAGATGGTGACAGTCTTTCATTCCCACGATGCACTTAGAAATAATAAGTAGTGACTAAATATATACCTGCCGTGTTTTGTCTTATTTGCCTCCTTAAAATATTTGATGTATTCAGAATTTCAACCCTTTATAATATGAAATCACCGTGATCGATGAAATTAACCTTATGTCTGTTAATTTTTGAATATATCTACCTTTTGCAAAGGGGCTTTGGTATATAAAAATATAGTCGGCAATTAAATATTAAAGTTGGCACTCCATTCCAAATACCCCGATCTCCCAAAGAACATTAAAATAATTTCATTCACATGACCCTGCAAATATGAACTAAAATGTCTGCCACTAATGGAATAGATTTCACCTGATTTATCTTTGCAAATATTTCAAACAAACTCTGAAATTTTGTCTTCAAAGAAGACTTCACAAAATTTCCAAAAAAGCTCCCTGCAACAATTATTCCTTGAAGCTCCAGATTGATCAAATTCCTCAATTAATTCCAATTGTGAATTATGAAGTAAATCCACCCCAAAGGCTGAATGGGTTTTCGTCCACACAACCATTCTACCCAAGGGTTTTCATCCTAGGGCACGCTGAACCTGCAAATACAAGCTCTCCAATATAATCTGAATAGAAGATGTCAAAAATCAGCATGATCAAATTGCTTGCTCTCAACTCTTTTTAAAGGCTCAGTTGAGTCTTCTAGAAGAATCCAACTGTAACCTCCTCTCCTCTAGAAGCACACTTTATATAATAAAGGGACTTTATAATATTTAATATTTTTATTTAGTCACTTTTAGTTATATTAATTAAAAATAAAGTTATCCTTATGATTTTATTTATTTAGACAACTTTATAAATAATTAATTTAACTTTATTCCCTTATAATAACTGATCATAGCCTATGGGAATCAAATAGGCTAGATGTTCTGAATACTTAGAAAAAGGGGACATTACATAGTACCTTTTGGCTTATCCATATGCCATATGTGTGAATTTTGAATGGCTTTTAAATAGGAGCAATACCCCTCACCATTTCAACTAATTCATTCCTATTTCAATTCTTATATTATAAAGCGATTTTTAATTTCTAGTGTCTTTTGACACCCCTACATATGAGTGTCCATTTTTTTTCTTGTTGAGTTTACATTTATGTTCAATATGGAGATTTGTTTATAACCTAAGATGGTATTATAGCTTGGGGTTTATAACTCCCTAGGTTCTAGTCCTTCTTGTTGCAAAGAAGCATGGAGAAGGATGATATCTCATTTTGTATTGGAATTTAGGTCACAACTTTTATTCTCTAAAGGGTTATTTAGATAAAAAAAATGATATAGTAGTCTTTGTAAGCAAAAGACATTCTAAGTTCAGATCTGCATTTCTTGCAGAGAAAGGAGCAAGACGAGTTTGTTCACAAAGAATTGGGTTCATACTGTGCAAGTGATTAGGGTTTCTAAAGAAAGTTGTGTCATGGACCAAATCTGATTAAAACTTTGAATTCCTTTCCAAAAATCATCAAGAGCCCATTCTTTGTTCATTAAAAAATTTCTCATATAACCCCTTAAATTCAACCCAGAAGAGTTTTCAAGTTTAGCACCCTTGGGGCCAATAAGGAATGGCATGGTAGACTACAGATAACCAGAGACAAGGAGCAAATGGAGCATCCATGTCGACAGTCAACAACTAGGAAAAATCGAAGCAATTGAGGGGCACAACATTAATAAAATTGTTGAGTGGTTGTAGTGTTTGTTGCAATGCACATAGCCAAGCAATCCAAACCCTTGATGCAAAGGCACTACCATGTTGCAATTTTGGGGTTCAAACCCTCCCATTGGCATTAATCAATGTTCCTAGAAATTTGATGATGGCTTCAACAAATGACATAAGTGTGAGGTGGTAGTTTACATGGCATACTATGACTACCAAGTTGAACATTATGATTGAGTCATAGGATCTAGGGGTAAATATTAAAAAAAATCCCCAAAAATGGGTTGAGTTGGCCAACATGTGTCTAACTGTCATCGACCAAATTTTTACCTTTTTATCAAGGATACACTAGGATGCATCCCTATGGATTTTTCGGCCATCCTAATACTCATCACATTTTGAGGATGTAAGAATATGTTAGAAAAATCCCCAAGCCATCCCCAACATCCTCTCCTTGTCAAAAACCATCTTAGATATTGTCATGCCTCCCTTTCTAATAAAGCGAAGGAAATAATTAAAATATAATTTTAATGTTGTCTAGATGACTTTAATTTATAACATCGTTTAAAAAGGGGAAAAGAAAGGTCCAATAAAATGTCATAAAGCAGACCTATTAAAGGGTCATTAGGAAAAGGGGTCAAAAGTGATGTTTTATTAAAAGGCCTTTGTAAACAATTCTGAAATAGAATTTAGAGGGAAAATGTAATATCCCATACTGGAATATTTATAAATTTTTGCAAATGTCATAACTTCACATACATGCTCTAATACCATTGTAATATACTGTCCAAACATATTATACCAAAATATTGCAATTTTTACTAGTTTTGATGTGCAGGAATCTCGTCAAATACTTTCCAAGTAATCAGAGATGAAGTATTTTTTAGTGCTAGTCATTAAAGTTGTTACTACTAGAATTTACAATCATTAATTCATCATAAAATCTCAGCATTGTTCATTGAAATCACATAGAAATTTTGTCAAACAGGTTGTACTCAATATTGTTTCAACAAATTATCACAAATAGTCACCACAAAATTAAATTTCTTAATTCCAGGAGCTGGGAACAACCTTTATTTACCAAACCATTAATTTCATATGCATGCCAATTGCAAATTGACAAAAATATAAACTGCTATTATGAACTGCTACATCCAGAAATTTATTACAGAACTGATGATATTAAAAATAATATACAATCAGCATTCTCTTCACCAATCAGCAACCACTAAACAATAAACTTGGTACAAGCAGCTTTGGTGAAGATACATGTTTTAATTGAATGTCATCAATGTCAAAGGAGTATGAGAGATTGTTAGAATATTGTCATTGATGTCAAAGCGAATGAACGGAACTATTGTCAATGATGTCAAAGGTGAAAGATAAGAAGAGTGTAATAGAAAATATCTGAGAAGTGATGTGGAACACAATCATTAAGAATACATCATTTAGTGAAGAGGTGTAATTTGTTTTCAAAGGTTTTAAATGGTTAATAAAATTTGTGTTTAATTGTTAAGAGATATCTCCCTTCATAGAGGCATGAAGATATAAAAAGGCAGTGAGAAATGTGTGGTGAATATGAGTGAGTGTGAGATGTGAGAAGATCAAATAAGAAGAGGAGTAGAAAAGAGAAGTGTGTGTAAAGATAAAGAGATTAATTAATTAAATAAAGATTAGTTTTAACCAAGAGTCACAAGGTTGAGGTGAAGGGTTGTGTCTCATGATGAGACAAGATATATAAGAGAAGTCATTCCATGAGATGAACTATGTGTGAAAGTTTTATCATTCAAGAGTGAGAGAGGAATAAAAGAGAGAAGGTTTTATCATTCAAAGAAGTGTATGGAATTATAATACGTAGCATGAAGTAAATAAGAGAAATATAGAAGAATGAAGTGAATGAATATTAATTGAAGATTTGGCTAAGAATAGTCAAGAGACATGTTGAAGATCTATGAGCATTAAAGAAATAATATATGTATGGAGAGACATATCTATTCTAAGAGATCCAACATTTCACTAGGTTATGAAGATATAAAAGATAATTGCAAGTAGAAGTGAGAATTGTGAAATGTGAAGATAAATAAGAGGAAGGTGTGTGAGGAATAACAGTTTATATCAGAATAACACCTGCAGATCAGCAAATGAGAAGATAAAAGGAAGATCATTAAAGAAAGGTTGAAGGCAGATTTGTAAGAAGGATTCATGGTAGATTTGTAAGAAGAATTTATTGCAAAACTATAAGAATAATATATGCAAATGTAAAAGAGATGTATATGCTGATATAATTGAGGAGGAAAATAATAAAAGGATATCATTGAAGGCTATTTATAAAAATGATTTATTCTCAAGAAGACAAGATTTTATTAAAGAGGTTGGTGCCCCATATTGACGAGGTTGGTGTTAGATTTGTGAATAACAAGAGACATAGGATCAAACAATGAACAAAACACCTACTCAAGAGCTCTGCAAAACAAAGATTTGCTATTCCTCAAAAAGAAAATATTTACAAAATAAATAATACAAGAGAGAATGAATGCTTTATAAGAGCAACCCTAATGATAAAGGGATTAGATCATGGCAAGTGTCAACATCCTATGTGGTGAGACGAATTGATCTAATATTAGCTTTATAGTTAACATAAATAAAACATTGAGTTAACTAATAAAGCAAACCTAAGTTTAGCTTAAGTGCATGAGAATTAGAATAATAATTAATTATTCTCAAATACATGATAACTATAACACCCCCCTTGAAGTGTAACTTAGGAAGTAGCTAAACAACTCTAAAAACCAATGCATAAAAAGAAAAGAAAGAATGAATGGGTCCCGACAACTAGGCCTGATGAGGTACCCAGTACAACTAAAAGATCTCTGAAAAGTGGAGAAATGGAGAAAACCTCATGGGAAAAACTCCACTCCAAAAAGAGATGAAAGCATGTATGAAAAAACATTAAGGCAGGCCTCATGATAACCCCCCAAGGGCAACTTCCTTCACCCCAAGCATTGATCGTAGCTGAAGATAGCGAGGCGATGCCAAAGGTTTCGTGAAGATGTCTGCAACCTGCTCCTCTATAGGCATGTACTCCAAAGTGAGAAAAGCATCCTGAATCAACTATCGTATGAAGTGCATGTGGATCTCTATGTGCTTAGTACACTAATGCTCCACTGGATTGTGAGAAATGTGAATGGCACTCTAATTGTCACACCAAAGAATAGTGGGACTATCATGAGGAAAATCGAACTCAATCAATGTCTATCGAAGCCACAAAACCTCCTAGTTGGCCAAAACTGTTGCACGATACTTAGCCTCTGTGGATGATAATGCAATAGAAGATTGCTTCTTGCAAGACCATGTAATGGGGCCAAAACCAAGGTAGAAAACAAACCCAAAAGTGGACTTCCTATCATTGACATCACCAACCCAATCTGAGTCAGTGAAGCCAATAATCTGAGGATCTCTTGATATATAGTGAATACCATAATGTGAGGTGCCTTGAATATATCTCAAAATTTATTTGGAAGTGTTGATGCGTGTTTTATGACACACCAAACACTCTACAACAAAGAGTCCAAAGATGCTCTATCCTCTCTTGAAAAACTACCTCGTATGCTAAGATTGCTAGAAAGGTCATACGGTCATTCCAATGTTTCGTAAGTTGGGGGATGGACAAGCTCAATGGATGATGTGATATGCTGGTATCACAAAGGGACCTTGGACAACAAATTACTCAAAAGTAGGGATTTAGATTGATTTAACGTTGAATGCTCTTGTATTTTTTAGGATTTTCGATTTTGAGATAAAATAAAAGAAAAAGGGATGAGGGTTTAGAAACTAGACTTATGCTAAACTACTCCTATGAGCTTAAGAGACAAATGTTGGATAGTGAAATTTAAACCAATCTTTGCTTTGCCAAGCACAATGACTACAACTAGACAAAGATGTTGCAATTTTCAATGGGATTTACGAATGATGTCCTATTACACAATACCACCTTCAATTTGAACAATGCATATAGGTAATAGAATTCAAGTTAAACAATTTCAAAGTTCAGACTAACCTTGTGAAATATTCCGAGCCAAATTTTTTCCTTTTTTCGAATTACAAATTACAAACCAGTGCACCTGTTAAGGTTAGCAGCTAAACCAAAACAATGCTAAAACAACTCTAACTAGAATGTACACCAGGATCTCGATGTGGGCAAGGTGTGAGCATTGGTCAGAGGATCTTAATCAAAATGCTTATGCAAGAACTCTAACCAAGAATGGCGCCGATGATGGCAAGCATATGGTCAGAGGGTCTTCTACACTAATGTACTGAAAGGGAACTCGACACCAAGTATGTGCTACCCAATCCAGTATGGAGTTGAGGCGACCATATGGCGGAGTAGTACAAATTACAATGCTTGAAAGAAATAAATGTAATACTGAAAGTACTCAACACCCAGAATGTGCTTTCTATCCCGGAGTGGGAAAGTAGCTACCATAGGGCGGAGGTAAAGTAAATACAATAGCAAATACTGGAAGTAGAGTTGAGCATTACAAATCAGAATTGAACAAGATTGAGAATTACTGCCAGTTTACAAAATGAAGCTCATTCGCCTGCCAAGAGCATAGGAATTTGAAAGATTAGCATTACATCATATAAAGAACTCTTCTTGGTTTAATTGAAGATGCCAAAACAACAACTCTCTCAAGGACCAAATTAATAATTCTGCTTGCACAAATCTGCACTTTTAAATTAAAACCAGCAACCTATGAATTTGCTCATATGCTCATATCTCCCTCATAAGTCATCCGACTGACTTGAAACAAAATGCAATATTCCCTAAGAATGATGGCGCCTTGTCATGTCCCCATCCTAGTCAGCACAGCTGGTGACGAGGTTAGCCTATCATTTGATCCTCGTAGGCTGACAGGAGTGTTCAGAGGATCCTTTTTGGCAGTTGCTCAGTGTTGGTTAGCTCCAGTTTGCAGTGTGTCAGGTTTGGGCCTTCGCAGAATCTTCCAGAGAGTCTTTTCAGAGAACTTTCTATTTTTAGAAAGTTAGGTCAGGCGGAAGCTGCTAATTCGGGCAGGGCACCTGGTGCACTTTATCAGCTCAGATTCGACCCAGTTCAGCAGATGTTTGATTTGACGGAGAAATAAGGAGTAATTACTGAGTTACGAAATATTTAATAATTTGACTTAATTATAAAGTCACTTTATTGAAATATTAAAATATTTAATTATTTGGCTAAGTTATAAAGTATTTAATTATACTTTATATTATATTATTAAAAGGTGATTTAATGAGTATTTAATGCTCATTAAAAAGGGACGCCAATAATTAAATAAATTCTCCTAAGTCCAAAGTGAAAATTAAATCATTAATTTAAATGATTATTTTAATGAGGGATTAGGTCGAACTTTTCAAGAGAGGATATATTATTCTTCACAGGCAAAATCGAACTATCTTGTTTATTATTCAATTTTGTCTTCTGAGCATCTGAGCTTTGGAGTTTGCAAACCCTAGGGTTTCTGGCAAACATCGTTTCTGGAGAACGTAACCTCTTCAGAAATCAGGCATACTGAGGCTGTGAGATACCAGCTGAAGATTGCACTTGGTGACTTCATCCAGAAATCACAGATTGAGCATCATCAGTTAATCAGACAGAGATTCATCGAGTTCAGCAGAGATATTTATCACCTTTCAGAGGCGACTTCATTCATTTCCATTCATCTGAGATCAGGCACGAATTTCAAGAAGCCGTACTTGCATTTATTGCTGCAGACTGGCCGTACCAGCAAGGCCGTACTTCTTTGTCACTGGAGAAACGCCTTGTATCTTTGGTTTCTGGCGATTGGAATTGGGACGCAGGGTTATCTAGAGACTTGTGCATTGGAAATTGAGCCCGAGATTCCTCTTGTTATTTCTGGCCGTACTCTGTCCTTTCTGCTGCAGCCGCCATATTAATTACCAGGTTTTTTCTATTAAAATTTCAGATCATGCTTTCATTATTCAGATTTTCACTTTGTAAAAGCTCAAAATAAATAATAGAACAGTACGCCTATGTTTCCTGAGAAAGATCTGAGTCCTCTCATGCAATTTGAATTTGTTTAGAATTTTCTATCAATTTCTTTGAGAAATCGCATTTTTTCATTATTGTCAAAAAACCTCCAAAATCACAAAAACACCAAAAATTGCAAAAACGACAAAAAAATCAATTAGGGTTTGAACAGAGAACCACCAGGGTTCTGACAGTGGTATCAGAGCACAGATCTCCTGCCATCCTGTGCTTTTTCAGTGATTATTCAGAATACAGTGCATTTCTGGGTTGCCTTTTATGAACCAAGACATTATTCAGTATACCAGAGGTGTAGGGACAGGCAAAGACGAAGACTGGACAGGTCCTCCGATTCCAGAAGGTCAGACAGTATCAGGAGTGCTTGGTTTTCACAGATCCAGTTCAGACGGTAGTGAAAACAGTGTTGCAACCCTAATGGCAGATCGTGAGACTTCCTCAGAGACTCGCAGGGATCCAGGGAAGGCACATGCAGAGGGTGACATTACTGATGAGGAGTTTAGACGGAGACACGACAACATGATGGATATGATGTCGCAGTTGATGGGTACTATTAGGCAGTGTACGCCCACACAGCCTCATTTCATACAGATTGGACAGACGAGCGGGACCACTCCAGTGGATCAGCCATTGGCATCAGCTCCTAGGCAGCCGCTACCGATCTATCAGGAGCGTAGGCCAGGCCAGCCTACTTTCTTACCCAGAGATACTCCACCTCGTGACTCCAGGGGCGAGCATCGGTGCATCATCAGGACTTCCAGCCACGTAACGGCATGTCGGTGGCGACTTGACGAGATTTCATGGCGTACATGTCTTTAGCTACCTGAGATCCGGCAGGCACTCACGCTTCATGAGTTTATAGATGTCTATAAACCCAGAGGAGGAGGTAGATTTGATCGTAGACCCCCACAGCATCAGCAGCAGCAGCCACAGGTGAATAGGGATTTACAATATGCTGTGAGCAAGATTACACTGCCATATTTTGATGGGTCAGAGAAGACATCAGCTAGGTCATGGGTCCAGAAATTGGACAACTATCTGTCACTTAGACCTATGCAGGAGGATGAGGCAATTAAATTTGCCACTTTACATCTGGACGGAGTCGCGCATGATTGGTGGCACCACGGCATGTACACATTAGGCCATCATGCTGTTAATACCTATCAGGAGTTCACGAGCAGATTGATAGAAAGATTTGATAGGAAGGATCCAGAGTTGTATTTCAGGAGTTGGCTCAGCTCAGACAGACTGGCAGTCTGGAAGCATACATTGGCGAGTTTCAGAGAGTGGCAGTCATGGTGACCGGCATTTCAGAGAGGAGACTCATTATATTATTTGTTGAGGGTTTGACAGAACCCATGAGAGGTTGGGTCAAGGCTTTTGACCCTCCCACACTTCAGGAGGCCATGCGGAAGGCACGCAGCATGGAACTTGCCGCACCTCGCAGCAAGTTCAATTCAGGGTCCACTCCATACACGAGACCCAACAGGCCTTTCGATAGAAACAATGACAGAAATAGACCCTTTGACAGGAGGAAGGATCAACAGGATCCTAAGAGACAGAATGCACCCCCGTTTGACAGAGAGACTTTGAACGAATTACGTAAGAAGAAGTTGTGTTTTTGGTGCAAGGCACCCTATGATGAAAAGCACATATGCCCACTTCGTCCGAAAGTCAAAAATAATCAAATGGAGTGGTATTATGAGGGCGAAGAGCAATCTGATCTGTCAGACCAGCAAGCTGATTCCGAGCCTTCAGATGATGAGAAGTCCGAAAATGAGAATGAACATGAAGGTGGAAGGAAGCTACAGGAAGCCCATCTGACTAGTCTTCAGAGAGATGGTTCATTTCGACTCCGTGGGCTCTTAGCAGGTCAGAAGGTGATTACTTTGTTGGATACGGGTGCGACACATAATTTTATTGATGCACGTCTAGTGGAGAGACGTGGTATCCAGACAGAGGCTTTCGAGGGTATCCGAGTCAAGGTAGCTGACGGATACACGCTCAGGTGCGACAGGAAGATTACTGATCTGCCGATGAGATTGAACAACTATGAATTCAAGACTGAATTCTATGTTGTTAATATGGGTGATACAGATGTGGTACTAGGGATGGCATGGTTACATGATTTGGGTGAGTTCACGCTCAACCTACGGGATATGGAGATGAAATTCAAGGTTGACGGAAGGCCACATGTCATCAAGGCAATTCGGGACAGTAATCTTAGGATGGTTTCATTCAGACGGATGGAGAGGCTCATTCGTCATGATATGGTTGACTGGGCGGCTGAGTGCATGTTGATGCCAGCCCAGCAGGAGCCGCAGAAGGGTGAGTACCACCCTGACATACAGATTCTGAGGACTAAACACTCCAAAGTGTTTAGTGACATTCCACCTGGTAGACCGCCAGACAGGGGTACGGAGCACATTATTGAGTTGGAGGAGGGCGCCAAGCCCGTGATGATCACCCCCTACCGACATCCGAAACGGCTCAAGGATGAGATAGAGAAGACTATTAATGAGTTGTTGGCTATGGGTCATATCAGACCTAGCAAATCCCCTTTTGCTTCATCAGTTGTTTTGGTGAAGAAGAAGGATGGATCACTTCGGATGTGCATCGATTACAGGCAGCTCAACAAAAGAACCATCAAGAATAGGTACCCCATTCCGCGCATTGATGAGCTGATAGATGAGTTGCATGGTGCAGTCTTCTTTACGAAGATTGATTTGAGATCAGGGTACCATCAGATACAGATGAGGGAGCAGGACATTGAGAAAACCGCTTTCCGGTGTCATTGCGGTCACTTCGAGTTCTTAGTTATGCCCTTCGGGTTAACCAATGCACCTGCCACCTTTCAGGCAACTATGAACAGGGTTTTCAGTGCTCAGTTGAGGAGATTTGTGTTAGTCTTCTTCGACGACATTTTGGTTTATAGCAGGTCATGGGAGGAGCATCTGGCTCATTTGGACACAGTCTTGGGTATCTTAGCAGATGAGTCTTTCTGTGCTAAGGAATCCAAGTGCGAGCTTGGCATGGAGGAGTTGTTATATCTGAGGCACATAATAATGATTAGGGAGTAGTATGGACCACGAAAAGGTCAGAGCTGTGTTAGTGGCGATTTTGAGAACCTTACGCTAGCTTAGAGGTTTTCATTGGGGCGTGTGCATTCTCTGAGGAGATTTGTTAGCGGGTTCTCACGTCACGCCGCACCCCTTACAGACTTGACGAAGAAGGGGGCTTTTCAGTGGTCACCACAGGCGCAGGAGTGCTTTGACAGGTTTAAGGTGATCATGACTTCATGTCCGGTGCTAGCATTGCCTGACTTTTCGACGTCATTTGATTTATTCTGTGATGCTTCAGGAGAGGGCATTGGTGCCGTTTTGATGCAGGAGCGTCATCCGATTGCATTTGAGGGCAGGAAACTCAGGGGTCCTGAGAGGTTTTATAGTATTTATGACAAGGAGATGTTAGCCATTATGCATGCATTGGCTAAGTTTAGGCAGTACTTGGTAGGCAGCAAATTCAGTGTTCGTACAGATCATAACAGCCTAAAGCATTTCCTTGGACAGCGAGACTTGAACGAGAGGCAGCAGAAATGGGTTAGTAAACTGCAGTCATATGACTTCGATATTACTTTCATTAAGGGGAAGCAGAATATAGTAGCTGACGCCTTGTCTCGTAGACCCCAGTTGAATGCCTTAGCACAGATGACAGAGGATTGGAGGCATCGGATCATTGCAGAGTATGCTAAGAACCCATGGGCTTCTAGCATCGTTGACAGGACAGAGCAGGACGACAGGTATACAGTTGTAGATGACTTGATCATTTACAAGGGGCGGATTCTTTTGGTTCCTGACTCTGAGTTACGGACTACGGTTTTGAGAGCCTTTCACGACCTTCCTATGGCGGGCCATCCCGGATACTACAAGACTTACAAAATGGTTCGGGAACGGTTTACTTGGAAAGGGCTGAAAACTGATGTTTTGCAGTATGTCCGTGAGTGTTCTGTGTGCCAACAGAACAAGCAGGAGCACACTTTTCCTGCTGAATTACTCCAGCCACTTCCGATACCTGACAGGAAGTGGGAGTATTTATCTATGGACTTTATCACGGGTTTGCCGAAAGCCCAGGGTAAAGATTGCATTTATGTAGTGGTCGATCGGTTGACTAAGTACGCCCATTTCTTCCCGATTACGACTACTTTCACAGCATCGCAGACTGCAGAGTTGTTCTTCAGAGAGGTTTTCCGACTGCATGGATTGCCTCGGACGATAGTCAGCGATAGAGACAGCCGGTTCATGAGCAACTTTTGGCAGGAGTTGTTCAGACTTTGTGGGACCGAGCTGACACCGAGTACCAACTACCATCCACAGACCGATGGACAGACAGAGATTGTCAATAAGTGGGTGGAAGGTTATTTGCGCAATTATATAGCTGGTCAGCAGAGAGCTTGGGTGAGGTGGATTTACTTGTGCGAGTATTGTTATAATTCGACTCACCATATGACGATACAGATGACCCCCTTCATGGCATTATACGGGTATGAGGCGCCCAATCTTCTGGATTTGATTTTGAGCGATAGCAGAGTGCCGTGTGCAGGTGATATGATGCAGAGTCAGCAGGACATCTTGAGGTCTCTCCGAGACAATATCCAGCAGGCACAGAATCAGCATAAGCAGTATGCTGATCAGAAGAGGGTTGAGCGCAGTTTTGAGGTGGGTGATATGGTGTACCTCATGTTGCAGCCGTATCGTCAGTCTACTCTGAGGAAGAGTGGGGCAGAGAAACTAAAACCTCGCTACTATGGTCCATTTCGTGTTGTCAGACGAGTGGGCGAGGTTGCTTATGAGTTGGACTTGCCGGCTGATAGCAAGGTCCATAATGTATTTCACGTTTCTCGCCTGAAGAAGGCATTGGGTCAGCATGTTGTTCCCTCTCCAGTTTTGCCACCCCTTGATGATGAAGGGAAACTGATACTAGTGCCTGAGGCCATCCTTGATATGAGAGAGAGAAACCTTCGGAGGCGTGTGATCAGGGAATATCTGGTCAAGTGGAGAAATTTGCCAGTTGAGGATGCTATAAGTGAGGCGATTTTACGGCTTATCGAAGTTGAGATTACTTGAGGACAAGCAATTCCCGGGGAAGGCGGACTGTCATGTCCCCATCCCTAGTAAACACGGTAGTGGCGAGGATTAGCTATCATTGATCCTCGTGGTACGGCCGGGAAGGATCCTTTTGGCGGTTGCTTTCGGTGTTGGTTAACTCCGGTTTGCGATGTGTCGAGGTTTGGGCCTTGTGATCTTCCGAGAAGAGTCTTTTGAGAACTTTCTATTTTAGAAAGTTAGGTCGAGCCCGAAGGCTATTCCAGGCGGGGCACCTGGTGCACTTTATCAGCTCAGATTCGACCCAGTTCAGTAGATGGTTGATTTGACGGAGAAATAAGGAGTAATTCATGGATTATTAAATATTTAATAATTTGACTTTATTATAAAGTCACTTTATTGAAATATTAAAGTATTTAATTAATTGGCTCAATTATAAAGTATTTTAATTATACTTTATAATATATTATTATAATGTGACTTAATGAGTATTTAATGCTCATTAAAAGTGGACGCCAATTATTTAATCCTTTTCCTAAGTTCAAAAGTGAATATTATATCATTTATTTAAATGATTATTTTAATGAAGGGATTAGGTCGAATTTTTCAAAGAAGAGAATATATTACTCTTCACAGGCAAAATCGAACTATCTTGATTATTATTCAATTTTGTCTACTGAGCATCTGAGCTTTGGAGTTTGCAAACCCTAGGGTTTCTGGCGAACATCGTTTCTGGAGAACGTAACCTCTTCAGAGATCAGGCATACTGAGGCTGTGAAATACCAGCTGAAGATTGCACTTGGTGATTTCATCCAGAAGTCACAGATTGAGCTTACACATCCATTTTGGCAGAGATTTTCAGAGGATATCATTAGCAGGCAGAGGCGACTTGAGTTGAGTTGAGTTTTCAGTGATCTGGCACAAATCCCAAGGTGCCGTACCATTTCTGTACTTGCTGTACCAGGCCGTACCAGTCAGCAAAGGGCCGTACTTTTCATTGCATCTGGAAAATCGTCTTCTTCTTCTTTCACAGTCTGGAGTTTGCATTTGAGGCGATTTGGTTACCAGAGGAGTTTGCATCTTTCTGAGAGCCTGGAGAAACATTCAATAAGTCTGGCCGTACTTTCTCATATCTGTTGCAGCCGCCATTTCAATAAATACCAGGTTTTTAAATATTTTTACCAGTATTGCTTTCTATGTTCAGTTTCTGCCTCTGTAAAAGCTCAAACAATATAATATAATGAAGCGCCTTGTTTCCTGAGCTAGATTTGAGACATCTCAATGCATTTATGATTTTATTTGAATTTTTTATCATTTACTAGAGAAATCGCAAATTTTACTTTTGCCTGTTAAAACCTTCAAAATCACAAAAAAAACGGAAAAACTTGCAAAACAAACAAAAATCCATCAGGGTTACATTTTGAGAACCACCGAGGTTGACATACAATCTGATAAAGCAAGAATCTAATTGGCTGTCAGTACTACTGCCAGCTTACAATCTTAAGAAACGAAATCTTGCTTACAATACAAATCAGCATATAATAGAGTTGTACAATATTCGTGAATTTAGATGCTGAAAGTAAAGATCAACGGAAATGGCAATAAATAGATCCAACCTTATTCTCCAGACTTGGGCAATCTTCACTGAAGTCTTCACAATGCTTTTTAAAGAATTATCACCAGCATTCAAATAAGAAATTGCAGATTTCTCAAAGCTGTCTTGTCAGACCTGCAACTTTCAACAGATAACCAGCAGCATAGGATTTCTTGAAAATGCTCGGAACTCACTCTTTTCTCATTCAAAATGCTTAATATCAATTTCAAAACACTAATAGAAGTGTTGTACCCCAAATAAATTTTTTGGCATTCTGTGTAAATTGAGCTAAATCTTGTTAAAATGCCATGAAAGGTCTGTTTTAGGTCAAACCAATCATAGAATCTTGGTGGGTTTCTGTCAAGGAACACATGTACAAAATTCTGAAAAATTGAAAATTAGGGTTTTTTTTCCCCTATTTTCAGGGAAATCCCCCGAAAATAGGACCTTCCCAGAAATGATCGAAAATGATTTTGATAGGCTTAAAGGGCTTCACGATCACATTGGTCAAGTCAGAATCATCAAAAGACACGTTCTACTCTGGTGGGTCTATTTCTCTTTTTCAGGAACGAAGTTAGGAGCTCCACAGCCATTAATGGCAGATTGGCCAGTACCAGGCGCTGAAAGCTAAGCTTCAAAAGCTTCAACGATACAACCATGGCGGAAAAGGTCGAAAAAGATGTTGTTTGACGAAGGAGATTCCTGAAAACGAAAAAGGTCAAAATTTGACTAACTCTGGAGATGTTACGAAGGGGAGATTGCTCACATGTTGAAAAGGCGCCTTCTTCAAGCAGGGGCGCCCATGATCTTTGAAGGTCAAATGAAGTCAGTAAGATCATCCGAAGCAGTCATTCTCAACGTTTGATTGCCGACTCAACAGTGAAACAAACATCCAGATCATCCGATGAATAGATCACTAGCAACTGCTGACGAAGCAAAAAGAGGCAGTTGAGGAATTGACAGGAAACCACAGTTAACGACAAAGTTGCAAGAAAAAGAGCCTTTTCAAAGCAAAGGCGCCCTTTCTTTTGGACTTCCAGATGCTGACCAATGACAAAAGGCCTCCTTTGATGACCTTCTCAGCTCAAGCAAATCTCGGAAACGCAACTGCAAACATCAATACCTGACAGAGCAGTCAACGGATAATCTGGATCAAAGTAGGCAACTTGTCAGACGAAAATAATCAAGCTAAAAGGCAAAAGCGCCCTTTTCAAGGAGGGGCGCCCTTGGATAAAGGAACCCTAATTTGAGATCCAGATTTCCCGAAGACAGTCATTCTTAGCAGAACAGAGCTGAGTACCTGATGAAACGTCATGTGAAAACATCTGACTCTCCGATCAACGAGAAATCCAGTTCAAGGCACGAGAGGTCATTTCAAATAAGCTGAAGAACGAAGACTGAAAAATCACTAAGGCATTGGCAAAAGCGCCCTTTCTTGGGAAAGGCGCCCAGTCTTTTGGAGCCCTTAACTCAGCTTTTTATCATTCAGTCTCCCAGGCACTTCTTTCCAGTATGGATTCAGCTCCGCAGTGAATGTGTCCGTGACGTCTCAAGATCAACAGGCAACGCCAGATTCAGGATCAAACAGGGGGTTTTCAAGAGAAGAAAATACTAAAAACTTGCAAAAGATGAAAAGGGACGCCTAAAAAAAGGTCAAAGGTCATTTGTTGACTAAAGTCAAAAGCTTTTTGAGTTAAAGTTGGCTAAAACGCTCCACGATTGGTGGAAATCACCTTTTTAACTTCAGATCAAACTCAAATCACCTTTTGAGATTGTGTTAGGTCCCCAAATTTGTGGATCTGAAACTCAAACATATATATTCAAGGAGATGGCGTCCCCTTTTCATTATTTCATTGCAGATTCAAAGATAAAAACAGCCACAAGCTCTCAAGGACGCCATTGAAGATCTGAAGGAGGTTTTCATCCGTTCTCCATTTTTATTTGCAGATCTGAAGCAGGAAAAGATTGCCATTTTGAGGATTGGATCAGAGATAGTTTTTTTTAGAAGATCAGATAAAACTTCCAATCCACCTTCTGTCTTTTTCCTCTCTTCTTGTCTTAGGTTTTCTTGCATCTGACAGAAAAAGCAATAGGCTACATCAGATCTGATCAACTGGGTAGATTCAGCATCATTTTCCAGAGAAACCCATCTTGACAAATTTTCCAAAATCAGCAAACTTGCTGCCCCTATTTTTGGGGGTTTTTCCGAAAAAGCCTCAGAATCCAAATTCTGAGGAACTGGGTTTGTTCAGCATTGAAGCACGAACAAAACCCATGTGCCAGATTTTTTCCGGAAAATACTTCTCGGCAGGGTGCTATTTTTAAGGGTTTCCGAAAATCATCTGAACTAGGTCAAGCTTACAGTCAATCTTCAAGTTTTTCAGGATGCAGTACTCCCAGGTGCAATACGAGACCAAAACGGTCTTACTCCATGATTACCTGAAAACAATTGACACAAATCTACACCAAGTAAATCCAGTGGTCGATTTGGAGCAGTTAGAAGGCATGAATCAAATAACATTGCAGAATATCGAAGAATCCGGATTGCTGCAAGCCGCATCAATTCCCATCACACTACAAAGCGTAGAGCTCGTAACCGCTTGTATCAAGCATTACAACCCTGCCACCAGAGAAATCAGAGCAGCAGATGGAAGAATTGTTTGCAGTTTAAAGCCTCAGGATATCGAAAGATGTTTTGATATTCCCTCACATCCTAACAGCAAAGTCATATCATTGACGGAATGTGAGAAAGCTTTTGAGACCGCCAAGGACAAATGTCAAAGGATAATGGCCGAAAAATGGCTGAAAGTGACAAAGGCAAGCTTGCCTAAGTTGTTGGGGCGAGGAGAATGTAAAGACGAGTACGCAGTGTTAATCACTCTACTCAACAGAGTCATTGGAGAAGAAGATGGTCGTCAGTTCCAGCCATGGATGTACTATGTCATCGCTAAAATCATTGGCAGGAGGGAATACTATGACTGGGCCACTTTGATCAGTGACACACTCCACCGACAAATCACTGGGTATCTGGAAGCTCATAGGTTCCACATGTGCTCCTACCTGGTATACTTGCTAGCCTTCCAAGGCGATTTCAGGTTATTGAACAATGTGGGAACCTTAGGTGTGCAGAAGGTTCACGAGTTTTTCACACGCCTTGAGTTTACTCAAGCGGAAAGACACTTCAAGAAGACAAGTGATCACTTCACCATACACATAGTTCGTGAGCTTAACCATGAGATGCACGTGCGTATTTCGCAGACAGCCAGAGAGGCAATGGCGGATTGGGCAGATTGGTTTATCCAATTTCCTACATTCTCCTACATACGCGTGTATGGCTACATTGGCCACCCCGCCATGCTACCAAGACACCCTTCAGATAGGGTAGTTTTCATGGAGTTCCTGAGACAGTTGTCCGAAGTTCATGTCCACTTGCGCTTGAAGAGGAAGACAGCTGTTAACTTTCCCGTTGAAATAGGACTATATAGATATGAATCCGCGGCAGATGCAAAGATGATGGGTCAAGAAACAAGGAGGTTTAACCTCAAATATCTCATTGATAGAAGATCTTATGATCCCAGAGGACTCTATGCAGCACACCTTGAGCAACACTCGTCACATAAGTCTTCTATGGAAGATTATTGGGTGAATTGTAAAGACGAGTATGAAGTGCGAAGAAGGAATTACAGCAGATTCAGACTCCCACAGATTGCTGATTTCATGTTAGCAGACATTGAGGGCCTGTCAGATGATGAAGGGGAAGTCATTCTCCCCACATTCTTCGCAGATTCAGTTGACTCCCAACCGCTCCCGAGAGTGGATTGGTATGCCAAAGAGGATACATCTGTAGAAGAAAGAACGAGTAGAGTGGTTAGAAATAGCCAACTCTATCTCGACAGAAAGAAATCAAGGAAGGTGATACCTCACAGAACAGAGCCGCCACAGGTTCAGTCTACACCACCTTCCACTTCAAGAAGGAAACCTAGACAAAAGCAATGGTACAATCCTCCCCAAGGGATGAGGGATGTCCAAACCTAGAACTACAGAGGACACACCCGGTGGAAAGCCACACACTAGTCACGAAATAATCACAGTGTACTGCCCCGGAACAGTAAGTACCCCAGTTGATTATCAGGAGAACCGTGATGGTTGTTGAAGAACCGATGGTGAGCCAATGGCGAGAGAGTATAACGATGAAAGCGGCCGGCCCGAAGCGGTGCACATCATGGGCAAACGCCAACATCACCGGTATCCACGGTACGAGTCCTCCTTCGGCTTGGATTACGCCGCAGAAGACATTACTCGGCCTGATCTCACATCTAAGCGTTCCAAGGGCCTCACGTCCCCTGGTAAAGTTCGCGAGATTCTAATGTTGGCTGAAGGTTTCCTAAGGGAAGGAAGAGAGGAGAAAAACCCTCATATTTGACTTTGCAGTGTTCCCGTCCCGAACACGTCGTGAAAGAAGTTAAAGCAAGTTCACATAGAAAGGAATGCAGAATGTGAGATCATCATAGAGACTGCCGCTCCACCAGTAGAGAAAAGCATACACGAGGTTCAAGTAGAGGACTACACTTTGTCTCAACTTAACCTCAGGAAGACTACACGACAGGTGGAGGCGGATCTTCTCGGAATAGCTTCGGTGAGTGCACAAGAAAGAATAGCCAAGGATGGTAAAGAAAAGGCAGCCTTAAAGGCTGAAAATCAGAAACTGAGGTCTTACATCACCAGCTTGATACATGGCACACCCAACGTCTCAGCCCTACCAGCAGGACTACTAGATCTCCCCACCGAACAAAATCATCGGCAATTGTTAACATTCGGCAAACACTTGAGAAATCAGGTGGAAGAGTTTGTTCTCAAGGGTAGATGCGTACTGGGAAACCTATAGCAGTTACGAGATAGAGCACATGAACTTCGTGTGGAGATCCAGCAGTCGGAACAGAGGATTGCAGAAAAGAGGCTTGAAGACGAAAGCACAATTGCAGATTTGCAATTAGCATATCAATCAGTATACTCTGAGGAAAACAAGCAACATCTTTTTGCTTGGAAGGAACAATTAGCGTACAAGGTGAAAGCCTACGACGCTCATTCAGTAGAGATGATTGATTACAGAAGGGTGGTTGCCACTATTATCAACTTCGCAAGAATGTTGGTAATATCTTTCCCTTGCATGGAATATCAGCGTGAGGGAGGAGAATACGTCGAGTTGGTGACTGTACAGAACCAGTTCAGGGATGTCATCCGCAGCACCTTTCTTGACGATCCAGAGAGTTGTAAGCTGGCTAAGGTAGCAGCTTTATCGACCAAGTTAGAAGAGGCAGCATCTCAATGCATTGACTTCGGAAATCAGCTCACAACGGGTGAGGTCATGCTCCGACGCCACGTCATCATCCTACGGAGCATTAACTCCCCAGAAGCTGATGAGGTCAATCAATGGATTGAGACACTGTTGATTAATGGCGAGCTATAAATGCACCAGAAAAGGACGCCATACACACTCCAAGTGGCATTCATGAGACTTGAGTTGACTTGATGCTTCTTTCCAAGTCAACTCGAGATGCTATTAAATGTAGTTGGAGTTAACTTGATGCTTCTTTCCAAGTTTAACTCCACTTTCCTTAAATCATGCATTGTCAGATCCCACTAATTAAGGATGTCTAATTGACTTCCATGATTTGTGGATCTTAGATCTCCACTAAATGTGGATGTCTATTTTGGAGGGAGACTTTACATTTAAGTTCACCTTTAGTTTGCTTTCAGTCAACTGAAGTAGTTTCCAGTTGACTCTTTGTTGACTTTCAGTTAACTGAAGTAGCTTTCCAGTTAACTGCTTGTTCCCCCTATTTAGGAATAAATCTTGCTAATTGATTGGCAAGAACTCATTGTTAACTCAAGGAGATTTTGGGGTTGCCCACTCCTTTGAGTTCTATAAATAAGAGCCTTGGGCTCATTATTTGTTTAACCTTTACTTGCTATGCAAAATTGCTGCGCCATTGTTGCCAACACTTTGAAAGCGAATATTTGTTCACTCTTGGATGAGAGTTCGTTGGATGATTGTAATTGTGCATGATTTCGTGCCTTTGCTTTCCCAACTTTTGTAGTTCGTTGATAAAGCATTGAAGAAGAATATCAGAAGGCGCTTGCATTTTGATCATCTTATTTGAGTTATGTCTACGTCCTGTGTTTAATAGCTCGTTGTCTCATTTCCCTCCTCGGATAGGAGTCCCTCCTCCTTGGATATTTGTTATTGACAGTTGTCGTTTGATGTTGTTTAATGTGTTGACTTCCAAGCTATACTTCGGATAGGAGTCCCTCCTCCTTAGCAAGCTCGTTGGCCAAGGCATCGTGATTTTGTTGTTTCTAGTAAACTATTTCTTAAGCTCATACCTCGGATAGGAGTCCCTCCTCCTTGGCAGATCTCGGATCTAGTTTACCGTGCAGAGTGTTTGCTTGTACCAACCTTATCCCGGTGTATACCCGAGAGTTCAGAGCCTCGGTCATATCCTCTGGAGACGGCGAATTCAAGTGATCCAACCATCCCATTCCCGCTCCTTTACCCTCATGCTCTGTTCATCTTGAAGGTATTGGATAGATAAAAGCTAGTTAGTCGTAGTTAAGATCTGCAGAAACCAGAGAAAAGCTTAGCTACGGCGCATTGTGTTTGTGCACCCTTGTGTCCTGCCGCTGAAGCATAAAAAGATAGGAACCTAGTTAGACATTTCCCTTCCCTACGCATTGCTCCCAGCAGAGAGGGACTTCTCCTCTTTAAATAACGAAGAAGTGTTGCAAAACATTTGAAATAGCTGAACGTTTACAATCAGCACTCCAGAGGTGCTAATTTAAACGCCAACAGTCTTCAGCAACTAGGTTCTCAGTGACATGGATTGATTGTCCAGTGATTGAAAAGATCTATCAATGGTTGGTTAAAATCGATAAAAAAAATGAAAAATGGAGCATCCTGTGGCCTCAAAGGCTTTACTTGGATTTGGTGGTGGGGTCATTGCCCCTCAACCCCACTAGGGTTGCTGCTCCCAAACCCTGTTCTAGTTTTAAAAAACAAAATATAAAAGTTGTTTTGGGCTAGGCTGATGAGTTTTTCCCTTTATTTGGCTTGATATAACAAAACAACATGTTTTCCCTATCTTATGATACTTTCAGTGGTTTTCAGTATTCTGAGTAATTGAATTCCATTTATACTCTTGAATCTTTAATTAGCCAAGCCAATCCCAATTTCAAGTAATGCAACTATGATCAAAATAGACTTATGTCCCTAAATTCATTCCTTATGTGTATCAAACATTATTTAATTTTATTTTGTGTACTTATGTAATTTTTTTATTTGTCATGTTTTTGTTGAGTCTGAGTCCAACTTTTGGGCTGCCAACTCTGAGTTTTCAAACTATGGTTCCTTCCACATCCTCCAAGTCTATCATGTGTTGTGTTGCTTTATTTTGGTGAAAAGAGTCAAAGATATGATTTATTATGCTATTACAATCAACACTGTTTTTATAGCTTGAATTTTATAGCAGAAGTAGGCAATCATAGAACATGTTAGCATCTAGACTATAAAGTGAACTGTCACACTAATATCAGTCCTAAAAGTATTAGCCAATTGTATGGAACATGTTAGGTATCAAGGAAAGTTTAATGTAAGGCATGTATGCTACAATTGCACCTGAGATACTCAGAATTGTCCCTTGCAAAACGGTGGCTAGCTGACTTTTGTATAGTATTCTATATTTTTCTATATATAATTTATTAGGATATATTTTATAGAACAATTTAATACTACTCAGATAGTAAGAGTAAGTGGCCTACTTTGGCAATTATTTATCAGCTCTTACAGATGGAACTGAATGCATTAAATTTGTCTTGTAAAATATAAAATTCAAAACTTTCAGAGCAATAATCAGGGTTTTAGCAACGGGACAAAATATAACATTGTTTAGTTTAAATCTAATTAATCTAAAGAATACTGTAATAAGACACTTGAGTCATCCATTATAAAATGGCTGTGTAAAGATCAATCTTAGAGAGTCTCATGATGTGCCCATGTGACTACTAGAAAGAGACACTGACTAGAAACAATTTATGAAATAGAATATCACAAGATGCTGACTTCAAATCAAATGTGAGTAATAAAGGCTAACATACATTTCCACACGAAGATTGTGGGTTGTTCAACTGATCTGGCGTCAACTGCAACTTCTCTTGCTTCTCTTCCATTTCAGCTCTGCCACATACACAGTTTTTACAAGCTTTCCTTCCGGTCTTGCCTACTTCGCAGTCATCAGTTGTGCAGCAAATAAAAGACCAGGTTATTCAATTAGAAGCAGATAGAACATTTTTATTCAAACTTTTGATGCAACCTTTAGAAAATAAAGTCATACACATTATATTCTGAAATACATAGATATCACATTCATAGTAACAAAAATCTTTCTCAGAAATAACTTGCAAATTTAAAGATATAGAGTTATTAAATTAATTGAGATTCAATTGGGAAAAAAATGGCACATTAAAAAATACAGAAATTTTCAAAAAACTAGAGAAAAATTACATCTACAAAATAAAAAATAAATTAAAAAAACACAAAATACTGAGGTGCACAAATTTTTCCAACTTTTCCAGTTGACCAATCAATTCAAGATACCTGTGATTTTTTTCAGAAAAACAACAGCAACAGTAAGGAGTCCCAATTAATTGTTATTTTGTGATGATTTCTAAAAGTATGATCATATTGATATGGTCATAATACTAATACAAATCTTAAGATAATATACGCTGATTATTGCACTGGTCATCACAAGATAGTAGTCTGTAGATACTTGATTACATCAGAACTTGATGTTTGTCACCCTTTTATAAAACTGAACACGCCACATTGCCATCAAGTTCAGTGACTTTCAGCCATTGTAATTAGAACCTTTAAGTCTTGGAATTTTTTTAAATTTTTTTGTTACAAATCAGCATGATTGGAAATAGACATAATCTCCAAAGCTTCACAATTATCAAACTCAAATTCCAACCTTAAAAAGACTGATAAGGTAATTTTTTCATTGTAAACCCTCCGTTCAAAATATTATGCCATCAGTTTTGCAGAGTATCATTCTAACATCAAAGAAAAAGTGATCTTTTCCTCCTAGCCTCTTTGTTTAAACTTTTCAGCCATCACTTTTACAGAACCTCAACATGGCTTGAAAATATTTAATCACTAAAGAAACAAGACATAAGATATAATTTATTTTCCCCTACCATGTCTCTGTTTAGAAACACCTATTTTGGCAAAGCTTACTCACGAACTAAAAGTTTCTGAAAATTCTAGCTCAAATGAATTTTGGCAAAAAAAGCCAAAAAATGGACAATCTTGCACAAAAGAATCCACTGTAAACATTAAAAATAAATTTTCTCTAGTACAATACGATGGGCCCACTGCTTTTTGTGCATACTCCTGAAGTGTGGTCTTCTGCAATCAACTGCCTAGTATTTAAATTGTCTAAGGTTTGGAATCCCTCTCAACAACCCATCATCAGTGTAAGGACCTAAGATAGCTACCAGACAAAACATTCTAACTAATGTGAATTTGACTGGATATACACATTTTTTTAAGCATTTTCACTCTAGAGAGCATTTATGGTAAAAATTATTAGTAGTATACAGAAGATTTTAGAACATAGAAAGGCATGCCATGGTCAAATTGTATTTCAAGCAATATAAATGAACAAGACCACACAGCAAAACACAAGAATATTCATGACTGTTCACTCATAACATACCAATCCAAGATTCAAGGTACTAAACAACATTCAAAATGGCAAAAACAACAAAGAATGGAAGCAAAACAAGACATGCCATTGACTCATTATCATTTGTAATTCCTGGCCTGACTTGCAAAGATTTACAAAAAACTTAAAATGGTGTTTGATGTTCAAATCTCTATCTAGTTTTGGAAAGCCCTGTGGATTGAAACTCCCAAACACACATAAGACTCTAAGCCCATCAGAAACTTAACTTAAGGCATTGCATGCCCAATGGTCTGTCTCAACAACCACACTCGAGCATAACAGGCTTCAACTTTTGAAATTAAGTGGCCAGATATTCAATAGAATAAAAAAATATACAGTTTCATTTTGCATCTGCCATTAAAACCATTTTCTCAAACAATAAATCTAGTTATGATAACTCTATCAAGTCCTATCATAAATCTAGATGAGTCATGTCTATCAAGGTCCACAATATAGAAAAATCAAAGGCCTAAAAGATGGTTAGATGGTAGCGTTTTTTATGAGGTTTTTAAATCCAGCTGTTATGATAATCCACAAACAACAAACCTCAAAGATTATGTTTTGTTTCATATTTAAAAAAGAAAAGATTTTGAGGCAGATTTTCAGAAAAAAAATAACACAATTGGCAAACCCTAAATTCAGAAATTTGATACAGACCAGGTGGCATTTCAGGCTTCTTCAAGTCTTCTTCTGTCAACAAACTGTCCTCATCAATGAGATCATCCATGTCATCCTGTATTTCAATTTTAAAGGCTGGCAGCACATTGCTCTTGGCTACAATTCCAGGTTTTTCAGCGATTTTCTTCTTAAGTGTAAAAGATGATCCAGTTGCCCAAGCTGGCTTTTGAGCTTTCACCACCACTGACCCAAGCCCACTGACCTCAACATCTATCCTATCATCAACTACAAATCCAGCTAGCAGAAGGTTTCGTTCCAAGGTAATCTTAATCTGCTTAGCATCCTGAAAACAAAAAATTTCTCCATTAAAATAATAAAATCAAACAATTAAACAAAATGAATACAAGTGCCAAAAAACCCAACAGATTCCAAGAATTGAGAACCAGCTGGAAAAAAATGCAATTTACTATAGACCTAAATATTTAAAATTTTAAAGTAATGCAAAAACACTAAAAAAATTTGGCAAAATCAGAGAAAACGTCAAATATTGGTTTGAGACTTATAGTATTTTAAGATATAATGCAAATCAAAAATTCAAAATAAATCACAGACTACAGATTACTTCATAATAACAGGTTTGGTGGAAATAGACGGAAAAAACCTAAAGGTGTATGAAAAAGTCCTCCTAGAGATTGGGTTAAGCTCAATTTTAATGGAACCACTAAAGGAAATCCAAGATTAGTAGGAGAAGGAGAAATCTTTAGAGAGGGGGACAGAAAACCTCTATTTGTGTTTTCACTCTACCTGGAACAGGAAAAATAATAAGGCAGAAATAATAGCTCACATAAAAGGAAAAGGAATGAGTAACAGAAATGGATGGCAGAAAATTTGGGTGGAAGGGGACTAAATTATTGAAGCAATAAAAAAGGTGCAGTGAAATGACTGGCAAATAAACAAATCATTCAAGAAATTAAGATGCAAACCGAGAATTCCATGATCTCATACCTGCATATCTAGAGGACAACAAATATGGTGGGAGATCTAGTGGCCAAATTGAGAGGTAAAAAGATGAGCTGATGGTTTATACTCATCCTTTTCTCTTCATAGTACTAAAGCTATATTTCAAGACTGCAACAAAGCAGAAGAGCTTGTTCTTCACTAAGATTTGTAAAACTCGGCATCAAGGAGAAGAAAGCCTTCTAAGCAAAGATATTTCTCTATGTGAACTCACAAGTGCCTTATCATGAGATATTTCTCTATGTGAACTCACAAGTGCCTTATCATGTTTGAATCAAACAAAGTAGAATGATGAAAGAAGAAAGAGAGTGATCAATAAATGATGAGAAACACATAGCTGTTATTTCTGTCAAAGTTCTTACACTTGGAATATGCTTGGAGCTGAAGGAGGGAGATTTCTCTGTAGGAAGAAAAGCAGATGCTTGAGTTTGACTTTTGAAGTCCAGTGCCATATTTTTATTTTCCCAGTTTGGTTAGTTAATACCAGATGGTAGTTTGCATCTAAGACAATAATTTTCCACGCCTAGGGTCCAGTAACCCTTGTAACCTCTAGCCAAAAAGAATTCACAAAATGCAGATAAACAACAAAGAAATAGCTACATATTCACAAAATTATAAACTAAAAAAACTCAGAAAATTGAAGAATACAGAAGAAATATAAGATTTTAGAAAATAATGCAAAATTTGCAGAATACAGAGAAACATATGTGACTAACTACAGACTTAGAAAAATTATCCCACTACTGTGCAAAAATGCAAACAACTCCCAAAATTACGCCAAATTTAAACAGAAGGTTGCAGACTTGTAAGATTTGCTGAAATAACAAAAAAAACTCACAAAATTCAAAGAGTTGGAAAATCAATAAAGAAGGGGCTATGGAATTACAACATGTCAGTAATAATTGAGTATGAACTAAAAAATCCACAGAATCAGCAAGCGAGCGCCTATGGACTTACAAGATGTAAAGAAATACCTCCAAAATACTTGAATGAGAGTGCAGGATAGGGAGAAAATAATAATGATCTATGTACTAGTAAAATTTGAAACTGTAACGCAAAAAAACCTTGAACTTCATTATACAAGGAAGAAAAAGAAGCAACTTCAAACTAGCAAAATTAGAAGACAATGGAAAACAAAAAATTATCAGACTGCAGGAAGAAAATGACGGAGCAGCTTCAAACTTACAGAATTGGTGATATGAATACAAAAAACTGAAACAGCTCACATAATCCAGACAAACAATAAAGGAGCTATTTTAGACTTACAAGATTTGAAGAATCATTGGTTTTTAACAAGATTATGCCATTAGAATTCAAAACCCTGGCAAGCTCCACCAGCCACCGTTGGCTATGAAATTCCAAATTCTCTGAAACTGATATAACCGCATCCAGAGACGACGAATCTAAATTCAACTTTCCTTCTGCAAAATATCCATATATTAACACATCAACTACTTAGTATCGGAAAATAATACATTCAATAATTTCACAGTAAAATTGCGGACACCATTCCTGATGAAGTCGCATAAATGTGCGAAAGACCCTGATTTTAACACATAAATTACTTTAAATAAGTATCATTTTTAATGAAAATATATATTCATATTACAGTTTAGGGCATTACACCTAATCAAGCTGCATCGCCGCCTATGCAATTATATGCAAAACATCCAAATTTCGACATATCAATTACACCAAACAACTCCAAGTTTTTTTGGGGAAAAGAAATCCATCGTACCTAGCCGAGCTGCCTATGTAATTGTGTTCAAAAGATCCTAAATTTAACAGATCAGCTCTTGCAAACGGATCTTGGAATTTTTAAAACCATTCTTCACATCACAATTTAAACCTATCATGCCTAATGGATCTGCCTTAGTCATTCAGAACAAAATATCCCAAATTTACTAAATCAATTACTACAAACAGGTATGAAAGTTTTCCAAGAACATATGCTTCCAAACCATACCTAATCGAAAAGCCTATATAATTATGCACAAAAGATTCAAATTTTACCACATTAGTTACCACAAACACATGATTTTTTTTAAAACACATATTTCCATATCACAATTTAGGGTATCACACCTAATCGAGCCGCCTGTGTAATTATGTGCAGATCCTTTGCTTTCTCTGGTAATTTTTCATAAATCCACGTTACAACGCTTCCATTTAGGATTACCGAATCCGTCAAAATTAATGCAGAGGGCTTTGAATCCATTGTTATCTAAGATTGATTTTTCGATCGATACCAAAAAGAATTAAGAGATTAAATGGGCAAATGTGGCTTCGTATTTGAGCTTTGCTCCGACGCGAATAAAGTTTTCTTCTGAAACTGTTTTTTATAGCCCACAGCCCACAGATTTGACCTTACTCTTCTTCGAAACTTCAAAAATAGGTACCGCCAAACTCTTCGCACGCAATTTGTCTATGAAGATCGTCGGTTGGTGAGGACTTACAGGGTTTTAGAGGGCGGCTGTTTTGTGGACGTTTCATAAATAGGCCTACCTATGTTTTGTTGCACCTTGAGTTTGGTTGGACCTCGAGTTTGACTCTTGTACGTTTTGTTGGACCTTGAGTTTGGTTGGACCTAGAGTTTGACCATTGTATTCATACGTTTTGTTTAGATAATCAGTTAGGATTACTAGTTACTAGCATTTGTATCAAAAGGGGGTGTAAGGGTTACACGCATAAAAAAAAAGTATATGTAAGTTAACATGTTAAGGAAGCATACCTCTAATTCTTTAAGAAGTTAACATGTTTGGACAGAAGGGTCCTCAATCTTACTAGCAATACCTTTAATTCTAACATTAGTCCTATTAATCTCATGGAAGAACCACTTAAAAAGTTTAAACAACACATTAGCACTATCACGAGCCGAGCCCAGCACATCAAACAACTCCTCCCTGTCAAAGTTCTCAATCCCTTTCCCCACAACAATGTCCTCATCAGGAGAACTAACATGAGCCTTATCAGCAAAAATATCCTTACCTTTGCCATTAGAGATTAGAGTCTTCATCTTTCGAATGGAGCAGGCGATTTCCTTAGCAACAACCTTCCTTTTCATCAGCCTATCCACATCCGCTTTGCTAGTTCCCACAATATGTCCTCCACCCACAGCCCTTTCCTTCCCCTCCTTTTGCATCCCAATGTCAGCACTCGGAGAAGCCTCACCAAAAATACCTCCAGCCAGGGAAAGAGGGAAACCCTTCTCCAAGAGTTGGCCAGCAGTTCTCAACACCCTTCTCTTCTAGCTCCCATCCTCAGTCTCCTGCAGTTGTCTAATCACTGGGGGAGGAGAGGAAGTTTCCCCATAAAGTTCATTTTTGTCCTTAACCCCCTTAGAATGAACATTCGCTACCACCTCATCACTGCATGTCGTATAGCCCTCTTTGTCATCCAGCTTCTTTTTCCCAGTCTTACCCGAAACAAGGGAATTGGGGCCCTCCTCAAAAGAGGCATACTAATCCAGGACATAATCAACATCATCATCTCTATCAAACTCAGACTCTTTGTTCAAAATAAGCCTCCTCTTCTTAGATTTTTTACTAACCCTTTCCTCTTCTGACTCCGTCTCATAACCCTCCTGAGGTTTAGCAATATTTTCCTTCGAGGAAACAAGAGGTTTTTGCACCTCATAATCTTTGATGTGTTCATAGATCAAGAGAATTAACCCCACATCCAAGACAGGGTTTATGGGGTTTTTCATATGATCCTTTATCCCCAAGTCAAGTGACATCAACAAGTAGTATGGAAAGGAAATCCATTTCTTATGTCAGAAATGGTTAAGCAAAAGGAAATGGTAAGTGTTAATCGTCGTACACATGCCTTCCAAGGTGACATACCTCATAATCTCTTCAACAACATCACGCCACAACGCTTTTAAGGAGCTCCTCTGATAACCACCACTCTTTGCCATCTTCAAATCAGCGGCCTCTTTCCCTTTAAAGAAAATAGACATCATAGCCTGCGATTCTTTTTTGTCTTTGAACACCTTCATTCCATGCATAGCCAAGCCAGTAATTTGGGCTATGAATTCTTCATCAACCACGACTTCCCTTTTGCCCAATTTCAGGGTTCTCATTCCACCCTTGAGCAACCAAATCAGTAACCTTGGGGTTGTTACCATGCAGTTTCTCCATATAAGGAGTTAAGCCACCCTTCTCTAAAATCTCCCACACCTCCTTCCTCTGCTTAGCAAAAACGCATGACTTAGACTCGATGCAGTTTCTATCCCCACCCATTGTAGAAGACTTAACAAACAGAGGCCAAGCACAAAGCAGAAACCTTTGGAAACTAAGACAAATACCACCTAGAGCAGAATTATAAAATAGAAGACTATGGAAACTAAGACGAATATCACCCAAAATCCATGTGAAGCCAGCAGAAAGATAGATATGAAATGATGAACTTGAACTCCGGTCCATGTGAAAGTCATCCCCCATACTTAAAACTTGAACATCGTCATTCATAAAATTAGGCCACGTGAATAAGGACATGCACAACTCAATGCAAAATAAGATCAATATCAACTTGAGATTAGCATTCATTGTTAATAATAGTTGTTGCCTCAAAAGGAATAGGATCATTTAAATCCCACTCCTTTCTTTCTCTAACACCAAAGTTAGCGAAGAAATCAGCTAACATATTTCCCTCTCTTAATAAATAGGAGATATAAAAAGTATCAAAGGAATTGATAATTTCAATGGAATCCCTAACTAAGGCCTCAATAGTCCAAGATGGAGGTGAAGCATTCTTCAAATTATTTATAATGTTCAGAGAGTCACCCTCCAACCAGACCTTCCTATACCCTTTGTTTTGAGCCATTTTGAGTCCATGATAGGTTGCAGCTGCCTCTGCGTAGTGGTTTGTTTGGATTCCCAAAGGGAGCGTCACAACTGAGACGAGCCTACCATTAGAATTTCTAATCACTCCCCCACATCTTGCAGGTCCCGGATTTCCTTTAGTCGTGCCATCAAAATTTATCTTAACACAACCATCCAATGGCGCCTTCCAAGCAACATCTTCTCTTGAAGATTTCCCTTTAAAGGCTAGAAGAGAAATATCACAAGGCAACTACCACTTTTGTGCAATAGAGATATCATAGGAACAGAGAATAATCTTTTGTCCAGCAAAAAAGGAGATCCCAGAAAGAAAGTTTTCCTTAATACCTACACAAATCTTATGAGCCACAGATAAAGCCGGAAGATTAGAGTTTTTAAAAATTATGTTGTTGCGCTCCAGCGAAACCCCCCAAATCATACGAGGCAAAGTGAGAGACCACAAAATCTATAGAGATCCAAAGCCAAATTGATGATCTGATGGATTCTCTTAATACTGTGGTGGAGGAAACCATCAATTTGAAACATAACTTGGAGGGAGAATCCTATCCCTTGAGGATAAAATTGATAAAATGTGGAATGTTGTGATGAAGAGTGGAGATGTCCCTAAGGTTTTGAACATTTTTTATTCTGCCAAGGTGATCTCCCCTGTGATTACTGTGAAAAAGAGAAAGGATATTGTGTTTGTTGAAGATACTGCTATTGTGGGTAAGTTGTTGGATGTGGATTGCGCTGGTGAGAAGGGTGGTGTTAAAGGTAGTGTTTTGAGTGGTGAGGTAAAAATTGGTGGGTCGGGGGCCAGAACTAGAAACAAAATGAAAGCTCAAGGCGAGGCCTCTGGTATAGAGGTGTCTGATACTGTGGATAATGTGCAAAAGATGGTTGCTAGTGAAATGGAGGTTGTGGACATTTTGAACAATATGCAGTGTTGTTGGTTGGTTGCCTTCTTTTTGGTTGTTGGTTCGTTGTCATTGGGTTGATTGTTGCGTAATGTTGTTTTCTTTTTTTATCAGCTGCGTTATTTTGTAAAGGGTTCTTTACCCCTTCAAAACCCGTTTTTTACCCCCAATCAAAACATGTTAAGGAGGCATATTGTTTATTATTATTAATGTCATATTCCAACTATATCATATATAAAGATTTTGAAAAATATGCTCTTTCCATATCACATATCTATCGATATTCATATACATATCAAGGCAATTTAAGAGTTCATTTATCTACACCCCAATCATAAAGATGAATAGTAATCTAATTGGATGTATAAAAACCTTCTTTAAGCAAATATTATTGGTAAGAAACCTTCCACAAACTCTTAGATTAATTCAATTGGACATGCCAAGCACCCAATGTTACAACCAAAATAATTCAAATTAGTTTTAGCTCTAGTATTGTCAATTTCCTCTCTTACTATAAATAACTCAATTTATCCATATGCTTTGTTTGTGACTTTAATCATACTAAATTTGTACTCTTGACAAAGCAATGTTGTTGTCTGCTATTGATATCCATTCCAAATCAAACCTTTAATTTATAAAATCTTTGAGTGGCATCTTTATTTCATATTTTTCTCAAATTTTCATGATCATATACTAGCACATTGGAATTTTGTCATGGTTAATATAGTTGATGGCTTAGGCTAATAGGAAAAACTCATGATGTGTTCAACCTAAATTATATTCTCACTTGAGTGTGTAATTGTGCAAAAAGTTACATGATTAGTGACCATAATGTCTACAATTAGACAAACGTGATAGCACTTTTTGCAAATTTTCTTGGTTCTTGATTTTTTCCCATGTCTCAAGCTTCAAAATGAGTCTATCTTGGCTAGGGTATGTTATAAATACTATTATAAGCCTTTTATTAGGTATAAAACCTTAGAGACCCTAAGTCTAAGTGGCTTTACAATTACTTTTTGTAAGAGAGGGGGACCAACAATGTTCAAGGCCCTAGGTCACGGAGAGCCAAGAGCGGAAGGCTGCCCTAACTTACCTCAACTTAACAAGGTGTTAGGAAATGTGAGACGAGAATGATGAGGACTATAAGGTCCTTAAATCACTCTATAGACCCGAAACACAGAATGGGGCTAGGCGAGCCAATTTACGGGTTTAACTCTATGCCTCAAGAAGCTCTCTGCCTAAGGATGAAAGCATAGTTCTGGGACGACAGTGCGATGCGCTAGTCTCTCAAGTGCGTTGGCGTCCGTATGACCAAAGGACTAAAGAAGCAAGGTCAAACACTAGAAAACAGACTAACAACCTAGCTAACTACTTCCAAAGGGCCAAAACAAAGCTATGAAGTAGGCAAGATATGTACAAATATGATAAAGCAAATAAACAAGAATTAGGATGATAAGAATAACCTCATAAAGATACTCATTCACTAACTAACTCCAAGCCACACACCCACCTACACATAATGAAGAGGAAAATTGTTGGGTGGTTGTATAGGGGCCTACCTCAGTCAGACCCCCGTTTTGGTGTTTCCACCTCCACGGACAACCAAGTTTGGAACAATAGAAAATTAGTATGATAAAGAAAGCAATGAAGTACATAACGCTAAAACACTACAAAAATAGTAATGTGCCACTCAACCAAATAATAGAGGAGAGGAGTAGAAAGCTTACCACCTCCACTAGGAGCACTCAAGGCTAATGGGGGAGAAAATGAGAGGACTCAATCCCCTGCTACAATAGTGTTGTTCAACACTTGCTCTACTGAGTTGATGGAGTGATGATGTTGTTGCTATGGAGTGCAAAAGTTGATGAGGGCCACAACGCCCAAAACCCACATAAATCACAACAATAGATACCAACACAAAAGATGCGAGACAAAAAAATGACTCACTTTCAATTATTTTCAGAAAATGAAATTATAAATTCAAAGCTTACATGCTACAGCCTCATGGGCTTGATTCATTACAACAAAATCAACCCTAAAAATAAAATATACTATTTGGAGCCACAATCTGCACTATTAGGGCCGCCTTCTACAACCCCCATTTAACCCTTTTTTATTTTTCCCAATAACTGCCCTAGAATGTTCTAAAAAGTACAAATTTTCCCTTTTTGTTTTGGCACCAAAAGTCTTGCCGAATGATTTCTGGCCTAGAAGATTTTTTTATGAAATTCACTTTTTAGAGGACCAACTTCATAGGGCCATAACTTTTGATTCGGGTGTCCAATTTGCTATTATTGCATATTGTTGGAAAGCTCTTGACGAGCTCTACGACACATGAATAAATTGTAGGTCAGTTCGGCCACTTTTTGAGCTATTTCAGGGCCTCTAAAGTTTTATATATGAATTTGAAGCTGCATTGGAGAAATTTCTTGGGATAGAAATTTTAATTTCTCCCAAACCGTGTAGGGTATTGAAGTGATTCTTTACTATAATTTGTTTTCAGCTCTGCTCCTTGGGGTAAAATTTCACATCCATACGAGCCCATTTTGGTTGACTTATTAAAAATAGTAAGTGCTTGTTTTTCACTATTTATGATGCCTGACAGTCTTATACCCCTTAAGTGCCATTATGGGACTCAAAACAACTAAAGAAAATAAAGAAAACATTTTTTTTGGGTGATGCAAGATTGCCCTGCACCGATGGATGCTCTTGCATTAGACACCCAAGGTAATTTGAAAAGTGACCATGTCACTTCTCAGGAGTTAGAGGGAAACCAAGGCGGTTAACCTTAGCTTTAGATAACCATAATGAATCTTCAACAGGCCTTTCTCTCCATTTCACCAAGTACTCTGCATATTGCCTATTTTTTGTGCTTTTACCCACATGACTATCCAAGATTTCTTCTATCTCTTCCTTCTCTAAAGTAGGTGCTGGAATTTTCAACTGTTCATTTATCAAACCCTCCTCTATACCACCTTCATGATACTCTATCAAATCAGCAATGTTGAACACAAGAGAAATGTTTATTCCACTAGGCAACTCTACCTCATAAGCATTTCCTAAATCATACTTCTTCAAGATCTTGCATGGTCCAAACTTCTTCATCTTTAACTTGTTGTATGTACCAACTGGGTAACTGCTGGTGAATGACTGTTGGACTCATTATATGCCTCTTTGTTCATCTTCTCGTTAGGTTCTGGTGATCAATATTAATAATTTTGTGTTCAGTCCCATGTATCTATCTTAATGGTTCTAAACTCATATTCACCACTATTTGTTTGTCCATGTTTTGTGGATGGTGTGCGGTGAACTTAAAATATGTCTTCAACTTCTTCCATAATGTCCTCGAGAAATAACCAACAAATTTGGTATCTTTGTAAAGAACTATACTCTTTAGTAGACCATGTGGTCTCACCACTCTCTTGGAAAACAATATAATATAGTTGTCTTATCTTTATGAAACAAAATGAAATGTGTCATCTTTAATCTATCACCACCAAATATGAGAATCAGCCCCGCCCTCCTACGTGATACTTGGCAAGGCCAAGAAAAAATCCATACTAATATCATTGGCTTCTCAAGTGGAGTATTAACAATACGATCAATGTTTGACTTGTTCGCTCACTGTTGACATGCTGCAACTTTGTACAAACTTCTTCACATCTTGTATTTGGCAATAATAATTCTCACTAACAGAGCAATGGTCTTATCTGACCAAGATGTCAGTAGTCCTCCTACATGCTTCCTTGATTAGATTCTCTCTCATGGAACTCCTTGGAATGCACGTTGGATTCACTCTAAACAACATCCATCTTGGATGCAAGAAATACAACCATTTCATCCTATCTAATTTATAGGTTCAAACAAGACTTCTAAGCTTCTACAAAGTCTGGATCTTACAAACAGAGCTCATTGAACCCAACAACCTCTATATTCATCTCTATCAACAAATTTTTCCTTCTACTTAAGGCATCTACAACTCTGTTTGATCTTCCACTCCTATGCTTCAACACAAAAGTATAACTGCAAAACTCAACCCATTTTAGGTACCTTTTTGATTCAACTTTAACGACTATTGAGATACTACAGCCTAGTAGTCAATATATAAAACAAAATTCTTTTGAAACAAATAGTGTCTCCATTTCTTTAAAGCACGAACTATAGCATAAAACTCTTGATCATAGACACTAATATTTCTTCTTAGCATCATTTAACTTCTCACTAAAATAGGCAGCAGGCTTACCTTCTTGACTCAAAACAACTCCTATGGCAGTGCCACTAGCATCACAATCTACCTGAAAGACCTTATTGAAATCTTGAAGTGCCAAAACAAGTTGCTCTGTAACTTTCTTCTTCAACATATCAAAACTTTTGGCTACTCCTATAGTCCACTTAAACTCTTTTCTATCCCTTCTCATCGCTTCAGTTAGAGGTGCACAAATACTACTGAAATTCTTAATAAACTTTATGTAAAAACTTGCTAGACCATGAAATGATCTTACCTCTATAACATTCCTCGAGGTAGGCCATTTAATGATAGCTTTCACCTTCTCTGGATCCATTTTAAGACCCTCTATTAAGACAATATATCCCAGATACACCAACTCTCTCTTCACAAAACTACATTTCTTCAAATTAATCAACAACTTCTCCTCTCTTAGTTTCTCAAAAACTTTTCGGATATGCATCAAGTGCTCCTCTAATGTCATACTAAAAATGAAAATATCATCCAAATAAACAATAATAAATTTTCCTAAAAACTCTTTCAATACCTCATTCATAAGTCGCATAAATGTGTTTGGTGCATTATTTATCCCAAAAGACATGACTAACCACTCATACAAGCCCTCCTTGGTTTTAAAGGTTGTCTTCCATTCATCTCTTTCTCTAATACGGATTTGGTGATATCCGCTCTTCAAATCTATCTTCGTGAAATACTCAACTCCACTCAAACAATCCATAATGCCATCCATCCTTGGCAAGGGGAATCTATACTTGATGGTGATCTTGTTGATGGCTCTAGAATCTGTACACATCCATCATTCCCAATCCTTCTTTGGTGCTAGTACTATAGGTACTGCATATGGACTCAAACTCTCTCGAATCAATCCCTTCCACAACAACTCTTGTACTTGTCTGTTAAACTCTTCACTCTTTGCTGGAGTCATACGATGAACTGCCTTATTTGGCAAACTAGCTCCAAGAATCAAGTCCATCTGATGACTAATCTTTCTTACAAGAGGCAAAACTTTAGGTACGTTATCATAAATAATAACTTGAAACTCATTCAACAATCTGAAAATCTATAGGTACCTTAGTAGTATCTTCCTTATCAACTCTAGGGATCAATACAAAACACATATGCTCATGCTTCATACCTTCTAGGAACTTTCTTCCATCAACCAAACAAATTCTTGCATTACTGCATACCTTTTCCTCTACCTCTTTCAAAGGCTTCAACTTATGATGAACTCCATCCTTTGTCAAAGAATAGGTGTTGGCATGTCCATCATGTATTGCTCGTCGATCAAACTGCCATGGTCTACCTAACAACATATGACAAACATCCATAGGAATAATATCACATAATACCTCATCATGGTAATTCCCAATCTTGAACTTTATTAGGCATTGTTCATTTACCAAGGCTTTATGGTCCTTCTGCAACCAAGCAATCCGGTATGGGTTCGGATGCCCTCTTCTCTCCAACCGGGCAACTTACTAACCATTTCTTCTGAAACAAGGTTATCAGTACTACCTCCATCAATAATAACATTGCAAACTTTACCTTCATAGTTACATCTGGTGCGAAACAAATTCTTCCTTTGAGTTGGTTCATTCTCCTCATTCAGCAAGAATCTTCTAGTAACAAGAACCTCTCCTCTTTCTACATCCTTAGAATGTGAAGACTCGACATCTTCATCAACATGTGCAACTCATGCATTACGTCCCTCAGGTCTTCTATTTTTCCTTCCTTGATGTTGAGGACACTCATAGGCTCTATGTCCTTCTTCTCCATGCTAGAAACAAGTTCCACAAAATCCTCCTCTTCCTAGTCCTCGTCCAGATCTTCCTATTCCTCTTTGGTCTCCATTATTCTTCAACCATGAGGATGGTAGGTGTTATCTCCCTTCTGGTTTTGGCTGCTATTGGAGCCTTCACCCTTCTTTTGATCTTCATTTCAACCTCCATATGACCGTCCACCAATCTTTCCTCCATAGCCTCCACCTCATTGTTTGTTCTCAAACCTCTTGTTCAGTTGTTCTTAAACCTTTGGAGAAAATTGATAAGTGTCCTCAATGGTGTTCATTCTTACTAGTGCCAATTCTTCTTGTATGTTTGGCTTCAACCCGTTAATATAACGAGCAACCTTCTCCTTATTCGCCTCAGAATGTCTTGTCTAAATCAGAACCTTGTGAAATTCCTCTATGTATTCTTTCACTATCCTCATTCCTTGTGTCAAGCTCTGCATCTTATTGAGCAGCTCCAATTCATAATCAACTGGAATAAATTGTTTCTTCAATTTTGACACCATTTTGTCCCATATGGAAATTTTATCTTTCCCTTGTCTTCCTCTTTCTAACTGGACCTCTTTCCACCATATATCGGTGTGACCTTTCAATTTTGTCTTTGCAAACCTCACTCTGTGAGGATCTTCAATCTCTTCAAACTTGAAAAATTCCTCCATGTCATTGATCCAATCAATCAATTCTTCAAGATTAAAATTTCCACTAAAAGTTGAAACCTCCATTTTAGGTCTCTTCTCAATGCTTGAGATCGCTTGCAGCAATCTTCTTTCTCTAGGATCCATTGGATCCTGCTCTTCCTCTTCCATTTCCTTCTTTGTTTCATCTTCACTTTCATCTCTTTCTTGATGCACATCTCTTCTTCAAACCTCTTGTTGCAAGGTTTATAATTGTCTTATAAGGGCTCTAATTTCATCTTTAGGTGGACCTCCTCCACCTTGGCCTTTACCTCTACCATGTTGGGCAAGTCTTGGAGGCATCTTGAATTAACCCACACTCATAGGTCCTGTTGCAACTACCTCACATTTGGCACTTAGCTACAGGCTCAGGAACTCTTGCTCTGATACCACTTGATGAGGGCCACAATGCCCAGAACCCATGGAAATCACAACAATAGATACCAACACAAAAAAATGCGAGACAAAAAAATGACTCACTTTCAATTATTTTCAGAAAATGAAATTATAGATTCAAAGCTTACATGCTATAGCCTCATGGGCTTGATTCATTACAACAAAATCAACCCTAAAAAGAAAATCTACTATTTAGAGCTACAATCTGCACTATCAGGGTCGCCTTCTACAACCCCCACTTAACCCCTTTTATTTTCCCCAATAATTGCCCTATAATGTTCTAGAAAGTACAAATTTCCTCTTTTTGTTTTGGCACCAAAAGTCTGGCTGAATGATTTCTAGCCTAGAATATTTTTTTTATAAAATTCACTTTTTAGAGGACCAACTTTGCGGGGCCATAACTTTTGATCCGGGTGTCTGATTTGCTATTATTGCATATCATTGGAAAGCTCTCGACAGGCTCTACAACACATGAATTGACCATAGGTCGGTTCAACCACTTTTTGAGTTGTTTCAGGGCCTTTAAAGTTTTATATATGAATTTGAAGTTGCATTGGAGAAATTTCCCAGGATAGAAACTTTAATTTCTCCCAAACCGTGCAGGGTATTGAGGTGATTCTTTTGCGACCAGAAATGTTTTTCAGCTCTACTCCTTGGGGTAAAATTTCACATCCATACGAGCCTGTTTTGGCCGACTTACTAAAAATAGTAAGTGTCTGTTTTTCCCTATTTTTGATGCCTTACAGTCTTATACCCCTTAAGTGCCATCATGGGACTCAAAACAACTAAAGAAAATAAAGAAAACAATTTTTTTGGGTGATGCAATATTGCCTTACACTGTTGGATGCTCCAGCATTAAAAGTGCTACTAGAATACTTGAAGAGTGATGGATTGAAAGCTTAAAGGATGCAAAAGAAGTTGTGAAGAAGTTGAAATGCATGTAGAAGGAAGGAATTTGAAGGAAGGATGGAGAAAACAACCATATTCGGGTCGGTCAGTCAAAGGGGGCATTACAAGTCGACTCCTAATGGGAAGTGTAGCACCTCTACAGGCTCTAGATGTGGGAATCTGCTAGGGACATAAGTGTGTCGTGCGGATGTCTACGCACCGTGTTGGCGTCCCCGACAGTTATTCCTCTACCGACACACAAAACAACTGCCAAGTGGAATGAAGGCAGCGGGCTTATGTGGAATTTAGCCTTTGAGTTTGGTTTTCTAAAGTGAAGAAGGGAAAAAGGGGAATTTGCATAAGGGGTGCAAATTCAGTCCTATACATTTTTCCCCCACTTTAGAGAGCACAAATATTGATGAGTGCTTTGGTAAAGTAGATCAGAGAAGCAGTAAGGTTAGAAATGTATACCTAAACCGTCGAGGAAGTAGACCACAATCTGGCGAACATGAGAGTGCAAGACAATCAAAGAACTTCATAGCCCCGCAAAACTATGAAGCTAAAGAATGAAAGCATCTTACAGGCCCACAAACCTACAAGGGAGCAACCCCCAAGATCTTTCACATGAAGGAAGCCCTGTGAAGAAAGCACTTCATAGGCCTAGAGACCTGGGTGAACCCATAATAGTGGGTCACAATTATTTGAATGAAAAAAAATTAAAAACACCCAACAAAATATCAACAAGGGGGTTCTAATGAAGGGGGTTCATTTGAAGCATCCCCCTTCATTCGAAGGTTGTCTTCGAATGAACCCCTGTCCTTAAAATGAATATTTGCAAAGTTATTTAATTAATTAAAAGGAGGCCTTCCATCGAACCCACCTACGAATGAAGCCCTTTTTTTTCCCTCTAAATTTAGAGACAAGGTTAGTTAGGTCATTTACAAGGTCATTTCTAGCATTTTTTAGCGTGGTTGTTTCTAGCATTTTAGAGAAGAGGTTAACCATTTGGCTGTAATTGTTATTTTATCAACAGGAATAGGCAAAGCTAAAGTCATTTTCAAGGAATAGCACTGTGGTTCCCACAGATTTGTGTAGGTATGATTCTAATTTGAAATGTTTGATTTCATTTTGGTTTCTAATTTAACTTATTTGAAGTAGTGGATGTGGAAATAATAGCTGCAAATCTTTTTATTTCTAAGGAAAGCTTTGAACCCTCTTTTACGATATGTATTCTCTATGTTTGTTGCCTGTAAAACTCATTTGTAAAATGAATTTGGGGCAGTTACTGAATAAACCATTCCAAGATTTGGGTCGGCTGTCACATTTAACTGTATTTTATCCTCTGACTCAATCTCCACAAAATATGAGAGTGCATCTACAATGTTGTTGACAATTTTTCTTTTAGCCTCATCAGTTACTTCACATCTGTCAAAAAAGAGGATCATTTTGAGTCTTTGCTTTGCTATCTCTGCATTTTAAGTTCTCTTGATTTTTCAGGAAACAATATGTTCCAAGCCCAATTTAGCCACTCTAAAAAACTGTTAAGGGGTATTTGAAGTCAATTTAATGTTATATGTTGTTGTTCATTACATTCAGACAATCATACGCCTCATGGCAAAGCCATCCAATTTCGGGAATAACGAGGTGTTCGTGGTTTGAAGATTAGAGGTTTCCAGTCATCGAAATAGGGGAAAAGGGGGGTGTGAGGCATCTAGGATCAATTTGGAGTTGCTGGAGTTTGAGGTCAAGCTTTTGTATTTTATTTTGTACGTTGAAACTCAGAACAACAGTTGTAAAATATTCATATGTTTATTGATATTCATTTGAATTGAATGGCAAGTATGTGATGCATTATTTTTAATAGACTGGAAACTCATCTCAAATTATAAGTGTTTTATCTCAGAAATGCACCCTTGCTAAGTTGCAAAAATAAGCTTTCTAGAGAAACATGGAAACACTCCTACTAGACTATGAGTAACCTAATGATTGGTGTGAATCTCCAAATGAGGCCAACTCCTAGTTTTGTATGTCACTTAAAGCTACTGATTTTTCTTTACTAAGGAAAAGGTGAGAAAGATGAAAACTTTAAAATGAAACTGAAAAACACTACTCTATGGTGATACACCAAATTGACTATAAGACATGTAAATACAACCTAACTACATAGTTTAATTAACAACCGAGAAAAAGCTCACACAACTCATTTTTTGCATATTGCTCACATAAGTACTTTAATCCTAGAAGGAAAAGAATATCTCATAACTAGAAATTTTGCATTTTTTAACACACAACCTATAACCTATAATAATATACTTTCTTGCAACAAGGTGCTTTCAGTGAGACAAAAATACTAGGAAAAGTAGAGATTTCACAAGCAGTTCGATCAATCACCATAAAAGTATGCACACAAGAAAGCAAGTAATGAGAAGGAAAAGATACTCAATGCTATTAACATCCAAGGTACTCATTGTTTTACCTGGCAAGATGAGTTACAAAGCATGTTGAAATCTGATGAAGGACTGTAGAAATCACTATCTTCAGAAAACTGCAAATTCATAACTAACTCCAAAATGAGTCCACCAAGTGAATATAATAATTAACCCAAGTAGTTGCACCAAAATAGGAGCAATCAACTAACTTGGATTGGATCCTACAAAAGAGCCTAAAATTGAGGCACTAGATTCCCCCCAAAACTGTGTCCAACATGTGGGGAAAGTGGTTTTGACCATGCCAAGCATCTAGGCATGCAAAACCACCCTTAGATTCCTGCAATTGCTCCAACAAGATGCATAAATGCTCCTATATATGTGGGTACATGTCTCCAAATTGAAAATAACCTTCCCCAAATTCTTGGTATGTCATAAATTTAATCCACACTTCTCTCATGACTTGGTCATATGAACACATGTTTCCTATTTTTGCATTTAAAAAAAATAATGACTTAAATTAAGTGATTTATAAAGCATCACTTAACTTAAGCATTTTACAATGTAGAACAATGCAAAATAAAAGACCACATGTATTCGATCACAGACATAGGCAAAATGCTTTATTAAGTCAAAATATGACTCAAACATGCCTAAGTCAAAATACATATTTGAAACGCCTAAGTCACAAGAGGCATGAAATATGAACAAGGCATAAGACATAAGTCCTAGCCCGCGGGGTATTAGTTGACATTGATTTTTCATTAAAAAGATGGGAAAAATGCCAAGTCTCCATCAGCCACATACTAGGGTAAAAAAACCCTAAGTAACAAAAAGCAAAAGATAAAAAAAATATTTCATTATGCAAGAAGCTTCTTGAAGAAGTTGTAGCCGACACCATAAGGGTTTGTGGAGCTCTGTTAAAGGGTTTCCATGGAATATTTTGTAGTTACAGAGGCATCCTTGTATAGAAACCATCGATTTTCTCCATAGAAACACACTGGTAAGCATTTTGGAAACAATATGGAATACAACCTTGTTTTCAATGATTTTTTGGCCTCCTAGGCCGCGGCTCTAACTGTTTCCTCTTCACTTATTTGATCTTTGTGTGCTCTCTTTCTCATTCTGTCCACCATGAGATTTTTTCTGGGCTTTGAGAAAGCACTTTCATCACGGATTTTGAGACCTAACAAAGGCATTTTCACTGCATTTTATTCAAAAGAAATCTCCAGGTAAGCCTTTGAGGGCACTTTGACTATTATAGCTTATTTTCTAAAAAGTAAAATAGTTCATTTCAAGCCAAAAAAGAAAGAAATGCATGTTCTTGTAACTATTTACACTCCCATTGTTGTTTCTTACTTTGATCTTGAAGAATATGTGACATTTTTAACAGAAAAATGAAGCACAAATTAGAACAAGTCGCGGCCATATCCCTCACTGCAAACATAAAAGCATCCTTCTCTAGAACAACTGACACTTGAAATGAGTTTTCTGAAAAAATAGTGGATTTGTGAATGTTGTGAACAACAAACCCTTGGGATGATTGCTTCCTCATTTTTCTTAAACCCTCTATTTTTGACATATGAAACCAAAACTCAAAAGGGTTTTCAAATATTAGCAAGAAAAATTTATTCTAGGTTGCGGCCAAATACATTTATGGGTATTGATTTTAATCTTCTACAAACATGTCTGAAGTGAAAAGTATCCATACCAAAAACAATGTTGCCTGTAACTCTCTCCATCTTCTATCATTTCCTTTCAATAAGCTTGCTTCAAGCTCTCCTTCACTCACTGGCACATTTGTTTTTCTTCATACAAAACAACTAAGATTTGGCTCCCTACAAAGAAAACTTCTTTGCACGTTTTTGATTCATTTACAACTATGTGAAATCACCATTTTCAACTGAAGCCTTTAATAGAGAAAGTGCATGTAGAGATCAATTCTTGTAATGATGGAATCTCTAAGTTATACCATTTTTCATTTGAATTTTTCTAGTCCATAATTATGATTTCAAGCTCTTCATTGTAATTTCTACACAATCTCTTTTGTTTAGAGCTCTATTTCTTATTATGGGACTACATCCTTAGTAGCTCACCGCCCCTTCTCAATGAACACTATCAACAATATAATATGCACCTTTATAAACCACTGTAGCATGATCCTGTAGAAGTTTTATTTTTATTTAGAAACAAGGTTATATTCTTGTATTGAATTAAACTTGGCCTTTCTACAACTGTACTTGATCTTTATGTAAATGGTTCCATCTTTGTGCTCTTTGTTTATATTATAGAAGAAATATAAATGGTTGTATTATCTTTCCATCATGAAGTCATAATTATATTAAGATTGAGATGAGTTCACTATTTCCTTTCACCATCACTACAAAGCCATAGCTTCTTATCATTTGATGCTAATAGGTTACAGTCTCTATGAGCATTTTCTTCATGGTTGTAAGCTTTCAAATCCTTTTCTTGGTCTATAACATGCACCCTTATTGTCATTCCCTTTTGATCAAGCTCTTAAGGGGATTTTCCTTATTTTCTCTTTGTCTATGGAGTACTTTTCCTGCTCTGATTATGATGTTATTTTAAAACCCTCTTTAGTACAACTGCCATTTGTGCCATTACTATTGCTCTTGTAAAGTGTCCATTGATCAAAGGACAATTTGAACAAAACTGTTTGCTTGCTTTGCATCTGTTAATACAATATTTCCTGCAGTTTTAAAACTCCTCTTTGAAAAATATCTTTTATACTGATCTAAACACAATGTATACCATCCTTGGCTTTCCATGATTGCATATGGTGTAAATTTAAATATGTTTTGACAGTGAAAGTGACAGTCATCATGACATTGCTCGTTGTTTTCATTGGTTTGATTGTAATTGTAGTTTGATAACTATCTATGCAAAAGTTGGGCACTATTATTCCTCTTACTTACTTTCATTGCATTGCCTTTTAGGAAGCACTATGTCATGAATGCCCTTGGTTACATTATTTGATTTGGTTCCCCTTGTACAAGTGGAAATTACCTGTAGTCATGTTATTGCATATATGTTTTGTTGCTCCTGATTTCTTGAGATTGTGATTGGACTGAGAGTAATCTTTCATGATTTACTTATTTGATGATGTGTCCTCTATGACAGTGACCAAAACTCTCACTATCATAGATGATATATGGTTAAACAAATAAACCATGAGAAGTTTACCTCAGTTCGATGTTATGCTGAAACAAAATTAGACATGTTGATTCAAAAGACTATAATCTTGAATTCCATTATGACATTGTACACTGCCAATATGCAAATCACAATAATTTTAAACTACTGTCCTTCATATGCATGTTGGGCCTAACCCTTGTGGGAGCCACATTTATCCCACTTGCTGAAATTTGACAAAACAACAATGCTTTTCCTAAATTTGCACATAAAGCAAACAATTAGAAAAAATATATGCACATGTCTGATGTACTTGATAGCCCTATTGCTTCCTTGGACATTTACATTTTACATGCTTGTTTAATGTTCTTTGAGGATCAGTTTATATGTTCATGGGTGCATGTACATGTAATGTGAGAGACCTTCATTGCTTAGAGTGTTGCTCTAACATCATTGTTATTGCCAGATGCATGTACTAGGAGTAGGGAGCTAAGGAGAACACAAGGCAGCTCAAAGTAGGAGACAAAACAAGGCAACAAACACCAAACTAGTCATCAAGCAATGACTGGCCTCTTCCCTTATATGTGCATTTTGTTTTTTATCCATCAATGTATTAATTGTTCTTCATTTCATTGAACAAGTTAGTCTCGCAGCTTGTGTGAGACAAGTATGCACTTTTGTATCAATAAAGATTACTTTTTCAGAAAGATTTGTTCAAATCTTTTCTATGTTGCATGCACTTGGATAAATGCAATGATCAGTTACTATAATCTTGTAATATTTCTAATTTTTCTGTTTATACAATTGAATGCAATATAGGAAAGATAAGTATGAAATGTACCTCTCTTTCAGTCTGCAAATTCTTTAGCTCAATCAACTTGAGCAAGTAACAAAAATGGGTAACAATAAGATCATTTATCATACACCTTGCATATCAAAAAACTATTCACAAAGTATGCACATGAACTGTTTGATGAAATGTCCCTCACATAAAACTCAGAGAATGGGAAACAAATTGGTATAGAAAAATAGGTTAGATCATTACATGGTATGGCCCAAGTTTCCTATTGTTAGGCTTGTAAATGCTACATACTTGACAACTTCATGTCAACTTAGAGACATCCACTTGCAAGTAAAGCCAATAGACATACTCTGAATATTTTTTGTTGTTAATTTTGTCCCCCCAAAATGGTCATTCCTCATAAGGATGCACCTTTCTTATGATTATCACTCATCTTTTCTTAGGCACACATAATTTCCCCATTTTTATAAATAAGAGCATTGAAGAGGTAAAAATCAGTCCTAGCCTTAAAGTCATCATACTTGGGTTGTTGACTTGTATGCCTCACTGAAATCTTAAAAATTTGGATGATCTTCAACATATACCTCTTTTCCCAATAGCTCCAACATAACAGGAGTGCCAACTATGGAGAGGAGAAGTGGTCTGGAAAGCATATTAGCCAATTTATTTGCCACCCCACTCTTATGCTTGATGGCTAGATGGAATTTTTGTAAGAATGCTATCAATTTGTAGTGGCACTACTATTGCAATTTTGTTTGAGCTTGCAAATATTGTAATGGTTGGTGATTACTATGCACAATTGTTTCCTTGCCATTAGGTAAAGATTCCATTTCTTTATTGTTGAAACTGAGGCATATAACTTTGTATCATATGTGTTTTTATTCATAACAACACCCTTAAACATTGTGGAATGATAACATGTGGGCTTAACACCTTGAAGCACTATGGAACCCATGTGTAGTCACTAGCCTCTGTTTCTATTTCAGACAGTTGTTGAAGACATGGTGATGCTAAAATTGGAGTTGTGTTAATCCTTTGTTTGAGATGATCAAATGCTCTCTGTTGCTTACTACCCCAATGAAATTTCTTGCCACCTACCATGATAGCATGCCATAAGGTAGCCACATATGAAAAAGTTTTTGTGGAATTTTGCAGGTGTTGAGATTCTCAACAAAACTTGTGTTGGGTGTTGGCAACTTTAAATTGCTTCAACCTTGGAGGGGTCTATCCTCACTTTTCCATTGCCAACCACCTAGCCCAAATACACCAATGATTCTTTTGTAAACTCGTAATTCTTTTCATCCAATACAAGTTGGTTCCCCTTAAAAATCTCAAATACCTTTTTCAAATGCAAGAAATCCTCTTCATAGGTGCTATGAAACCCAATATTCATCAAGATAAACAATTATGCAAGAATCTTTCAAGGGTCTCATAATTTCATTCATTAGCCGCCTAAAAGTGGCTGGAGCATTCCATAAGCCAAGTGGTAACACCAACACTTAAAGAGCCCTTGATTGATTTTGAATGACATGTCTTCTTCCTTTGTTTGAATTGGATGAATTGCAATGTCTCCAAATGAATAACTCTAGGTAATGGATCATTTATCAAATATATGCAAGCTGAAACAATAATCAAACAATCAATGTCGATACCAAACCCTAGCTGATTAGCAATATTGCAAATCCTTGTAAATCAAACTTACACTTCCAAACAACAAATTCAAACCTTCATAATATTGGTATACATCCTCAAATGTAACATAAACAATATCTAAATTGTATTTGTCAAATATATCAAACGACTGTTGAATCGTTGATTTAAGACTAATTTCTTATTGACAATGATATTATCATTCATCAATGTTTATATGGAATCCTTATACACTAAAATTAACCAAATATGAAAGTATAAAGTATAATTGGATAATGAGTTTCTGGAAAAAATATGACAGTAGTTGTAAACATGGAAATACGACATAGAAATTCCAGATCTAATACCAGTTATACCATTGTTAATTTAGCTACTGTTCAATTTAAAGGAAGCACATAATTATTTTCTTGGGTATCATACAAATCTTAGTTTGAATGACCATTGTAAGAGAATTTTATCACTATTTTGGGACGGTTGTACTATTATGTTTACAAAGTTTTCAACCTTTCAAATTTTAAATATTTTAGTATGTTTCTATGTGTATAATTGAAAATATGTTATACTTCTGTGAATCCTTGCATGCAAGGATACTCAATAATGAGTCCTTGCAAATCAATTCACAACTCTCTATCTGAGAAGAGCAGGGATTGATATTGTGGCCCTCAGATTGACCCAGTTACCCCTACAAATACAGTCTCAGAACGAGAGATTCAAAGAGGAGAAGCAAGAATGCCAATCTCCATGAATCATGTTCTTGCAATGCAACAATGAAAACTAATCTAAATGACTATAAAATGCAATAAACAAAACTAATTTATTGAAATGAAAATTGATCTACATGCAATGCCATAAATGAATTATTTTGCAAATTAATCTACTATGAAGACTAAGCTAAAATGTAATATTAAACTATATGCTCTAAAACTAAGATGCTTATAAAATCAAACTAATGTGTAATCTCAAATGATAAAATTCAAGAAAATTTGTAGCATAAGTCTAATGTAAAAATTCATGATTCTTGAAATGAGAATGAGAGGGCTCATTTTATAGGCAAAAGTGGAATTGAAGGCAAATTCAGGAGCAATGTGGGATAAATAGGAAAATAGAAACAAATCTTGATTGGAATTCTTTTTTTAGTTTATTTCCCTTTTAATTGATTTGTTTCTTTTTTTTCATCACAGGATATTCTTGAGAGGATATTTCATTTATTTAATTTAATTTAAGATGATAATATCTCTTTTAATAAAATAAAATAAGATTATATAATTTAGAAATGAATATTAATAAAATAAAATAAAATATTTAATTAAAAATAGATTTAATTAAATAGCATCATTTTATTTAAGTAATATTAACTTCAATTAAATAACATTATTATTTATTAAAAGGGATTTATTTCTTTTGATTAAATAACATTAATGAAGCATTCAAATCTTAGGAAAAATTGAAACATTTGAAATAGTTATGAATTGATTAAGAAATTTGATTTGAAAATGCGACAATCATTGATTTAGAAAGTTGATGTTGACAAATTAAATAAATGGGGCCCAAAGTCTAGGTGACCATTTTAGGTTGCATACATTTGCCCCTCTTTGACTAATGTGAGGTCGACTCGGGATCACATGCAGTCAAAGAATGACAATGTGAGATCGATTTGGGATCACAAAACAACTCAGATGTGAGGTCGACTCGGGATCACATCTGGACAAACATAAACAAAAGGCCTTTGAACATGAGGTCGATTCGGGATCACATCCAAAGTGAGAGATAAGAATCTCAAGCAAGGTTGCCCCAAGAGAAGCAATTGATAAATTGATAAAGTTGAATCAAGGATTGAAGTTTGATAGGTACTGCCCCCTTGTGATCGAAATCGAAATGAGATAGAGGAGAAATAATAAATTGAAAAATTTGATCAAATCAAACAAAAGATAAGGTTCTTGATGTAAGATGAAAAATATAAGAATCACAGAACCCAGGTAGATCAGCAAGAAAATTATGCCCTAAGGTTGAATGAGAAGAAAAGAAGTGGGGTGAAATTGAATGGAAGATAGAAGTTTGGAAGAAATGGAAAGAAATGGAGAGAAGGAAGAGAATCTGCCTCAATAAAGAGGATGCATCAAAATCAATCAACTGTTTAAGATAGGGAATTTTGATTGAGATCACGAAAGAAGATAAGGAAATGAAGAACGTGATCACAGTTGATGAAAAATCCACAAGAAAGATGAAGGAAACCCTCTCAAACCCATAATACAGCCTAAAAGTGCAAATTAACATGAAGTCTAAATAATGCAAGCTACATGAAAATGCAAAGGTGTACTTGCAATAGGGTAACATAGGTTTTTGTGTGTTCATCATTCATTAGAGAATGTAAGAGAACTTATTTTCATCATTGGGCCATTATTACCGGACATCGGACAATCACACAATCATCACTAGTCACAAACGCAACTATGAAGATATGAATGTGATTTATATCAGCTTGGAATGTGGAAATATTCTAACATGAGCATCAAAGACATGAAGGTCAAGATGACTACAATGTTAGCTTACCCAATTTAATGTAGCAAAACCATGCTCGCATCAAGACATAGATGCCAGGATTACCATGAGAATGGTTGTGCAAAAACATTCAAGGATGATGCCATAAATCTCTTAAGTGTGTCATGGGGCAACAGAGACTTGAGGGTTCAAAGGCAACCCACAGAAAGCAAATGAAACATGCCCATGCCCCAAGTCCTCTAGCGCCATCGGAGACTTATTAGACAAGGACACTCATGAAAATCAATATCGATTGACACACAAAGAAAGATCATGGCATATCTCAAGCATTAAGTGTTGCAATTAAAATTTTAAATTAATATGGCCAATCTTGAGTTACGAGGATGGATCGAATGCTTGCAAGTAGGTAGATCACATAAGGCCAGGATAAGATAAGTGATAAGTGTTGAAAAACACGCGATGTCAGGAGTTGTGTTGAAAAACACAGTTGGGTTAGTGTTGAAAAACACCGTTTGCGAGGTGTCCTAAAGACAAGCATATCCAAGAGACCAAAGCTAACACAGTGATGCCCCTAGACAAAGACAAAGACCAATTCAAACCAAGGCAATAAGGACAAGGCATGATGGAGAAAGGCTAGAATATAGGATGCATGCTAAGAAATAGGGATCTGAGGCTATAAGTAAGCGCTGTTCCAGGGTTTCACACTTGGAAGAATTTTTTTAGGTTTTATATATATATATATATTTTTTTTTTTTTGAGTTTTTTTGTATTTTTTCAGCATCATATTTGAATTTTTTTGGATTTTTTGACAATATATCAATTTTTTTTTTTTGTAATTTTTTTCAATACCATATATCAATTTTTTTGGAACTTTTTTCAGGGTCATAATTATATATAAAGGATGCCCCCAGTCAGAACGGGCATCAAGGATAGAACTTCTTCAGGTGCAAAACATTGCTAGGCTCAGGGAGCTGCTCCCCCTCTTCAGTAGATAGTAGATAGGCACCTATGTCAAAAGCTGCTGTGATGATGTA